>JBAJHX010000067.1:5661987-5758564 GCA_037176925.1 Amniataba percoides
TATTAAATCATATTTTATCAATTTTCATTAGCATAAATTTATCACATAAAATCGCCCCGAGGGTTAAGTGGTTAAAAGGCCATGAGACTCTGGGCATCACTTTGGGTGTCCTCCCTTCAACAATAATGGCATTTTCAGAAATTCTTCAGTATGCAAGCATATTCAGCTATTGTCTTGTTCAAAGTTTTGACAGTGCAATTTACAGTTCAACAGTGCCACTGAAACTAGTGTTATATGCTGTCATTTGCTCACAAACAGTCTTAAACTCACAAGGTAAAACTACTTTTATCAGGACAGGGATCATGCCATTGTTTTACAAGTCATACCTTTAGGCTTCTGTACTTTTTTGTTATTTGAGAAACATGTTTTTGAACAGTAAGGATATGAATGCCATGAGCAGAACGTGGACTGCGTGACTGAATAACACTCACTCTGCGCCGCCTCAGCAACTGTATTTCATGTAGGTGCCCTTGATCTACATAGCTGAGCCTCAGCGGCTTAAAATGAGCTGCTCAGGAGACTCTGAATAAACTAAGATGCTCTTAATTATGAATTATCATATGACCGACTGCTATTCTGATAATGAAATTCATTACACCTACATTTAGGAGAGCCTTCTTTAAAAATAAATGTTAAACTCATTACCATTTTGTGGTCAAGCATTTTTCAGACCCACAGAGCATAAATTCAAGGTTGTAAAGATGGCTCCATTAGTTAGGTGTGTTTGTAAAATGAGGTACATCTGTAATTCACATATAAATCTATAGTTTCAACAAGGCCTTGATATTTAACTAATTTCTATCAACATATAACTTGTGGGAAAAATGCTAGTTAATAACTAGTAATTCACATTGATTATATCATTGTGTGACTTGCAGGTCATGGATAACACAGACATACATATCGTGCCCAACACCCTCATGATTGTTGGTCTGGCCTCCTTGGGTATCAACTACTTTGCGTCAAAGATCTGTCAGGATGCCCTGGATGCCGGGCGATTCCCTCGCTGGAAGAACTTCCTAAAGCCCTATTTCGCAGTCTCTTGTTTCTTCACCGTTCTCATGCTGCTAGCTGTCATCATGAGCTACGCAATGAAGGGCAGCCTGGAGTCTTCTCTGAAGGTTGGCCTGAGGAACGGCATCCGCTTCTACAAGGACACGGACACCCCCGGCCGCTGCTTCCAGAAACAGAACATCGACCGACTGCAGATGGAGTTTCAGTGCTGTGGAAACAATGACTTCAGGGACTGGTTTGAGGTCCAGTGGATCAGCAACCGCTACCTTGATTTCAACTCTAAGGAAGTGAAAGAGTAAGTTACTGACAGGCTGAAGTGGCATTCCCATCTGTGAATATTTAATGAAAAACAAGGACATCCTGTCACAGTAAAATGGCTTTCATTCAACTTGCTTTACAATTAACCTTTGATTCAGCCATTCATACCATTCACTGATGGCGACAAGCTGCCATGCAGGCCTGATAAATGGAAGCATTCAGTCCACACCCCACCCTACCTCCTGAGCTTGAGTATTGTATCTAAAATGTTATTAAAACAATGGGTTATGTGAAACATATCTTTCACTTCTTTCCTCAGTCGCATCAAGAGCAATGTGGACGGCCGTTACCTCTTAGATGGAGTCCCATTCAGTTGCTGCAACCCCAGCTCTCCACGGCCATGCATCCAGTATCAGCTCACCAACAACTCAGCTCACTATAACTATGAATACCAAACTGAGGAGCTCAACATCTACCTCCGAGGCTGCAGAGAAGCCCTGGTCCACTACTACATGGGCCTGATGAACACCATCGGGGCTGGTGTGCTGTCAGTCTTCCTCCTACAGGTACCGTGAGAGGAATCACTGTGATTTTAAAATGATTTCAGGCAAAGTTGGTGGTCCCAAGGTGAGCTTTTAATTTGTAGGGAAGTCATGGTGTATCAGTGGCTTTTTGAGGATTGGTACAGCTGCTTAGGTATAAAACAACACTAAACTTAAAATTGTGTCATGTATTTACAAGCACACGCCGCTACAACAGTAAGCATACACAAGTTTACTGTATCTGTACAGCCTGCATTTATTTGAGATTTCATCATAGTAATTTGATTCAGAGTGAACACCAATTGATTTCTTGTTCATTTATCCATGCAATATCCATCATTTGTTTGCGTATGTGGGTTCCTGATGATACTCTCTAAAGAGACCCGCCTGTATCTCACTTCTCTAATTTCTCTACCTCCCTCCATCACAGGGCTCCGTGCTGGTAAGCTTGCGGTTCTTGCAGACCTCCATGGAGGCAGTGTTAGGGATGGAAAACACCGAGATTGAGACGGAAGGCTACTTGCTGGAGAAAAGCGTGAAAGAGACCGTCATGGAGTACCTCAATCCTGTGCTGAAGTTCCTTCTGCTCACAAACCAGGTGGAAGAGGGCGAAACCCCCGCCCCCGCCACCACCTAAACAGCAAATGATCTACACACATGTAAATAATTTTTACACAACGAGGGCAAATAATGAATGATCATTTGAATTTGAAAATAAAATATTAATCACAAATTTCTATGAACTTGACAGATTTAGGGATAGTATTTTTTTTATTGCCAGATGACCATCACAGTAAAGTAAATGTATATTATATAAGTGTGATTCTTCATTCAAATTCCATGTGCTGAACTGATACTCCTTTTAACAACATACTGTATTATATCAGAAAAGATACCCACAGTCATTGTAAACCAGTGACTTATATTCATTGGGTTTTTTTTGGATCCTTGGATATTCCTTAAAATTATATGCCCAAAATCACTGAGCATGTTGCTTATTTCTTATTTTTTCTCTTTTCCTGTCCTGTTACTTACACAAATGATAAACCATTAATCCTTCATTTATTTGTTTACAGTTCCACAAATGCACAAAATCCCTTTGTTGTTTTTGGACGTAGTGTGTCTTGCACTGCACTGCATTTGCATTCTCACAAGTCTTTGTCAAAAGAAATAAAATAATCACCAATCACAAAGTAAATGGGGCAGTGTACAAAAATGCGACACAACACAACAGATGACTTATTAAAGTTTGAAGTTGCCGGTTGCCTCATGGAGTGGAGTTACTCATTGCATTTTTTCTATTGCAATTACAGTACGTGCAGACATTATAACTCTCTACATGTCAGATGTCTCCCTCCATCACAGGTGCTCTGAGTGGCTCATTTCTTACTGCCTCTATTCTACCTGTCAGTGAAAGGAGTAGGGTTAAGAAGATTTATTAATTAAAGTCATTAATGCAGAGAAAGCCATCAAGTGTGTCCTCTGTTCGGACACCTTTGTTAAAGCTTTTAATCCCATTTGCTAATACTCAACCTGCTGCCCTTGCAGTTAGACACCTGCGTCAGGTGGATATAAGAGGGGCAGTGATCTGGCTTTGTTTGCTTATAAAAATCTAAATACTGACTAATAACAATATTGAGAATTCAAAAAAAATTTTAAAAGTTTACAATTCCTGGACAGTTTCTTAAACATAAAGGAGAAATTTTCTACACTGTCTTTATTACCAGAATAAAAGTTCTCTGGAATCTATTTGTAATGTCAACCCATGTGAATAGCTTTATTAAAGATCCTTTTAAAAACATGTCTGTGTCTCGAGAGATTTTCTGGGGCTTGCCAGGTCACTTTTGGCTAAAAACAGATAGCACTCCCTTGTAGTTACAATTTGAACATATGTGGGTCTAACATCACCAATAAAGATCTCGCAGGTGTGTTTTCTTATTGTAAAAAGCTCCAGTTATTAATAATGTGAAAGCAATAGTGAATATTAGCTAGAGTTTTGAGTCTCCAATTTGTGACTACTGTTTTATCGCTGCTATTCATGCATGTCTTATTTTATTTATTTTTTTTATTCTTTTTTGAGATGGTTTGCTTTTGGCCACCATTAAATGTCCAATATTTCAAAATCATTTGGCAATCTTGACCATTATATAATATTTGTACATGCTGGTGGATCACTGTATAGAATAATACAGTAAACCTACTGTCAGTCAGAGTTATGGATTGAATGTTCTTTTTGTGAAGTGCACAGTTCAGGCTGTATCAACAGTGTTTATTCATGGTCATTCCTGAGGATGAAGCTTTGCATCTTGTTGCAGCTGACTTGATTTCACCCAGGGAACCAGACAAACATTATTTTTGTTTGTTGTTTGTTTGATCCAGTTACTTTTGACATTACCAAAGAACTGATGTATGACATAATGGACTGAAGAGCATAATAGCGTGGTAAAGATCACTGTAATAAAAGTAAAGACCTACCAGAGAACATTTTGTTTTTACAGCAGTCTGTTTATTAAAAAAATTATATTAAAATTGTTGAAACAAAAACATGGTTTAACTTTAGCTGCAAATGACTGTTTGTAAAAGAATATGTTTGCATCGACAATAAGCCCTACATAACGAGCCCATGGCAACAACCTTCATCAGATAAATAAAACTAATCTGCTGCCTGAGAGCACACAGATGCAATGACGTATTTGTCACGTGACGAGCGACGACGCGCTCTCGGATGTGCCGCTGAATGTTCAACTAAATCTGAGGATCGGATCTTTTTGAACGTGTTCCATGCAAACAACTTCAAAATGTTAACAGACTGTGAGCTGATGTCATTTCAAGTGTTTCCAGGAAAAACACACAGCAGAGTTCGCTCTAAGCTGCTTAAATGGCTCCTTCCCTAACCCTAACCCTCATGAATGACTCCGTTAATCTCAGACGCAGTAGTGTTTTTTAAGAATCTCGCTGAGTGACTGTCATACCCATTCACTGTGTAAAAGGACGGATGACCCTCCTATTGTAAAAGTGAAGTCATCACTTGCCATCTTGTGCTGGTGAGGTCACTTGCAGCCAGACTCTATGCAGTTAATGGTCACCAACTGAAGTTACATCCCCCATTTCCTACTTCACATTGATTTCTTAAAAATGCATTTGCAGGTGCCTTTGCAACTATTTTACAGTGATTGACAGCTGTGAATCATGATGTTTCACCCAATTTTTAATGCATTAAATAACTAATTCAAACCAAACTTAGCAGAACAAATGAACACTTGAACAAACAGTAAACAGTTTGATTAGAATCACTTAAAATGAAAGAAACTATTTGACATGTACTTTGATTTTTTTTTTATCTTGACTCCTGTCCTGTCTTTGGGTTGGAGTCTGTACTGCAGCCAGCCACCAGGAGGCGATCAGGATATTTTGGCTCCACTTTGTGGGAGCTATCTTGTCTCCCATGTTTGCCTACAGTCTGCGGTCACGCCCAGCAGAGAGCGGTTCAGACTGAGCGGATCGTCCTGCGCTCGCACACTAACTGTTGCAGCTGCCCGGAAAGCTAGTTTGTGTTAGCCGCAGCCAGCGGGACTCACAGGGAGCCGTCGACCAGCTAATGTGTTTACCTCCAGTATTTTCTCCATCAGCGGGGTCCCATCCACAGCAGCAAGAGGAGGAACATTTACCAGAGCCGACAGGTAGAGAACAAACTCGGACATTTAGACGTCTTCAGCCGGTGTTGACAGTGTGAAGCTGCGGGGCTCAAGTAGCGAGCTAACTGAGCACTTATAACAAGTGAACTCTGTCATCTGGGAAATGTGGTGTTACATCTTCCTGTGTCCAAATGTCAGCCTCAGTAAGACAACAGCTTTTGTGGCTGGGCCGCTGGCCTGCTGTTGTAGCTGACTAAATTAGATGTGAAGGTGTTGGATAGTTGGCGGGGATCTTTCAACCTTTGTTTGGGTTTGTTTGTGAAGGACAGCCCAGGTGAACAGGGATACGGACGGGCCTCTGGATGTGCCTGCCTGCGTGTTTACTGTGTTTAAGCTCTTATAGAAATGCTGTAAGCTCTCTTAAATGCCACATACGTGTGTCTGAACAGCAGCACAGTGACATGTTGGGGCCAAACTATGATAGTGGTTCAGCAGGGTGAGGTCAGCGGGATGTGCTGGGTGAACTGGGTCTCATCCGGTCTGAGACCACATGGTGGCGCTGGTCCGCACTGAGACATGGAGCTAAATTAGCCTGATTACATGTTTAGTGACACACGGCTGAAGGGAATGGATAAAAGTGGCCTGTGTTAGTGGGAAGCACCCGTCCAGTAACATTACTCATTTCTGTCCACTCAGCTCAGTAGGTCTTTATTTGAAGGTTAAGTGATGGAGTGATCTCCACATTTACAGAGCTCTCAGATGAGCCAGCTGTGCATGGATAACTTGGATTTGAAGAAATAATGAAGTTCTGTGTTGACAAAATATCCATCCCATCGCACAGTTAGATCAAAGCAGTCCCACATCAAACAGCTGAGCTCAGAGAGCATGAGTAATGCATCCTGCGAGGTGAGATGGGAGGGAGCTGCAGATAAGCATCTCGTACTTACAGTGCCAGCCTCTGATCACTTCCACATTATATTATATACAGTTTTGACTGCTTTTTTCCAGCCAGGCTGTTTCTAAAACATGTTGTGATGTGTATATTCTGTATTACTGTATGGGCAAAGTGACCGATAATGTGTGTTTCAGATTAGAAATGGAAGGAGATGACTGCAGCTGCCCTCCAGATTCATCGGATGACCACTCACAAAGAGGAAGTGTTGCATCCTCTGCAACACTTTCCCGTGGTATGTTGGCACAGCACATATAAACATAACTCAAAAGGGGAAGAATAAACCATTCCTCTGTGTTTTCTGAAGCATGTGATGTTGTTTGGTTTGCTTGTCTTTGTACATTCATGTTTTTTGTTGTTGTTGTTTTCATTTCCTTTATGCGTCTCTGTTCACACAGTTCAAGATGTGCTCGTGTACCTGTTTGGTGACAGCGCAGTACATTTGTCAGTAGAAGGGCTTGGCAGTGTCAGCGTGCAGGAGTTGGGCCGCAGCGTTCGCGAGGCTCTCCATATTCCTGAGTCTGCACAGGAGGCATTTGCTTTCTGGCTTTGTTCTCCACTGCTCGGTAAGAACTTGTGTTTCTTTACTTTTTACACTCATACATGCTTTGACTCGTCATCCAGGAATATTGATGTGTGAATGGATGCTTCCCTTTTTCAAAAATGTTCTAATCTGGCAGGATGTTGAACAGCCTTAAATGATGTTGCCTTTATTCAGTGTTCTGCTGCTTAAATTAGTAATGAAGTTATTCAGACAGGTTCAGTACAGTATGTTTAATTTATGTATTCAGCTGGTACATCAGGAATAATTAAGTTAAAAAAATCAGGTAAGACAGAAAAAGAACTGCTTGCTCTTTGTGGCTTTGTCTTTGAAATAGTCATCTTTAAAATGGTTGTACCTTAATTTGATGTACGGAGCTACAGTATCAGGACAAAAGACACATAGCACTGTGTCCCATGTGTTTGCTCTTTACTCCTCAGATTTGCAGTTAAAGACGAGACATCAGCCGTACAAACTGTGTCGGCAGTGGCAGGACTTGCTGTATCGCTTCACTGAGGCCTCAGAGGAAGACATTTCACAAGGTGAGAGTTTGGTTTGCATGACGGTGCGTTTACATGTGCTAAGCGCTTGTAGTATTATTAAAATCAGCTCCCCTTAATAAGCATTTTTTGGACAGAACAAGTCTGAACAAGGAACCTAGTTTCTCCAGTGAAGGCAAGGATTAGAGGACTTGTTTTATATAAATGAAGGACTTTGTTGAGTAGCTTAACAGCTGTTCAATAGATTATTTGTAAAAATGGTTCATAGTGACATAAAGTAATGTTAGAGTCCTCTCAGTTTGCCCTCTATTTAAAAACAAAACTCTTCATCCTCTTCCTGTAACATACTGTATCCACAGCACGTACAGTCTGTCCATGTTGGTTTTCAAAACTTGGGAGTAGGGTGAAAATGTGATTATTTACTACCGGCATGCTAATGTAAGTTTTACAGTATGTTTTTTTTTGCAGTTCCCGTACATTTAATGCGTTCTCTGTTTTCCTGCTGTGAGAAGGTCTCCTGGTTTTCTATCACAGTGTGTGTTTGTAGGCTGAGCACAGCCAGCTTCGTTCCCTGCAGCTGTTCCCTGTGGATTTGCAGCTTACTTATAAATTGTTGGTGCTTAGTCGCTTACTCAGTGTAATTAAGGATAAAAGTGCTGTCAGGTTTGTTTGGAATAACAAAACGGCAAAGGAAGTAGATGGCATGATAAGCAAACAACCTAACAACATGAAGGGAAACAAGTCAAAGATAATGGATGGCTCTTTTCCATATCCATGAAGTATATAGTAAATGTTGGCTCACACAGTTGTTATTTAGAAAACAAAATTAGTCTCAAACCGTCCTAAATGAAATATGATATGAAGTTCAGCTGACGCTAATATAAGTTTTAGAAAAATCAGATGCTCCACCAGGAAACAGTAGGTGAGGAAGTACACACTGAATTTAGATCTTCTTAAATATAATAATCAATTTAAATGCATGCATAATGCGTCATTAGGGTTGCTACAAATCTTCTTAATGTTTTATCATCATCTAACAACAAGAATCGTGTGAGATCATGATTATTTATGATCAGATTCTATGCTAATGATGCATAAAGATGCACACATACAATTCATTTTGACTCTTAGGATGCAGTGTGTTACAGTGTGTCACACAGTCTGCAGCAGGCTCTTTAAGTTAACTTGGAGAAGACAGAACTGTGATGACATAAGAATATGTAGAAATCAACCGCATGGTTGTTGCTGTCAAATCTGTCTCCCGCAATACTCTCCTGGTGAACTGTAACACAATTTTAATCCATTGCAAACAAGGTGTCAGACACTGACTCAAAGTCTGGTGTTATTTGTCATTACTTACAGCCCACACTTGTTTGTTTGCGACGTGGCAGGTCCTTTTAGAAGAACTGGTGACACAGCAGTTGCAGCTTGGCTCACAAATGTATTATATAATGGCTTAAATACTGTTGTATGTTTTTTATGGAGTAGATGGGTTGTCCGCCCACAGTGCAGGACAGCGAGTTGGAGCAGAGTGGGCTCGAGTGGTAGATACCCTCACTCCTCCACTCTTTGATGGGTGGGATTCAATCTCGATGATTGGATGATCAAAAAGATACAGATTGTTATGTGACATTAATGCATGATTGTCTCGTTTTTTTCCTCAGATGAACCGTATCTGCAGTTCCGGCGAAATGTATTTTACACTAAATCTAAAGAGCTGCAGGTACCGTTAAGCCTTATTCTGTAAGCATGTTCATTTTGTTAGAGAAGGGTTAAATTATGAAGACACTGTATTCCATCTCTGGGTAACTGGAGTCTAAATAGAGTGGACATATTGTTTTTTGTTAAATGTCTGAAAGTTCTGCTCCTTTTCTGTTCAAAGATATGTCCTCAGATTTATTCTGAGCCTGTTGTCCTGATACTTGTGGATAATTCTTATTGTGGTCTCCTCCTGAGCAGATACACGATGAGGGAGTGTTGAGGCTTCTGTACGAGGAGGCCAAGAACAACATCCTCACAGGGCGATACCCCTGCGATCCCGAGCACTGGACCAGCCTCGGAGCCTTGTCTCTTGCTATCGATGAGGGAACAGGTCTTGACGACCAACAATTTACTACCACTATCAGGTAAACTAGAAGGTTTGGTCAAGTAAAATGTTTGACCAAATCCTGGATGTGGGTTTTAAAAGCTCTCTGCACTATTCCTCAGTTTTCCTCAAAGGTACAGTTCAACATTCTGGGAGCACACTTATCTTTTTGATGAGAATATCAGTTCCCCTGTACAGCTTGCAGACCTCAAGGCTGGCTGCGTCAAATCTGCCTACTCACACATTTTAGACTATTTCAAAACTATAGAAACTCAGTGACTTCCTTCAATCTCCACTGGTTTTCTGGCAGACTCATTGTAATGACCCCAAGAAGTCACTTCCCATGTCCAAGAAACAGACCAGCACAAAAACCCCTGTTGTTTTGCCTCCTTGGGTTTTGGACAGATTAAACAGAAGTAAGGTCGTTCTTTTTTTTTTAACTTTTCAGGTTTTATTATCCCTTTTTAGAAAAAACAAAAGTATGTAATTGCCCCTGCATTTAATTTTGTCAAATGCTGAGAGGACACCTCAATTCAACTTAATGTTGCATAAAAATAAACAGTGTAAAAAGCCCAACTCTCATGTCCCTCAACCCACATATTCTAAAGGGCAGCTGGTAGATTGGGTGCTTCTAGTGCTTCGGCACAATCAGCGACAACATGTTTCAATTTGATGAAAATCTACAGGCATTGTGAGAAAAGGTTAACACTGCTTCTTTTGTCGGAGAGGCTTTGGTATTTTTGATGTTTTTGTAAATGCTAATAACATTCCTATTGTGCCACAAGAGTGTTTTTCAATTACTTGCTGGTTTGTAAGTGCCAAGTGCAAAATGGCATTTTTGATTAGAGTGGGATGATCATAGGAATGTGTGTCTTTTTTTCTCTGTAAGGCCCTTTGAGACTTGATTGTGATTATATGGCTAAGAATTGTAGGTACTTGATGAGGCCTATATATCACTGCTTGTGTAACACTGCATTACAAACAGAGTGTAGTCACTGTTATTTTAGATGCTCACTGCACATTTCACAGTTATTAGTATCATATTTCTAAATAAAAAATGTTAACACTATATATGCAGAAGTCTGTCTGCTTATAAGCAGACAGACTTCTGCATATATAGTGTTATAATGATGTCTTGTTTAGAGGAGAAAAACTCAAATCATTTCCAAGATAATCTTGATTATTAATAATAGAAATATGATTGTTCTTATACTTG
The DNA here is from genome assembly GCA_037176925.1 of Amniataba percoides. NCBI lineage: Eukaryota > Metazoa > Chordata > Actinopteri > Centrarchiformes > Terapontidae > Amniataba > Amniataba percoides. Next base: position 5,672,732 of record JBAJHX010000067.1, read on the forward strand.
CTGGTTATATTGTAGACCAAGAGTTTCTTTTCATAAGATCCTAAGATAATCATCAGTTCATGTCTTTTATGACACTGAAGAACAAACGCTGTCCCCCCTTACTACACTGAAATTTATAGTCAGTAGTAGAGCAGGAGTAATTAAAGAAAGGTCACTCCAGCAACACTTGTTCTGGAGAGAACCAACACACTTTGGCCTTGTCAGGGTCATCATAAAAATAATGGCATTTATATGGGATAAGCATAGAGGAAAAAAGTCAATTGAGTGATTAAGAAGAAGAAACAGTTGGTAGCACAGAGTTCTGCAACAACTGCAAGGATGAAGGAAAGGATTTAAGGATGAATTTCAATGCAAATGGCACAGTTGTGTTGGCACTGTACATTAGCTGTTAATGATAAATCAACGGACAGCATGAGATTTAACTGGAAATGTTTACAAATGAATGGGAAATTGAATGTGATCTTGCCCTCAGATTTGCAGAGGTAACATGCACTGAAGTCACAATACAAACGTCTCATATTTTCCCCAGAGAGAAGAAGCTGTCTTCCTTTCTTCCTGCACATGTTGTCATGGGTGGCGGAGGTTTGCTCTCCACTCTGAGAGGGAAGTCGAGCCGCCAGGCAGGGCTGGAGCAGAAGCTCTTGGAGGCGTACAGAAAGATCAGCACACCTGCTGGAAACTCTCCGGAGCCCACGCAGCTCCTACACCAGTACCTCAACACATGTCACACTCTGCCTTATTATGGGTAAGAATTTGTGTAATACACCACTTATACTATATTTGCCCACAAATGTTAGTTCCTCTTACCCTGGTGAAGTCACATACCTCAAATAACATTCATCAGGTTTTGATTTACTTTAACTACACAAACAGGTGCGCTTTCTTCCTGGGAGAGATTGACAAACCAGTGCAAGGGATTCTTCAAAGGGGAAAACGCAAAGCTGTCAGTGTTGGGATCTGCCTGGATGGAGTTTATGTGATGGATGTCAAAGAGAAGGTGAGCGCAGGGTTGTCTTTTGGTTCTGTCAAACAGCACCAAGCAACCAACACTGCCATATCTCTTACTTTGTGTGTGTGTGTGCGCGAGTAATTGTCATGCACGCCACAGACTATCATGATTTTTCTTTGTGGAACACACTGTCCTGTAGCATGTGCTGCTGGGCCTGCGCTTCAGTGAGCTTTCCTGGGACCACAGCTACCCCGAGGGGGAGGGGGACTCACACATTCTGTGGCTGGAGTTTGATGGAGAGGAAGACGGCACTCCTGTCAACAAGTTGCTAAAGATCTACTCAAAACAAGTAAGAAAATGTTTAAATTCACCAGTATCACCAATCACTGTAAAATGGTCTAAAATCCAACAGGAATCAGGGTTTGACCTTATGACCTTAAGAGGTGCAGTTTCCGTACTAAGGTACTTCAGATTTGTCATCATGAGTACAGTTTACTGTGGATTTAAATGGGTGTTGGGTGAATTGGCTTGTTTAGGGTCACACCTGATGTGGTTGACAACTCTGCATCTCCACTGTAGTTAGAACCTCAATTTAAGGGCGCCTTACTGCTGAAGATGGTGACAGATGTTGTCATCTTGTGTGAGTCTCACTTCAGATGTTTTTAACAAGGAGAAGGGATATGCAGCCATCTCCAGAGAGCACACTGCACCTGGTGTTTTTGAGCGCAGCTGACGCACTCACCCGTTCTCAGAAGAGCAGAACATTTGATATTAGTGTTGAAACCTAACCGATTAAAAAAAATCTGTTCTCACATGTATATCATCCTTACTTTGTCATTGTTGGGTTGAAATGGATTGTCTCAGCCACCAGATGGTGAAGAGGTGTTACATAATGGAAGAGGCAGTAATACATAATCACACCAGGCCCTAATCCAAAGCTGGCAATGTGACCCTTTATATGCCTGTGCTTCAGAAACAGAGCATCAAGAATTGAAGTACATCTGTTCATCATGTATACTTATCAGGATTAATCTTTCTTTTACTTTGTTTTTGTCGACAAGGCAGAGCTAATGAGCGGCTTCATTGAGTTCTGTGTGGAGCTGAAGACTGCCTCTGAGGGAGGAGCTGCAGCTGAAATGGACGGTGAGGTGAGTCTGTCTCAGCAGCCTGCCGGGCAAGATGGCAGCAACAAGAACGGGCGTGGAGGACGGCGCGGGATGCTGCACAGGCAAAACAGCGTTGTGTGCAGCCGGGTCCATTCACTTAACACTATCAGCTACGTGGACAATGGTGAGTCTGATGACAAGAGCTCAAGGACGACTAAATGCAAGAGTACAAGACAATCTCCTCAAAAAACATCAGTTGGGGTAATTTCTCCATATTTGTCCCTTGTTGTCTTTCAGGAAAAGAAATCAAACGCTTGAAGCCAAAACGAGCCGCCTCCTTTTTCACCCGACAGGTGTCCACTCCTGCGTACTCTGCAGTGCAAGTGACAGAGAGTCTGGAGCAGGGTTAAGGTCACTGATCAGCCCGCTCCGCCCCTCTCAAAGACCAAACCAGAACATTTTACACTGAAATTTAAAGAAAAGACTTGATACAAGCTTGAGACATTTAACTGATAATATATGAACATGCAAAGGACCAAGTGAGGGGAAGTGTGAGTGACAATATTTATCTTCTGAAGTTGTGTATATTAAGACAGTACAGTAATGTGAAAAACAAAACAATCTATGAACAGCGTTGCTTCCGGGGTTAAACTGAAGTCAGATTCATCAAAGGCCTTATGTAAAGAAAACGCAGCATTCTCTGAGCACCATATGATGGACGTCCTTTATGAGTCATTTATGAGTCTGAAACGAGCCTTAGAGAAATCTTTTTGACCTTTCTGCAGCGCTCCAGAGCTGCGTTTACTGCTATTATTCAAAAATGTTAAACCTCATTTGATATATAACCACTGCATTACCTCTTCTTATCTCTAACTTCTTAACATAAAGAAGAAACATATCCCCATGTAACATTCAAGATTTTGTAACTCTGCCTCGAATCTGTAAGAGTTACCACAAACTCTTTACAGTCAGCATGACAAACACTTTCAGGGGCCGAGCGAAGGGCGTGTTCCCACTAACGTGCTTTTTTCAAACTGCCAGTGCCTTGTTCTCATGAAAGGGTAAAGACACTTTAGAGGAGGACTGGTGGAAACGTTCGATGGTTGATGTTGCTGAAGATAAAGAGTCTGCATGGAAGCACATCTTCTGTGTTGTGGAAGTTTCTTGTAAGTACGTGTTTTTAAGAGTTTGACGTAATTGCGATTATTGAAAAATAAATTGTGAGAATGTGGACTAAAGATGGAAAACAACCAAAATCTTACAGCATTCACTTGTAAAAGCTAAAATGACACGTTCACAGTATCAAGTCACTGTAAATGAACGTTAATGAAATTGCAGCAATTAAAGAAATAGTCATAAACCACCCAAACCTTAACTAAAGTGAATAAAAAGAAGCTCTTATCCTAAACAATTAGTAACATGCTGTTATTCCTCCCAGTTATCCAGGTAGCATTTCATATTCAAACTTCCAAACCATCAGTACAGGTCACATCCTTGCACAGGTCTTGACATGAATATTACTCGCTTGGTTTGACCTGATGAGCAAAGTAAAACAGATGCAATACCAGAATTGTGCAACTTCTGACATGAGAGAGACTAAAATAGAACAAAACAGAAACTTGTTGAGCCGTTATCAGCACTATTTTGACCTACTGAATCCAAAACAACTAACAAACTGCAGCCGTGTCTAAGATTGAACTGAACCAGTTGAAATGATTGTTTTAGTTGCAAACACAATCCTGGTCCCATTTTTATAAAGATGACTGGGAACACTACCTTTTGTATGAAAGTGTTGTCGATGCCTGTTTTCCACTTTGTGGCAGCGCAATGTTAAATCTTCCAGCGGGTTTATTAATGGGTTATTAAGTTTAAAGCAGGATCATTTTATCCCACTAATTTCCCATAAAATCACATTGAAAGCTTCAGTGTAAAAAAAGTACATTTATAACTGGACATGGACTTTGTGCCCTATACATATGGCACGGACCAACAGACCAAGAAGTTTTGACTATGCTGATGACATCTCAGTCTGTACACCAAAGCAAGCCTATCTAACGTGCTGCAAGACAGTGTGCTACCTTGACACAGAGATGGGCATTAGTGTCCACCACGTGTCAGAGTCCCCCAGGTGTCTCTTTGAACTCCACCCTAATGCTGAAACAGGCTCTTCCTGTCTTTGCTGTACATTTAACTCACCTCACAAATTACCACAAAGTATCTTTAAATTGCTGCCTTCCACATCAACATGTGTCCTGATTTGAGATGTGGTGGCGTCATGTGTTCCTCCTGATTGTCCCGAGCATGCAGAATGTTTTTACTTTTCTGTGCTTTGACTATTTACCTGTCAGCGACCGTCTGTAACCCACCTGCATCAGTCCAAGATATTGTTGCTAACTTACACTATGCATGTCACATTGTAGAATAGGCATTCCGACGGACTACACATCATGTGATACTGCACTATTAATACTAATACACTGTTTATAAATCTTTTACTCTTTTTGTATCGTTTGTTAGCTTTTATGAGAGAATATTTTTACTTTCCTTTTCATACACTTGTCAGTGTTTGTACATGAGAATGAAGAAAGAGGTCATTTTACGCATAATCAAGCGATCGCTTTGCAGAAGCACTAAGTGCCTTTTTTGTTTGGACTAAGTTGGCATCTGAATGACTGTTTGTGTGCTTGGAAACCAGAATGGACATTTATTGTTATTGCTATGGTATAAATATGTAATTGTGTTTTGTAATATATTTCCCACGTTTTCAACTAGACAACACATTTCACCTTTCCTTGCTGATGAGAGTATCTGATATATTGGATTACTACACCGGGCTGCTGTTGAACAGTGTATTGTTGTTTCTCTCAGTGGAGTGATCAGTTCTGCTTTCATTAAAATATGTCTGATATGCTTCTTTTTTAAATAAACAGATGCAAAGTGGGAACATTTCTCTAAAATATCTTTTGACGAGTGTGTTCACCACATACGGCCTAAGCATAATGAAGCCATATTTAATGTCACGAACACTAATTGTTACCTTGTGTGTGTGGCTGCATGTATCGTCTCTATACAGTTTAACCTGTTCAACTCAACCTCTATCATGCAATTCTTTACTTTGCTGCTCATAACGCAGATTTATTTACAACAACTTATTGCTGTCTCCTGTCACCTTTCGTGTAGGTGAATTTGCAGAGTGAAATAAATGATTCTGCTGTTACATTTTAATGATAGTAAACATAATATGCAGGGATATAAGAAAACCATGTCAATCCATATTCAGACAGTTGCTTATGGTAATCACTCCTGTGGAAATCGTTTTACATGCCTTGAAAAACTTTTGTTTACTATCATAATTACTAATCATTTTGAAGTATCTGAAGTGAATCAAGAGATATTATTCCTCTGTTACAGCATTGGCCATGATGCAATATAATTCTTTGTCAGATTTTCAATGTTTGACCAATAAAGTGAAAATAGTATCAGAAGATATAGCCTGCTGCTTTTCTGCTTTGTTTCTGTAGACTGTCTGGCCTCAAATGGCTCTGCTCTCGTGATTCCTTTTAAGTATTTTAGCCTGAGGTTATTGTCTTTTGAGCATTTTTTCCCATTAATCTGACTAAATTTTGCGTTATTACACTTTGTTTCTTCTTCTAAGGATTGTATTTATATTTTGTGCAACATCATGCACATGCACATGCAAGAAATAAGTTTCGTTCGTTTCACTAGATTTCACAATCAACAAATGTAATAAATGTGCTTATTGATTTAATAAGTATGTTTATATAGCGTCTCTAAACATTGTGACATGCGCAGTAGGGCACTTCCGCACGCTACGCTCCTCACAACAGTGAATTCTCTTGACGACACGCGCTCTTTGACGACGTAGCACCGGATAGGCTACCAACCCGGAAACGGTAACGTTTTCAGGCTAGCTGCCCGTGCTTCAGGAGAAATACAACATTCCCTCATTAATTCATTTGAAAGGCTTTCTCATTAGGAGTCGACAGGTGAGGTGTGCGTATATATGAACCACACTGGAGCGAGAAGTTACTGTTTTCAGGTCGTGGCCGTCAGTTGTCTGCTGCCAGCTGGACGCCCGTCATCTTTGTTTATCGTCATTTAAACTTGTGCATTTCTCAGCTGGCAGCTCATCATGGACGGAGAGACGGACGGCTCGGTGGGCGAGGACTGCGGCCCCGGCAGGAGGCGCAGGGTGCACGGCATGCTGAAGCTCTACTACGGGCTAAACGAGGAAGGAAAGGCCGAGGAGAAGCCGGAGTCTCTGGACCCCTGCGACATCAACGGGCCGCATTTCGACCCGGAGCACTTCCTGAATAAGGTGAGGGGCCGCAGGTGTCATGTCAACAGTTTCCACGGCGACACGGCTCACACGCAGGCCTGTCTGCTGTCAACACTGCTGCCAAACACCAACAACAACATCAGTGTGACCTGCAGCTGATCAGAGCACATGAACCTTGCATATACTGTTGTCAAAGAAGAGAAATTAGAATAGAAATAAAACTAACAACTCTTGTCTTCAAACATTGTACTCCGAAAACTCTGTACTCACATTTACTGACAGTGGATAATAATATAACCCTACTTTGGTGTTACCTGCTCTATGAGTGATAAAGATATGCTTACTAGTTTTTTATTTGACCATGTATTGTGTGTGTGTGTGTGCGTGCGTGCGTGTGTGTTTGTTTTAATGTGATTGTGACCTGTGCGTGTGTGTGTGTGTGTTTGTTTGTTTTGTGTCCTGATGCAGCTCAGAAGAGAGTGCTCTCTTGCAGAGCTGATGGACCAAGAGACCTGTATGGTCAAGCAGATCCGCTCTTTGGACAGCGACATGCAGACGCTGGTGTATGAAAACTACAACAAGTTCATATCTGCTACAGGTGAGGAAACGGCTGCCTCACGTTAACTTGAAATGTGGTTGGATTTAGTTGAATTTCTGGACGGTTGCATCACCTTTCCATATTTTTCTTTTCCCAGACACCATAAGAAAGATGAAGAATGACTTCAAAAAGATGGAGGATGAAATGGACTGTCTGTCTGCCAACATGGCGGCGATCACTGAGTTCAGTGCTAGTATCAGTGGTACTCTTCAAGACCAGCATGCACAGATCACAAAACTGTCAGGTGAGACCTGAACTTTGTCTAGTTAGAGTCAGAGTCAGTCACAGGGGACTTCACTTTGATCACTGTCATGTTATTGTCTTGCTGTGTTCGTCCACAGGGGTTCACACTCTCCTAAGAAAGCTGCAGTTTCTGTTTGAACTGCCGGCGAGATTAAATAAGTGTCTGGAGCTGCAGGCGTATGCCCAGGCAGTGAGATCCCACCGTCGTGCCCGCTGTGTGCTGCAGCAGTACAGCCACCTGCCCTCCTTTAAGGGAATTCAGGACGACTGTCACGCAATAATGGACAAGCTGGCACAGGAGCTTCGACAGAAGTTCAGGTGGGAATCTGTACACCAGATTGTATGGACCATAGAAATAAATCAGGATTGAATAAAATACAATCAAATAAACTGAAGATGACCAATCCTGTAGTTGTTCTTTCAGACTGTTCCCATTATTTAGTCCCTTTTCAATTAAACTGATATCATTAAATCAGCTGTTATATTCAGATTTTCATGCTGATCAGCTAAAATGTGAATTAAGAAAACACTTGCCATAATTTTTTGTTAAGATTCAATGTGTTACTTTTCCTGTACAAAAACAGTTTGTACAAATGCAGTTGAAATGTCAAAATGTTTAAGAAGAAATGTATTTATGTGTAATGTTTTTACTTCTCCCTGCTTTGTTACGGTCTTATAGGGATGGAGGGTCAAGCGCCAAAGATTTATCAGAGTGTGTGGAGCTGCTGCTACAGCTGGATGAACCAGCAGAAGAGCTCTGTGATAAATTCCTAAGCCACGCACGGTCTCGACTTGAGTCAGACCTCCAGGGTCTGGAAGCAGAGATAAGACCGTGCCCGTCTGCCTCAGCTGTGAAAGATGCCTCTGCATGCAGGTTGTCATCTACCGCAGCCCCTGGATCTCCAACTGATAACTCACCTAAAACGAGCGCTATGCCTTCACCCACCTCAAACACTGACATCCTGGAATTCATCGACAGAGGCTGCAATGAATTTGTGAGCAGCCTATGTTTAGTAATCACATCGTATCAAGAACTGTTTATTAATCATGCTCAGACAGGTGAGCTAGCATCCAAAAACATCCCTCAGATGGCAAATATTAAGCTGCACGCTTTTGTAGACGATCTGGCCGCTCGGTATTTCTCGCTTGTGGAGCGGCGTATACAAGAGGAGAAAGGTGTCGCAGATAACTCCCTCCTGGTCCGCGCGCTCGACCGCTTCCACCGCAGACTTCAGGCTGTGGCCAAGCTGCTGCCGGGCTCTGCCGTGCCAAACCAGGGGACCGAGATCGTGATACGAGCTGCGACGGAGCGAGTCAAGCAGTACCTCTCCGCCCTGCAGAGCTTCTACATGGACAGCTTGACAGATGTGAGGCAGGCCCTGGCCACACCTCGGCTCTCTGTGGCCGGCACTTCAGTGGCCGGAGGAGGAAGTCATCTTGGGGGGCCGGCCAGAGACGCTCCTACCAGCCTGCCAGAGCTGCTCTCCTCCCTGTCGGCCTCTATTCTCAATCAGATTAAGTCAGTGTTGGCATCAGTGCATCTCTTCACAGCTAAGGACATTACATTCTCCAACAAGCCGTACTTTAAGGTGAAGAGTGTATCTGTTTGTTTGCCAGTAATTTAACAGTTTGCCCCCAAAAATCATTTTCTGTTCTACCCCTACATGAGATTAAACTCTACCATCAGCATGTAACTGTAACCTTTAAATTTGTTTCTGCACAATAAGAGTGACCACTGTTTCTGTTGGTCTCCTCCTCACAGGGTGAATTCTGCAGCCAGGGTGTACGTGAGAGCCTGGTGGTGAGCTTCATAAAGTTTGTGTGCCAGTCTTCTCGGCAGTTTTGTGAGAGTGCAGGAGACAAGGGGGGGTCGACTCCTCCAGCCCTTCTGTTGCTGCTGTCTCGTCTCTGCTTGGACTATGAAACCTCGACTATCTCCTACATACTCACTCTCACAGATGAACAGTTTCTTGTGCAGGTAAATGGTTTGTCATGTTGTACATTCATTATCATGTCCTGAAATATTCTATTTAACTGATCTTCTTGAAAATTGCATTTTCGTGTATGTAAAAATATAATCAATCCATAATATTTTTGTGTAAAACTCCTTAAAAATTACACATTTCACTCTCAAAAGACAATGTTTTCCCTGCGTTCTACACACTGATCTTCTTTGTTTACTTTCTCAGCACCACAGTCCCGTAACACCCGTCACAACTTTATGTGCAGAGGCCAGAGAGGCAGCACAAAAACTACTGAACCACTACGTAAAGGTAGGTTTTACACCTACTACACTCACACTCTCTGAGTGACAGGAAAATAGTTCCACAGATCACCTGAGATCATAAATGTCTGTATTTTTTGTTTGTTTTTTCAGGTTCAGGGCCTTATTATCTCCCAAATGTTAAGAAAGAGCGTAGAAACACGAGACTGGGTTAACACCATCGAGCCCCGAAATGTCCGCGCTGTGATGAAGAGAGTGGTAGAGGACACCACCTCGATCGATGTGCAGGTGAGCCTTTGAATTGTCGCAGTATCGTCGTCTGCGTTAAATCCACTCCAGATGCTTTCATCAACATGTATGAGCAGGTTGTCTTACGAACCTTTTGTGCTCCACCATAGGTTGGTCTTCTGTATGAAGAAGGTGTGAGGAAAGCACACAGCAGTGACTCAAGCAAAAGGACCTTCTCTGTCTACAGCAGCTCAAGGCAGCAAGCTCGCTATGCTGCCAGCTATACTCCGAGGTAAATTAAATAGACTGCTGAAGCGATGAGACAAAGTGCTGTGCTCTCACAGTTCTGGTTTAGTAACAGTAGAATAATTATAGTTGGAGCATATCAGACTCTGTAAGGCTTAAAATGAACAAGCATTGGAATTAATTAAGTGATGTGTCTGATGTATAAGATGCATAACTCAGGGTTATCACTCTGCTATGCTGGAGGTTGGATTGAAGAGCCTGTCGTCTTCGAACATGGAGAAATGATATTGTTTAAATGTGGGGACACTGGGGGCATTCAGTGCCAGAGTAAAGTAAGAACATACTGTCTGTATGTGAGTGCTGTGGTAAGATTATGTCTGTGACAGACAAACAGACTCATAATCTGCATTACCTCCATCACTTCCAGTGCAGAGGAGTAATTATTAATGAGGTGTCTTTAATCATAATGTTAAGTTTGTTGTTTTATTGTGGATTAACTTGAGTGATTTGTCTCTTGCCTGTCTGCAGTGCTCCTATGGATACTAATCTACTTAGCAACATACACAAACTGTTTTCAGAGAGGATTGACATCTTCAGCTCAGTGGAGTTCAACAAGGTGAGTGCTGGGTCTTATTACGTTGTAGTACAGCGTTCAGTGAACATCTCAAACACACTCCTTTCACACACATTGTCTCAGGTCTCTGTGATGACCGGGATCATCAAAATCAGTTTGAAGACGTTCCTGGAGTGTGTCCGCCTGCGCACCTTCGGCCGTTACGGGCTGCAGCAGATCCAGGTGGACTGCCACTACCTGCAGATGTACCTGTGGCGTTTTGTCTCTGACGAGAACCTTGTACATTTCCTGCTGGATGAGATAGTGGGGAGCTCCGCCCACCGCTGCCTGGATCCCGCCCCGATGGAGCAGAGTGTGATTGAGGTCATCTGTGAAAGAGGTTGAAGCTAAAGTGCAGCACAGCCAGCTTGTTCACTCCAAACACCACGTCACAGATACAGACAGAATTACAACGTAAACTGGAATCATGTATCTGAACTCAGGCACGCTTTCTGTTACATAATTACTGTTAATGTTAAATGTACCCAGATTCAAATGATACTGTAAAAAAGTTTCTGTGCACAAATGCTCGTAAATATATGTGGACATCTCAATATTTCTGTCTCACATCAGATAAATCCCAGTGATTGCAGTCCTAAATGAAAGAATTATGAAACTCTGCATTAACAGTCGATTCTCTCAAGTGTGACGTAGGGGTTTAGCAATTTTACTACTGTAAAAATATGAATAAATATTCCAACACTAAAGAAAACAAACAACACTTTGCTGTTATGTTATAAAGAAGATTAAGTAACTGAGTGATGGATCTACATTGCATTCCAGAAAATTGCTGCACATAGCGCTCATGAGCCCATAAAAATCGGGTCTGATATTAAAATAATAATTTATGAATCATTAAATCTGAGAAGAAAAAAACATCTCAGCTCCTCTATCTGCAGAGATGGAGGCAAAATGAATTATCTATGATACAAGCTAAACTTTTTAGCACTTTGTTCCCCTTGAAGAAGATGTGTTTGATGTGAATACAGAAAAGGAATGAGTGAAGAGAAAAGTTGTGTCCTGTGGAAATCTCATGTATTAATGACTGGTTTTAGGGGTCTTTTGCTGAATAATTTGCTATCTGAATGTCGCCTGATTATGTAATCCATATCTAACACTAAACTACAGCAGGTTTAAGGTATCTGTTGCCTTCAGGTCGGTTGATTTTCTGTTTTCTGTGTATGTCCTCTGCAGATAAAAATGAAGGAATGGTTTAAATGTGTCTACAATAAAGGTGTATAAATGTGAGTTTCAAAATGTGTTTTCTTGCTTTTATAAAATCATCCTATGGTTAATTTGTACATTCAAAAACATGTTGCAAAAATAGAAAACACAATATCACAGTAATAGTAATGTAATGTTGTTCAGGTGTGTTTCACAACCTATCCAGCCGTCTCTCTCTGTAGAATGCCTCTGACTGTCGCCACCTGAAGAACTCATCTGATTGGCTCAGCCGTCTTTCCCCACCCTCTTCTGATGACCGCGGAGCGCTCTGATTGGCTGACAGGCGGCTTCACGCTGTTAAACGTCTTTGGGGGGCGTGTCCCTGTGCAGGCTGCTGGATGGATGCAGCAGAGCAGCGTTACAGTCCCGACTACACCTCCATGCTTTACACTGGTAAGACACTGTGTTTACTGTGGTACAAGATGAGCACGTATTGGTTCTTCACATATTCTGTATTTTCCTGCGAAATGTGTTTCTGTGGCGTTCAGGTCATTTCAGCCTTATCAGGTAAAGTGACAGCAGCTGATCGGCCTTTTGTCTCAGGTTTCATAATACTGTCACTGCATGGACACCTGAACTTTGACTTGGTTGTTCATGACAACAGTCGCAATAATACAACACTAGTATACACTGTATCAATTATTATTATCACACTATGTTTTAAGATAGTTTGATGTGTTTTTGTTGACACGCTGCTGGTTGTCTTGTCCTTGTGTTAACATTTCTACATTGTGATCGGCTGTGTTTTACTTAAACAAACAGTAGAAATAGCAATACTGTTTCAACTAAACGACATTTCTTCAATGGCAAATGCACTTAAAATATCAAAGTGGAAGAATGGCACCTTTCATAGTGTTAAACATTCTAAACTATTCTAAAAAACCAGTGGATTATTAAAGCATTAAAAGATATGACCCTAACCCATTTCAGTGTAGATGGTTCAGTGAAGCTACTAAATTAAGTGTAAGAGTTAGAAGAAAGTCTGCTGACTTGTCTAGGTTCTTGAAGGCGTTTCTTAGTAAGTGATAACCTGCTGGGTCGTCAGCGTCTGTCTCAGCATCCTGTTAACAGTTGGTCATTCGTTTATTACAGTTTGATGTAAAGCTCAGCATCGCTTTGCACATCTCCAAACTGAATCTATACTGATGCATCACATCACATGAAGTCAGTGTGTGTGGTAACAGATGAATGCGGTGGAGAACAATGCGAACAGGGTTGCACTTAAGAACAGAGCCGAACAGAGGAGTATGCATACTCTGGCTTTACGTCACTGCTAATTATTAATAATGATGATAATGATTTATCATCATTTGTAGTAAGGCTTACAACGAGCTGGGGTTGAAGGTTACACTGAAACAATTTATTGGCCGTTTAAAGAGGAACTCTAGTGTTAATGTATGTGATTCAGAGGTTAATTGCAAGACCTTTTGCTGCAGATTATACTGAGGATTATTGTAACTGTCAGATAAGGTTCACTTCAGAAAATGTATGTAGGTTTTGTTTCAAATGTTTCCATGGCTCCACATAATCAGAATCACATTTGTATTATTTTTTTCCTCAAATGTCATTGTTTTCACCAAAATATATTTTCCATGATATTTTTACAGGAGACCAATAATGAGGCCAAACAGTCAAGCACTCAAACACAAATCCTCTCATGACACAGAGAGGGAATTTGGAGGAACCCTGGGTGAGTCACAGCAGACCCGTCCACCTTACCCAGGCGCAATCACCATACATCCACTTTCATTTTGTCTAAGATATTTTGCCCTTTACGTAACCATAAACTTCACATTGTGCAGAAAAATGTGTTACTATGTTTTCTGCAGCCAAGCAGAACATAAGAAAACCTTTGCTTTCGTTCTCTTCTTGTCACAAGTCTCACTGGTGTTTGTGTCACGCTGAATTACATTTTCATCACAGCGTGTTGCTCAGTGGTAAAAGCTACTTGTCTGTACAAGCAACTGTACAGTAAACATGAAACTCAAGTGGGACGTGCAAAGTGCTGCATGTATTTATTAGTGAAGAATAAAAAAAAAAACCATTAATAATAACTAACTTTTTTGTCATATGCAGACACTGGCTTCATTTGTGCCGTTTCATGAAATTGCTCAGTTGCTGAAGTAAAGATCACTAGTTTCACAGCACGAACTCTATCTGCACCAAACTGTTCATTACAGCTCTAATTAAGAATAATCAAAACCACACAAGTAACATTTGTTATTGTAGATGTGATGCTGAGGGAACAAATACATTACAGCTTCTGTGTGTGTGTGTGTGTGTGTGTGTGTGTGTGTGTGTGTGAGCACATTGGTGGTGCTTCATCTCCCGCTGTGTTCCTTAAATTGAGCATCACATCCAGTTTACTCTCCAGTTGTTTTTAAAGTAAAATAATCTTTTGAACATGACAGCTCAGCTCTGTGCAGACAACAGATCTGACAGTGCTGACGTGAAGCAGATGTTTTGTTGCATCCCTGCTGACAGATAATCTAAATGTTTTTCAGTTATTTCAGATGCTTATTTATTCACTGTTAACATACTATATTAGTCTAATACAGTGTCACTGCTCAAATGTACTACATTACTGAGTTTATTCTGTCTTGCTACTTCACTTCTTTTTCTGTCTTTGAACTTTCTGACTAAGTCATGTCAGCCAGATTGGCTGAACACGCCCAACTCACTTTTCTGTGTAATGGTCTCTCAGGTGCCATATGCATTCCCATCTTTCTTCCGTTGACCGTGCTGTTCCTGATCAGTGTAAGCCGGTCCCCTGAGGCCAGTCTGCTCCAGTGGCCCCCTCCCATCCCCTCCACAGACCAGCTGTGGGACCCTCTGGCCCTCGTGCTTCTGCTGGGCTGGCTCGCTCTGCATGCCCTCCTCTATTTGATGCCATTAGGAAAGGTACGACGCTTTCATCTGCCTGGTTCGAGGTTAAAGGCAGAACCAGTAGGATTAATCAATTGCTGTTTGCAAACACCAATCAAATGAATGCACCTTTTAGTCTTCCCACGTGCTGCATGAAAGCAGATAAGTGTGTTTCCCCAAATTACAGACTTTTGCTTTTAAGACATCATCATGTTTATCTTTGACATGCTAACATGTGATGCAACAGAAGCACAAACTAAGCTCATAAAGTTAGCAAACTGCTTGTTAATGTCATATTGTCCCTAACATTACCAACTACAAGTTAAACAGGTTTTCTTTTTTTAAGTGGGAGTTCATTTAATTTCATTCATTCATAATTTTACTTGTGATTTTCCATATACTTGCCATGTCATGATATGTACTGATAAGGGAAAACTTTCTTCCCAATATAGTGATATTAAATTTTAGCTAACATGAAGCTGTACATGAGAAGAATCCCAAATTTCCACTGCTAGCTGAGTTGTGAGATAAGACTTCATTAATCATTGCAGAGAAAATTCTCAAACACTCTGTCCCACTTATTAATATATACACGTTTTACGTGCTCAGATTATAAATAAATGTATTCATTTGCAGGTGTCTGAAGGATTAATGCTGAGGGATGGAACACGTCTCAAGTATCCAATAAATGGTACACTCATAACATGTTTTGTTTTTATGAATATTTATTTGTAGAAATTAATATGAATATGTTAAAAGAAAAATTTTCAATATTTTGGTCATGACTTAAGTGTGGTCAAATGTTGTTGACCAGCGACTAGCTTTGTGTCTGCTGTGACTGAAGATAGTCATGCTTCTTTGCATTATTGTCAGTATAGTGAGATTTAACTTTAAGTAGGATCAAAATTTAGGTGACTCTGTATCTTTTAGTTTAATCTCTACACTTTCTACCTGCTCTGACCTCAAACTCATTTAAGTCACACAACCTGAAGTTAAATCTTTACCTTTTTTTATACCAGTCTCTGTCCGTCTGCTCCCCCTGTCCTCCAGGCTATAAAACACTGAGTTTTGTTTCTGTCCCTCAGGTTTTCATGGCCTGTGCGTCAGCGGCGTGTTGCTGCTGTTGTTTCTGGGGCTCGGGGCTCCTCTGGGGTACCTGTTTGAACTCATGTTGCCTCTGGCGGTGTGTGCAATAGCTGTGTCATTCCTGCTCTCCGTCTACCTCTACATCCGTTCCTTTTGGGCTCCGTCTCATGCTCTCGCTTTGGGGGGCAACACAGGTGAGAGTGGAAGTTCATCATTAAAGGAAGAATCCACCCTGAAATACTGTTTCAAAAAAAGTTACTGCGAATGAACTGTGAAGCCTGAATAGCCTTTTGTAGGCCACTTTTATAGTCTGATGGAGGATTTTGGTATTCCTGTGAGTAAATCTAACAGCCGAGCTCCTCAGGAGCCTGCAGGCATCCAGTGAACAGTCTTTGAAGTGAGCTGACCTTGCTACACCGACTGTGCTGTGCTCTGCTGCATCTGAAGCACAAACCTGAGAGCTCCCAGTTATCGAGGTTCAGCTTCAGCTCACTGGTGATTACAGTCTGTGAAGAGAAAAAATGAGCAAGCCTACAGCAACATGTTGTTACCAGGGCCAAACAAAAACAAAAAAAAACTGTTAACATGAAATGAATGTAGTTAAGATGTAAAAAGCACAGAATTACATAGAACAACATAGATAAAACAGAGCTTAAAGAAACAGAAGAAGCAAGATGCTTTTGTAGCATTTTTAGTCATGCTGGCAAACATTCCTGCAAACCCAGTAACATTTAGGTTGAAGTGAAGGTCATTGAAATTGAAATCTAAAAATAAGGAAAGTGAGAGAAAGAGAATCTAAAAAATTATAACAGCACAAACACATACATATATATTTATATACATATATATGACAGAGCAAAATAAAATTTAATTTGAAACATGAAATAATAGTAATACTGTAATACTGAGAGATGAATAATTGTGATGTATACATTCTTGTCTGCGTCAGCTGTACTTTGTGTTTAGTGCAAAATGTTATTAGTCAGCATTGAATGTTCGTTAGCGTGCTATCACACTAAAATGAACATGGTAAATGTTATATTTGCCTAACATTAGCATGTTAGATTTACCTGCGTAACTGACAGCCTCACAGAGTCACCAGTGTCGAAGTAGACTCGTCTTGTTTTAGTGAAACTAAACAAAATAGAAAAAACAGCAGCCTCAGTTTAACTTATTAAAGTTTTCTTGTCAACAACAGAGGTCATCACCATTATTTTCACAGCATAAATGTACAAACAGACTACAGCAGCGAATGGTAATGTTTTCATAGTTGCTGTTAAAAGGCAATCTGGGAAAGGTGAAAAAATAGCTGAAACGACCTGAAACAAAGCTGAGAGGGGTCTGTGGTGAGAGGCTGCACAGAGACACACTTTGCATCACCTGGTGACTGATGCAGCAGAGAGTGCAGCACAGATCGATATGGGGCTTGTTCACAGCACATTTTGACTCATAACAGCAGGACAAAGTGGAGGAAGTGAACTGTTAATGGAGAAGTCAACAGTAAGCCAGAGACCTCGCACAGACAACACCTGGACCTCTGAACTCACACATCTAAATGGGACACAGCCATTAATTAATGTTTTATTAACAGATCTGCTGTTGTCAAAATGTCTGCTGTGCAATGGGCCTGTTGTATCTATTCTGTTCTATTTAACTGTGCTCATGGACATAGACTACAACTAGGTTTCAACTCATTGCTAATTAACTGACTGCTAGCAGATTATTTAAAACAAATGACATGACAGACTTTGACTTTCAGTTGTAAACATGAGGTCACTTTTCACACACATAATGATAATCCTACTATTTGTTTTTTTAAATGTGTTCATCTTTCCATCCAGGAAATCCCCTCTATGACTTCTTCATCGGACGGGAGCTAAACCCGAGGATTGGAAACTTTGACCTGAAATATTTCTGTGAGCTCAGGCCTGGTCTGATTGGCTGGGTGAGTTCACCTGCAGGAGTGAATAGTCAGTTTCAAAGTTTGAAGTCCAGACACTGATGAAGATTTCTGTTAAAGGTTTTAAAAATACTGTACCTTATTTCAAGTCCAAATGTCCCTGACCAAGGTGAAGGAAAGTTTTTCATGAAATTTTAAGTGCTTCACTGAATTTTAACTAACTTAATGTACAGAGCCTTTGCTGTCATTTATAAGGTAGTAATACAGTAAAGCACTAAAACTTTAACTAAAAGCTAAATACATAAATGAAAAAAAAGAACAAATAATGACAAAAAATGTGTCACAGATGTACAAAGTGTAAAGTTGATATATGTAAATCTCTTGTGATATGTGGAGTGTACTGCTTACAACAAAATACTTTTTATCTTTTACTTCATGTTATTAAAATCTCTGCTTAAGAGCCAAACAGCACCAACAGGGGGCGACGTTGCTCTCCCTGATCCTCCACAATCATTTTCAGGCTGCGAGTTTGACACAGTCAGAATCAGAAAGTTTTCCCCCGATGGCCTGACCCAGTGAGGCATTTTTTGAAGGACAGAGATGTGCATCATTATCTGTGTCTGAGTCATCACACCAAATAAGAAAAAAATGCAGAATTTCCAGTGAGAATTATTAATAAGATTTCTAAAATTACAACAAGGTTTATCTTGACTGGTCACAAAAACAACACAGTAAAAGGATCCAGACCATACTGGAAAACGTTAATGGAACAAATCTTTTTATTTACGTTTTTTTTCTCTGTATTTACAGCATGAACAGTAAAACCTTTGCACATCTGAATGTTTTAAAGCCAGGTGCGTAGGAGAGGACAGAAAAAGCTCCCACCAACTGGCTACAGACAGTGTGTGGGAGATTTTTGCTTCCTGTTGAATGCTAAAAAACTTTCGGCATCTTACAATTGCAGATAAGGCCTCAAAAAATGAACATTTTCAGGGTCTGTAAGGGTCTGTCTCTTTAGTTGGCTAAATCAAGTTCACAGTCTTTAAGAGCCCAGTTAGAGATACAGGCATCTTTATGAATAGGATAATAAATGTTCAGTCCACAGATTTACAGTTATTATTGATTCAGATGTTAAAACATGTGTGGTAGAGGACTTTTCCAGTCGCATTGATGTAAGAGAAGTCCTGCTGTGTGTGATATTCTAGACAACATCTTATTAAGTGTCTCATCCATCCCCAGTCATCCATGCCACCTAACTAGTCATGTTATTCAGTATTCAGTTCACCTGTTTTCCCCTCAGGTGGTCATAAACCTCGGCATGCTGATGAAGGAGGTGGAGCTGCGTGGCTCCCCCTCGCTCGCCATGATCCTGGTCAACAGTTTCCAGCTGCTGTATGTGGCAGACGCTCTGTGGAACGAGGTGAGGGGTCGGCGGAGTCAGAGATAAAGGTGGTCTTTGTAATTACTGTTATTTGATGTTTTTTTTCCTCTTCATCTCATGTGCTGCACAGGAGGCTGTTCTGACAACCATGGACATTGTACATGATGGTTTTGGCTTCATGCTGGTCTTCGGGGACCTGGCCTGGGTTCCCTTCACGTACGGCCTGCAGGCCGCCTTCCTGGTCGTTCACCCACAGACCCTGAGTGCGCTCAGAGCAGCAGCTATAATAGCACTGAATGGTAATCACGTGTCATCTGGCATCTGTCTGTGTTTTGTGTCTCCAGGTTAAAGATGGCGGTGTTAACTTTTCTCTCTGCCGTCAGGTATTGGATATTATATTTTCAGAAAATCCAACTCACAGAAGAACCAATTCAGACGAGACCCCACAAATCCAAGTGTTGCAAGTCAGTCATTTTAAATTCTCTTTTTAACGTATTCTTTTAATCAAGGACTAATACTCTCACTCTTTCTTTCCTATCAACTCCTGCTCTATATATGAAGAGGAGGGAAAATGAATCAGAATGTGGGAGACAGAGAGTTAATCTCTGAAGTGACTTGCAAATTTTACTCAGAAATATCTACATTTTTCTGCGACCCCATGCAGGACTAGAGACCATCGCCACAGCAACAGGGAAACGGCTGCTTGTGTCCGGCTGGTGGGGTCTGGTTCGTCATCCCAACTACCTCGGTGACCTCCTCATGGCCCTGGCTTGGTCCCTACCATGTGGTAAGACGCCTTAAAAGCCTCCACAAGGTTGATTTTACATGCACACCGACCTAACACTGAAGAGTATTAATCATATCCAGCCATATTTATCATTAGCATAAATATATGTGTAGGTGTTTTTAATGAAATGATCCAAACACATCTCAGTATCAATGCTGCACATTTCTGTCTGACACGTACCTGCAGTCCAAGTGGACCACTACATAATTTAGAAAGTGTTCATCCCTCTGTGGCTGCTCCCGTCTGTACAGTGGCTAGACACAATGACCAAAACAACTTACAATCCTGTAGCCCAGTAAAGCTTGTTGAGATAATATTAAGTGTTTATTGAGACTGTCAGACGTGTTGATTATTCTAAATGTTCAGTTCAGAGGCTTTAAGTTTGTATTCACAGTTTTCCTAATGCCATATAGGCATTTTGGGAATGGGCTGGTTGGCTTTCTGAATCAATACTTGCCTTTTGTATCAGCACTTAAATTATGAAAAAATGATTATTTTTACATTTTGTTGTTCTTGTCTGACCAAATGGAGCAGTTCAAAACTTAATAATACATGGACCATTCTAGAAATGCCAAATGTTTGGGTTAAACCAAATTTATAATTTATATTTTAGAATCCTGGGAGCAGCACCAGTAAGCTGCAAACACAACACAGACAAATCACTTCGACGTGTGCTCATTTTTAGTATTCAGTAGGTAAGAAGCAACATCAGCATCCTCTGAGGAGCTGTGAGGTCAGCTGATTAGTGTCAGTCAGATATTCCCTCTCTTTTAGCTCTGTTGTTGGTCTTCACCAAGTAAATGTGGGATCTGTTATTGCTGTAAACATGTTTATCTTAAACACACTTTAAAACAGTAAATACCTGATCTTAAAAGACAAAAGAAATGACAAATCTAACTGCTGTTCGATGCTAATACTCAGTAACTGACGCCGTGCTGTAAGATTAGCCTTAGTTGTTTTTTCCTTCCTGTCCTTTTGAAACAATAATACAGTGTTTGTGATGGATGGCAGCAACAATCTGTCCTCTTTGTTCCTCTGTAAGCTGCCTTATGTTCCCTTGAAAACTGACTTCCTAAAACGGGGGCTGTCAGACTTTTGTTACGGGCTGACACATTGTGCTCATTGGTATTCAAACTTTACGTGACTCAACTTGTGTAGCTGCCTTTGTAACTGAGATGTGCTATAGTTTCTGCTTTAATTGCTGCTGCAGAAATCACAAACTGAATAATTATGCACTCATTAGAAAAAGAAAATCATGAATCATGAAAGTTGCACTGAAAAAGAGGAACCATAGTCACATCTAAACGCTGCCTGAAGAAGTAGAGACGAGAAAGTCTCAAACACACCATAAAGTGCGGTCTCACATAACTACCACTGAGATGAATCAACGCTTGGAACATTTTAAGCTTAATCAAAGTGGTATTCACTGCGGGCTTTTGTACAATACAGAGTGAAAAGAATGTGTGCAGCTATTTGCAGAGGAGGATTATACGCCTGATTACATCTTGTTTTATAATTTCATCAGTGAATCATAGATATGGTGTAGTCGTCTTTGCCATTGTGTTGTGTGTTTTTATCATTTATAATCACTTTCCTTTGCTCAGAGTCCATTTATGCTTCTGTTTTTCTCCAGGATTCTCACATCTTCTGCCTTACTTCTATATCATATATTTCACCGTCCTGCTGATTCACCGGGAGGACCGTGATGAGCGACAGTGTCGGGCCAAATACGGTCTAGCGTGGGACACCTACTGTCGGCGTGTCCCCTACAGGATCTTCCCTTATGTGTACTGAAGAGGAAAGCAGATGGGTGGAACGGGACCAAGCTGTCACATAACATCTCTGTGACCCTTCAAGTCCACGCAGACTTGGTAATAACTACATTTTCAGTAACATGGACCCCAAGTAATGACCGGTGCTGCGACTTAGACTCTACAGGCAGCTCTCAGTTTGAACAGCTTGAGCCTGGTTCAGTAACAAAACAATGTTTGATCACCACTTCAAATTTGATTCTTTTTAAGTCAAAATGCAGTGAAAATAGAGGATCACACTGTTTATCTGAAAACAGTGTTGTGATTCTTTACTCATAAACATACACATACACTGTTGTAAAATTTAGAGAAAACATGAGACAATATGTTTTTTCAGAAACAACAGCAACTGAAATGTGTTTCCATACAGACACAAGTGCCTTTTTAATGAAAAGATGAGGTCACAGCATTTTTTCACAAACATTTTTCTTCTTCCTTTTTTTTAAACTTGTATTGTTATCTGTGAAATACTTTTGAAATAAACAAATCCAAAACAGCAAACAATACTTGATTATGTATCTTACTAGCACTTATTAGACATACAATTACTAGAATTCCTTCAAGCATTGCGAGAAACAAAAAATAGTATTGTGCTTATTCGAGCTCTAATAACATTCATTTACTTTATATTTGCTCAGAAGGATGAATTCTTCTCTGCTTTTTCAAGTATGACAGCAGAAAGAGAATCACAGCTACGAGCTGTTAGCTGCCATCTTCTCAAGCCTGTGAAGAAGTGTCAGTTTTAAATAACTTTTGCCAACCTGTTATCATTGTGCTGTTTGAAAGGACTTTTTATTCCATGTACAGGCATTAATAGTAGACTTCATCTTGGCTTTTTTAATGTCTGTCAGGCTTCAGCTTTGAATACGCACTGCTCCGAATGACTCTGTAGGAACAAAAGGTGTACTAGTAATTAGTATTAGTAAAGAAAATGCTGTCAGAGGCTCCTGAAAAATGGTCTCAATCAGCATTAAATCATTGTTCCCCTGAGGCCTGAGCAGTTTGATTCATTGTGCAGGTGGCAGGTGGTTGTATAGTTAACTGACTGGTGCATCACCTTGAGGAAAGTTGTGTGAACTAAATAGCAAATCTCCCGTTTTGGTCTGTTATTATTTCCAGAAACTAGTTTGCTGAACCAGATTTAGACCCCTTTTCTATTAACAGGCAGTGCAGTTTAACAATTATATGCATCAAATTTACCCTTTTCAATAATATATCACGCCGCATTTACACTACAGACAGCATTTCTGTCACGCAGTGAGGCGCACAGATGAGAGAGCACTCTGCTGATGCACACCTTCATTTTTCACCTTTTGAGCCCATTTACAGTACAGTTGGCCCCCGGCCTCGCCTACACAGCACTCAAGCTATTTTATGTTGTTTTTCATATGTTCATAAGTGCTAATTAGGAATGTGCTTGTATAATGCCATGGTTGTCTACATGGTGGCTGAATTTATCCTGAAGTAATATATGCTTCTTAGGTTTTATCTATATGTGTGTATGTGTACTGTCAGTGTATTAAATGTGTGCATCCATGTTTACCACCTCATAACTCTGAAGAAAACGGCAAGGTAAAATATAGTATAATTGTTATTCTCATATGAGAATTAATCATTTGAATGGCATCTTTTTTGACTCTTTAGCTTGAATGTCATTCAAATATCTTGTGCCTTCCAAGCCAGTGGTGGAAAGCAACTAAATACATTTGTTTAAGTATATTATTGAAACCAGTTTTGTCCTGTAAATTAGAGGGAAATAATATACTTGTTACTCCACTACATTTATTTGACGGTTTTAGTTACTGTTGTACCTTTTCAGATTAAGATTAAATTGAAATTTCATTTCATTTTAGGTTAAAAAAAAAACATTTTTTAGAATGAAAGCAGTCATTTCCGGCTTCTTGTGAAAAATAGCAAAAATAATTTTTATTTATTTTTATTTTATCTCATTTTAGTTTAGTTTCTGTTCTCATTATTCATTTACGGTATTTGTTATTTTCATTTTTCTCAATACATACTTTTACTTTGAAACTTTTTTGTCCTAATACTCATGTAATACTCATGTACTTTTACTTAAGTAGGACTTTTATATCTGGACCACAATTACAACAGATGATGCTCAACTGTTGTTCATCATCCATCTTTAGTGAAGATACTGAGAAATTTGATAAAAAAACACCAAAACATGAAGTTTCTGCAAAGACTGCAGCTGGTCATTATTGACTAAACTGTCTGAATATTCACAGAATCAGTTAAATGTGTCTCAGTATGATGACGACATTCAGACAATCAGCTTGTATTTGTCTGAGAAAAGTTGCTGTTCCCCTTCCTACTCATGGAAATTCTTTCAAGTGTTTAACCTCCATTGTGATCAATATTTCAGTGGTCTGTCATCTGGGGTAAAATTAGACACTGTCATGATCATTACTAAGAGCAAAAGGAGCACAGCACAAAGCTGAGACATGAAAGCCTCTGGGCCTCATTCATAAAACATCTACTGTGATTTGATGTTAAAATTTAATCTTAAAATTAGTTGTGAGCAGACCTGTCTGATTAAAAAGACCATTACAATTGTGCTTAAATTAGCCCTAAAAGTGTCTCAGGAATTTGACCACATATCAGCAGCCTTCATGTCCCAAAATCATCTAAACTGATCAAAGCCACCAGCGAGGATACAGCCAGCACAGATCCACCGTTTGCTGTATAAATAACAGCTCTGATTTGATTTTCATTTGTGAGGGTCACGTTTTTCTTATTTGTTTTAAAGACTAATTAGCACATAATTAACAAATGAAATGTCAGGACTTTTTACAAATGAGGCATTTAATTGGAAATCACCTCTGTGTTTACATGGTTACAGATGAAACCAACGGATATTTTTATAAAGGAGACAGCAGCTGACAGTCAGAGTGAGTCACGCTCGAGTCTGGACAGACGATGCACAGTCCAAATAAAAACAGAAGTGCGAACAGGTTTGACACATTCTTGGACACAAGCAGCCACTGTTAAGAAAGCACATCTGCTCCTGCTTGGTTGAAAAGAGGACAATATCTTATTTCTGTAAGGACAAAACGGTGATAAATTCAGTATAAAATGATCAAATAAAATCAATTTAATGAGCTGATTTGTGAACAAGGTGGTTTCTTTTTACTTTCTCAGTCCTCATTCTTTTACCCTTATTCAATTTAAAAGTTCTTTTTTGTGTTGTTGCACTTTCAATCTCCAGCCTCTCCAGTTCTGTTGTGTAATTCTGCCAACGAAGCTCAACATGAAACATCAAGCCCACTTATCAAGGTTATAATGTACAATATGTCTTAAGGTTCTCCTATGCATGCCATAATAATGTGCAACATCCCAGAGTGCCTTGCATAATAATGAATGAGCAAAATGCATGTGCACGCGTGCTTGTGTGTGTGTATGTGTGTGCAAGCCCCTCTGCGTGTGCGTGCACTTGCCAATTGTGCATGCCAATCGTGACGTTTCAGGCCCATCAGTTGTAGCCAGTTTCCATGGTAACACCTCTCTGAGAGCACAGACGTAGGAGAGAGGGGAAAGGAGTTGAGACAATTATCATGGTGGAGGGTGCTGAAAAAAGGAAGAGCCCGGGATGATGAGTGTGAAACGGTGTGAACCGTGGGATGAGACAGAACGAGAAACAGATGCATGTGTTGTGAGCGATCGAGCAAATGTGCATGTGCCTTGCTGTGTGTGTGTGTGTGTGTGTGTCCCCTGGGATAAGCAGGTGTCATGCATACTGTAGAGGCATTGAGGTTGTGGTTGTCATGACCACATACATTTAACTGCATTTAAGATACAGCGCTGCCAGGTATGTGAACCAACTTGGATTGGATTTTTTTCTGTGTTTTGAGTGAGAGCCTCAGAGTGAGTCAACAGGAATCTCTAATACAATTTAGTTTCCATGGTGACAGCGGGGAATGATATGTCCTTTTCAAACAGAGGGAAAACGGCAGCTTGAAGTCTCGTTGTTGCTCTGTTTTCTGTCTGAATCATTATTTAGACAAGTGATAACCTGGCAAACCGTACACACCCCACAAACGAGCCCCTGGGCCGCTCCGAGACACACTCAGCATTTTCTTTTCAAATCAGAACAAAATGAAATGTTGATGAGCATGAAAAAATGACAGAAAATAGTATGTGTGCATTGCAGCTGCAGTGACATTTTCATCTGTGATCTCTTGTCATGGAGAACAACTTGGTTTTGTTGAGCAATCCAACAGGCAACCAGCACTGTATAATTTGATATGTTAGTATTCTGGAGGTGCAGACATTAATGAAAGGCCATCATCCTCTTTGCTGCCTCTCCAGCAGGAGCTCTTTTCACTTTTTTTTCTCTTTTCAGTGTGGCCCTTTCAGAGAATTCAGTTATTTTGGTGCTTTTTAAGAGCTTGTGTGAATGTGTCTGAAACCACTTCTAAATGCAGCTGTTTTTTCGACAGCGCGACATGTGGCAATCGGCCGTCTATTTTCTGCCTAATGCACCACTCAGGGTTTCTTCGCACAGACATTTCCTTCATCATCCTCGGAGTTTTCTCACAGATGGGCGAAATACTGTCCTTCAGAAAAGCAGAAAATAAGAAGCATGGAAATGATGATTTTGGCATTACTGTTTTATTAGAATATGGCATGAGAATTGCTATTTATTAACTGTACATTATAGTGTCACCTAATAAATATAAAGTAATCCACCAAATTTACTGTAGCGTACATTGATGATAAATGTATAAAAGACAGATACAAATAGATACTTAAATACAATTTTCTAAAATGCTTTGTTTAGAGCAACTACATAATGACATTCAACAGAGCTGTATTTCACCTCCTTTCCTCGTGTTCCTGTGCTTTAATAGTGATTGTCCAGACTCAACACGCTCACACTGTTGGCAGAGTTTTGAGGTCTCAGTGTCCTGTGATTATTTTAATGGGAACATCATTTGGCACAACACGCACTGTCTACTGTGTGTCTTCAAGAACACTGACAGACTATTAAAATCGCTTCAGTCAAGTGAATGTGGCATTTCGGGTTAAAATTCAGAACACACAAGCGGTTTGAGTTGCTCCCTCTAAACCCTTCATTAGTACCAAGGTGACATGAAAAAGACTGTGACTGACAAAAGAGGTGTGTGTGTGTGTGTGTGTGTGTGTGTGTGTGTGTGTGTGTGTGTGTGTGTGTGTGTTTCTTGATTAGTGGCATTTCATTGCCATAGCGATCAGGAAGGTTTCTGTTAGACACGGCTTGGTTGGACATGTCGATACAGAACAGTGACTGCAGCAGCAGCGAAGACAAGATGTTTTTTTAGTCGGGAAAATTTTTCATGTTAAAAAAAATTATGTGACATTTAAGATCAGCAAGAGGTAATTCAAAGCATATGTACTGTGTGAATCAGTCAGTGTAGTTTAATTTCTAAACCAATATATCATTTTCTGTTTTTTATCCAGAACTCTAATTTCAAGGATTAGGTGATATTCTATATTTTTCTTACTGTCAATAAATGTAAAGGAAAAAAACAACAATGTCTGTGTAAGAAGAGCTTGAAAATCTTACACTGGAGCAAATGTTCCTTCATTATGACCAACATGGGCACTGTAATTTATTTTTAATCAATATCGCATTCACAGTCCTGGAAATACTCTCTAGTGGCAGCAAATTAATCTGCTGCTGAGAATGGCCCCCAAGAAATGCACCGTTTACTCCTGTTTGAGTGACATTTGATATAAAACTACAATGACCAGCCAAATTATTTTGCCTTTTCAACAATTAAATAATATATCTGTGACCTGTTATTAAAGATTTACGTTTAGTAGAAAGAGATGGGCTCGATGAACAGACAGACGCACAAACACATTTTCAGTCTTTTCACAGCATTTGTTGACGTGACTAAAACATAGAACTGTGCCAGTCCTATCCTATGGTATTGCTGCTGAATTAATAATATATCCATAGTTTTAGGTTCCAAATAGAAATGTAATTAAACCTGTTGCAAATATGCCAACATGAGTAGTTATATAATGATCTTTATTATTCTGTCCTGTTCTAAACTGTGACACAGTGTTGAATTGTCATGTCAATCGTATGTTGAGGCGTGAATTACATTTTTCAGTGTTTTGACGTAATTAGAAACTACTATGGTTTCGAGACATTTTTTCCTAAGTGAGTCCCACAGTATACACTGTATACCAGACGTGTAATCACCACCATTTACTATATGTAGAGCCGGCGTATGACAAACCTCACAGGCTCCAGAGTTTCTGTTTTTCCACTGATGTTAAAATCACACATTTGAACCATCACTTATCTACAAATAGATCAAACTAATGAACACATGATAGCAAAGGCAGCACCAGCTGATGACAGGCTTTGCTGTTTACAAATCAGCATTGATGTCTTACGGCTGTCCCATCTGAAACTGTCTGAAATAACTGAAACATTGTCACAGAGTCATTGTTGTCTCATCTGCCACTCACTGTTATTACATACACAGAATAGCACTGCATCGATATGTCTCATGAATCATATTACATTGCTAGTTTGCTGTTTTTTAATTGCTTATTGTACATGAGATTTCTATATTCTACCTCAGATCAGATAAAAGTCGCTGTGCTAAAATGATTATAGTATGGATGCAGATGAGTAAGAGTAAACTTCACTGGTAAGAGGAATAAGGCGCTCCCTGCACACTAAAAATACAACATATTTTTTCTATCTTTTCCAAAAAAAAAAAAACATTGAGCCAAAGTCCAAAGTTAAAGAAAGTGAAAATAAAGACAAGGCCTGCCAGTGCCTCAGCATGTAGACAGAGATGCTACAAGCACTTTCCAGCCACATCACTTTCCGTTTCACTTCTCCTGACCGACTTAATTTGGCACAATGTTTTTCATGTATAATCTTTTGGCATTATATGTCTGAGCACGAAGCTCTTAGGAAAGCATGATCCTAGCATGTAGCATAAAATGCGTCCTTACAGCTATGGACATACTTATTTCAAATGCACATTACAAGCACTGACCTTTAAAGTCAAACGCATGATGAAACACAAAGTCCTTGTGCTTTGTTGCTGCAAGGTGACATTGTGACGTTTGACTTTTGGCAGGCAGGTGTCGAGGAGATGCTGCCTATGCTTTTCATCCCCATACTGGTTCAAAGCCTCTGTGCACACACTAATCTGTTATTCCCCCGCCAGGCCTTCTGCATGTCTTACAGTGCTTTAAAGTTCTCCGGTACGACTGAACCTGTTTGTTACAGTTGCATGTACCTGTAGCACAATCAAAGCAGTGGTTTGACATTAGAGGTGTCTATCATCTCAAGTACATGGAATGATACCAAAACAGTCCTGCTTTCAGTACATTTTTAAAATCAGAGAATACAGACGTATTATTTTGTTTTCCAGCCCCTTTGTATTTTGGAGATTCACAGTGAGTTGAGCGTAAGAGCAGCATGGGAAAACTCCAGCCCTTCAGAAATATACTGTTATTTCGTACAATGGGTCAAAGGCAACACAAACACCCGCTGCGTCCTCTTCCTGTTTCATGTCAGCCCAGCAGTCTGAAGGCAACAGTATCTGGGGTGAAGCGGTATAATCGAGCGGAGGCAACACCTTTACATTCACATTATCACTCAGATTGGTCTTCTTGTTTTGTCCAAAGTTGGGCTGTCGAAAACTCAAGCCAGTGATGGGAAAGAAACGCTGGAGAGAGGAAGCGTCGATGTCTCCATCTGCTCCTGTGTGTCTTTCTTACAGATACTCCCTTTTATTTCTCCAGATCCCCTGTCTGTCTGTTAGAAGCTCACCAAGGCGTAGACCATACTTCAGCAGGAAATAGACCGTAACGGCAGATATAAAAAAAAAAGAACGAAAAGAAAAAAAAGGAAGAAAACAGTCATTGTGCCCCTGTTTTTTTTACAACCTGTGCAATTTCATACACCACGACAAACCTGAAAGGCGTCACTGAAACATAATCACGGTGTGTTCAGAAGAACTTACCTGTAGAGATAATAGAAGAATGAGAGCAGATAAAAGCCCAGCTTACACCAGGACTCCTTCTGGCAGTAGTTGAGGATGTCGGCGTTCATCACGCTGACCGGATCGTACATGACCTCTGACCCGTCAGCTGGCCGATGCAAAAACCTGAAAAAGCAGAGAAGTTTGGCTCGCGCTCACACCAGACCAGCAGAAGCTTATCGGACATCTGTTATGGGACCGTACCTCCACAGATGGTAGAAGAGCAGCGGGATATTTAGGCCAAGTGTGACCCACTCTCCGGCACACATGAACATCAGGCAGAAGAGCCCGTGGATGGAGTACTCAGGCACCACCAGCTAACCGGAACAGACACAGGGAGTCAGGTCAGAGCTCTGCAGATGACTTTAGTGAATTGCAGTTGCAGAATGGCACTGCAACAATTTATGGGACACCACAAGCTCACGGGTTGCCCACTGTGATATAACTACAGTCTGTGTAGCCAAAATCACACTGCAAGGCTAACACAGTAGGTGTCAATGTTACCGCTCGCTGCTGTTACAAGCGCAAATATAGTTTCAAACACATTTAGCCTGATTTGTGGATGTTAGTAGATGTTGATGTAGTTCGACATAGCTTGCAGCCCTCTGAATCAACAAGCTGTGAGAACAACACTGACTTATCACCTTATGTCAAACCTGTTTGCCTGTGCAGCTGAACAAAATTAACATAAATCTAGAGTGGTGTTTCTGGACACCTGATGAATCTAAGACCAATACTCAATTATCTTTTAGCTCTGTATTGATCTCCACCAGCAGCTGAGAGAAATATCTGTCTCTTTATCTGATAAAAGCTCATCTATACTCATAAACTCGAAGATAACTTTGTGTGTTCACTGTTTGAAATATACAGTCTACAGCTGCCTGATATTTGAGAATGAGAAATATTTATTACATTAAAATGATTACATTTATTCCTGTAGCATTATGCTCCATGTTTGTGAGGATTGTCAGGGGTCCATGTTATGATGACATTTGTACCTCTGCATGTTGCCTCCCTCTGCAACAGGTAAAGGTATCTGACATGATATTTGTTCTACAGCAAAAATATTTAACATGTCATCTTATGGACTTAATGAATAATTTATTATTATTATTATGATTATTATTATTATTATTATTATTATTATTATTATTATTATTATTATTATTATTATTATTATTATTATTATTATTATCATTCCCTCATATATTAAGTTGAGTCTATTTTACCTACATACATGATACCAATGAACATTCTTCTGAACACACGTGTTCAAAATGGCCTCCACAGAGTGTCACAGGTCAGGGACTCTGCGTTCTCTGCTTTAGAAATGTGAAAAAAGCATCAGAGCACACAAACACAACCTCCTTGGCTCCCTGAGTGTTCTCCATCTCTGTGTGTCTGCTGAGCCGTGATGGTGGGCTGTGGGGAAGGGCTACATGTGAAGTGAATCAGTGTGCGTCACTGGCCCTCACAATGGTTAGAGAGACAAATGGTCATGCTTGTCTGAAGCCCCTCTGTTTTAGTCATCCACCGGCAGCAGGTGAAAAAAACTATTACTCACTCTGCGAAGTAGGTTGCAGATTCTTTCGATGTTGAGAATCCTTTCCCTCTGTGGATACAAGGAGAGTCTGATTAGCAGTCTGCGTATTTCTATCCATGAAAAGAAACCTCGAGGCAGAGATAACGCAGGCCTTTCACTTTCAGAGAGCTGCGTTTTGAGGGATTTTGGTGACACTAACTAGACCACTATAGTGATGAGTACTTTCAATACATGTAAACTCCTGCTATGGCTGTGGTAACATTTGCTGTTTCAGACTCTTTAATCATTTTCCATTATACAACTAAAACAGATATTTTGCATGCAGTCAAGCATGAAAAAGAAACTGTGACTTGTTGCGGAAGTCAGACTGATTGGAACTGTTAATCAATACAAAAACACTGCGGCCACATTGAAATCAATCAGGACAATGGTGTTTGGTGTTTTGACATTTTGCACTTTGTCTTGTAAACCTGACAGCTTTAAAAGTGAGACGGAGAATAAACGAGGGCTCATTGATCGGTTCTAGAAAAGAAAGGCATCCATCTTCTGCCTTGTCTGCTCGCCAGCACCCAGTGGTCTCTTATGGTGATGTTTTATTTGGGTGTCCATTGATTAGCCAGCAAGGCAAATTAAACGTTTTGATGTAGTTCATCCATCTATATTGATCCGTTTCTATTTATTGCCTTACATCTGTGTGTGTAAACCACACTGGTGTTTGTTTCCTTAATGAAGCCTCAACTGAAGAACCTCTCCCGTTCATTTAGTGATGCTCTGAGGCATCTGTCTCAGTTACAGGACAATGGCTTCCAGTATTGAGGCCTTCATGTTCCCTCATTTTAGCCAGAGCTGTGCCTTGCATGAATCTGTGAGCATAAATTCAAACTCCTGTGGTGACCAGAAATTTTCCCCTTAATCAACAGCATCCAGTTTCTAAACCAGACACTGTCTCCATCTTCTCTGTTTATTTGCAGTTTTCTGAGTTTGTTCTTTGTAATTTCACTCTTTTTGTTTGCTTTGTGCACCGCTTGCTTCCCCAGCGCTGAGCTTTACAATTCTGAGAGCACAGTGCTGCACCTGCCAGCACAGCTACCGTAGCTTTTATGGTTTGTTATTGCACTAAGAAACTGTTAGATTTTGCAGCCTGAAGCCTCCCGGAGGTGCCCTAATTAGTGTCAGGTCATCCAGTTCATTTTGAATATTTAATTGTTCCAACAAGGGAAAGGCAAATGAAGACATTAATCAAAGGCAGCAGAGACATTTCACAGTGTAGAGAACCAATAAAAGAGCAACAAATGCAGAGAATTTGCAGAGTGTTGCCAAGCCTGTGGTTTAATTAGTAATCTAATCAAGTGAGGTAAGGATAAAATAATTGACTCCAACCAGTCTGACAAACAGTTTTATAATTTTTTTCTATAGCTATTAACATTGAAGAAGGCTTGAAATGTAAGAATTTACGAGAGTGTGAGTCTTGTAATTTGTTATTTCATGGGGAGGCTTATGATGCTGTGATATATTAAAACATGGCACAGCTGTTAAACAGGCGATTCACCTTTTAGAGCATTTCAAGACAAAATAATTCAACATTTCAGGCACTTTCTGACAACCAGCCAATCACAATATTTGTCTAATAGCGGCATGTTTTAGACTGTAACTGTGATTAATGGCTGCACACACGAGTCTCATGTTCTGTTACGTTCTTCTGTAATTTCTCCCTCCCTGAAAAATATTGACTGGTTTTCTCAGCAGCAGTTGAGTGAAAACATGCAGCTCTCTGCTAACAACAGAAATAATTGCTGTGTATTTTCTAAGGCTGTTACCATGTATGTCTTCTTCTGTTTGTGCAAGCTTATTGATTTTGGGAGAGACTGGCGGTAGAGCATCCTGGCAGATCATGTTTTCTCTGAGCATACCTGACATGTTGACATCACTTAAGATGACAAGTTTAGGTTTGTGTGTTGTAGATCTGACAAACACCTGGCCAGTGTAATGCAATTGAATACAGCAGCCTTAAACAAATCCTGCCTCCATGAAGCTTGAAATGTTCAATATTTGTTGATTCTTTGTCTGAGAAAAAAAAAACTCCATCTTTCTGCGGCGGGAAAATAGCACATCCTCCTTGAACTGAACATTCACGGCCGTGTTTATGGCAGAGCTGCTGTATTCGGCTGCGTTATATTTTACAGGTGTTGCAGTTATTGTGTCCACCCCCCTGTAACTGGCGTCCCTCCACACTCCCACGGTCTGCTTTCACAGTTTCCTCTCCCACTCCTCATCACTCTAACTTTGCAGTTCAGACGCAAGTTCACATGATCGCTAGAACATTAGCTAACTTGTGAAAAAGACATTCACAGCTGCTGGTTACTTGCTAAATGAATAATGGCACTCACTGACTCATCACAATGTTTTCTTACTGTATGTTTTGCAAAAAGATTTAGAAGGATGTCTGCGCACTGTACATAAGCAACACTGTGACAGCCAGTTCTCATTTTTCACTTGAGAGCACAGGTTGGATTCTCAAATGAGACTCAAGTGAATATATTTGTTCTTGTTACAGTGAGGTGAAACCTTGAAACTGCACATTTATTGTGGCGGCGGCCCAGTATCTCATTGTATAAACAGCGGCTTCATTTGCATCAATCTCTTAAATTGATTAAGCCAACGAGCCGCCGTCTTTGTGGCAGGTTGATTGCTTCAATCTGCATACAGATGAGTGTTCGAGAACAGCGCTGGCTGAGTGCTGCCACCTGGAAGCTTGGATTAGTAGGAACTGTTTTCAAAGCAGTGTAAATATTTGTTGTTGAAAAATCAATGGAGAGGCTAAGTATAGCTGAATAAAACATTTTGATCTCTCATATTTCATGCCAACGTGCTGTCGGTGCATTCTTTAAAAACTCAATCTGCTCATGAGGGCTTTATGAACTCTGTTGAAAATAAATGAATCAAATAAATGATAAA
Source organism: Amniataba percoides (assembly GCA_037176925.1). Classification (NCBI taxonomy): domain Eukaryota; kingdom Metazoa; phylum Chordata; class Actinopteri; order Centrarchiformes; family Terapontidae; genus Amniataba; species Amniataba percoides. The sequence continues at coordinate 5,706,809 of JBAJHX010000067.1, forward strand.
TTTAGGGTCAGATGCACTATTTTTGGAGTGAAACCCTCAACTTGTTCTCAGTCTTGATGTGTAGATCACTGAGGGTTCTTCTTAGAAATGAAAAGGGGGAATTTCTCTGCAGAGACGAGGGTTTGATCATTTCTGAAAGACGGAAAAACGGCGGGGTTCTTACCGCTCTGGTGGGATTGCTCTGATCAATCGGGTTTTTGAAGTCTGTGCGGAGCTCATCAAATGCGATGATCTGGAAAAAAACAGACAAGTAAGTTTGTTATCATTTAGAATACCCATAAATGCACGTAGTGTAGCCGTGTATCAGATTAAAGACAGGGCTGCTCTCTCCTCAGCACTCGGCCTGTTGTACAATGCTGCCGTGCCTGAAAGGAAACTTGTCCACTACACACTGGCTGCATCTCGTACAGCTGCAGCTACAGTCATTCACTTTGCTGTAGCGCACATGGTGATTAAATGGTGAATGACTACATGTATAATTAGTTACAGTCTTGCTTTTTCCACTCCTCATCCAAGGAGCTAAAATCCTGATTTAAATTCTCCGCCTGCATTTTCACTCAGTTTGGTTTTTAACCTTTTTTCCTGTTTGGCTCTCCTCTAAAATTATATACCAGTCTCTATTATTCAGCCTGATAGTAAAGTTCACATTAGAACACATAGGATATACATGGAGACTTGCAGCTCATTTTTAATGACAATTAGCAGTGATCTGTTTATAATCTGACACAATCGGTGCACATCAAAGTTATATTTGGGAAAGGTTTGTCATATTTGAGACCATGCACAACCTGAAATACATGAGTGGTTGAGTTTGTAATTAAGATGGTTATAATACCCTGGAGGTCTAAATAAAATCTTGCATAATTTTGTTTCTTTAGCTTTTTTAGTAAAACATTAAACTATATTGAATTGAGGACACTGCAGAGAGAGCTGTGTTGATACCTCTCTAACTGCTCCCTGCGAGCCGAGGATTTTTTGATTTCCCTGGCTCCCTGATTAATAGCTCTATAAAAACACAAATAATTCTTGATGTAAAGGACACCTGCTGTGCTTATCATCAGTTCAGCTTTTAAACTGTGAGGCATCACTTTGACGGCTCATTGAAAAGCAATAAAAAGCAGACTTTATTTGCAGATAAGTGAGCATCTGATTCTCGTCCATAACGACTCTTAGTATGAACTGAACAGAACGCTTTCATCTGTTTGAAATAGAAACTGTCCTGGTGGTAATTTCCCCACACGGCACCCCTATACAGCTCTCCCTCGTCTTCTTTCACACTTAGCACTGTTGTAAACAGATGCAGTTTCCATGGCGACATGGTGAGCCCCTCAGCGGGCTCCATGGTTACTATAGCAGTGAACAAACGTTCTGATTGGTTGAGAGCCCCATAGAATTGGGGTACTGTACCCGTGGGCAGAGGCAGACTGGGGGAAGGGGTGAACAGAATCAGTTTGATAAGCCTTTCAATCACATGGTTGAGCGCTGAGCCAGACATGCGCTTCTCCCCGTCTCTCTCACACACACAGACACACTGACTCATATGTAGTCTCACCCACTTAGTCAATTGGTACGTTAGTCATTTCAAGTCTTATAATCCTAATGATATGTTGTATATTTCACATTAGCCCTGCCCCCATGGCTCAATTGTTAAAGGTGAGAGATCAGAGCAAAGTGTTTGTTGAGTCGGCACTTGAGGCGCCGGTGTCCAGCAGCATCTGTGCAAATTCCACTCAACATGCCGCAGGCAGACACGTTCACAACAGTCTGGCAGTGGGATTTATGATCATTGTGTTTTGCCACCTCCCTGTACTCATTACATGCAGTTTGCTCGAGCCTGAACACCTTGTTTGAGGATGTGTTTATTTTCAGCTCCTGGGATCAGAGGTTGATTTAATGTGGGAGGATGGAGCCAGTTGGAATCTGTATTTTTAAGGGTCAGATGAGCTCTAGTTGAATGTACTTAAGATGAACTAGCATTTTAAGCAGGTCGCTTAAAGTCGCTGTATTGAAACAGAATTTTGTGTTTTTCAGGTTCATGCAGCTCCTGCAATTCTCCGGTCTAATTCATCCAACTCAGAAATGAGTCTTTATTCAGCTAATTATGTCTTTGCAGGTAGGTGTTTGAAATGAAAGGGAACCAAGTGTCATTTGGTGGCTTTTAAGAGGTAATTCAAAATGTCAGTCACACATAAGTACAATTACAGTGAGGTCTTGAGCTGACACATTTATGCATGTCATTACCTCTGAAGGACCTGATGCCATGTTCCTGTCAGCGCTGTACAACTGTGTGTAGGTGGACGTGTTTGACGTTCACAGGCTCTGGATGGGCCCATTTTAGTTTCGGCGTGTGTGTGTGTGTGTGTGTGTGTGCAGTGGTTCCAGTGGGCACAGTGCCACTCACCTGCCATATGACAAAGAAGATGAGAGCAGCGCACAGTACCAAGGTGAGCATGTAGCAGAAGGCCGCAAAGGTGAACGCCATGGCTGTGCCGGCCAGCCTGACAACGAGATGGGTCGAGAGAGAGAAAGGGAACTTGCCCCCTGCTCTCTTCCTCTCTACTGGCTACTGCCACTCTCCCTCCTTCCTTTAGTGGAGGTTATTGTCTGCCTTCCCCTCCGCTGTGAGCTCAGTCCGTGTCCTCCAGGTGGGCAAAGCAGTTTTAGTAACAATCAATAATCAGCTTGAGCTGTGGATTCGCTGCTTCCACTCATCCTCTGCCTTTGTCTCTTCTTGTTTATCTGACAGCAGGATGACTCCTGTCTCACTTTGATTTAGGAAGCACTTAAATGTCTTGTTGTTGGCCTGATGCTCCTTTTTTCAGTCTCTGACAGGCAAAATGTCTGTCTCCTCCTCCTCCATGTAGTTTCTCTTTAGACAAAGCCTACACTTTTTTCCCTCTCTCTCTTTCTCACAGCAACACAAACCACGAAGTGTCTGACTGACAGCAGAAGCACAGGATTCCTGTCGATACTAAGCACAGCACTGCGTTAGAAAACCAGCAGGGATTATTGTCTAAGACGGCTATGGCTTGTGATAGTTGAGTAGTTTGTCTTATGGCTTTCAGTTCATCTGTTGCTCTAAATCAAGAACACCATTAATGACGCATACTTCAAAATCACATTTAACACATTTGTAAACTACAGTTTGCAGACTGGCTGTGAGTTATTATTTACACGGACAGTCTCTTACTTATTTTCATTCCCAAATTTTTCAGAAATCATGTACTCCAACATTATTCTGATCATTTGCCGAAGATACAAGGCATTGCTTTGCACATTAGACAGTTACAAAGCAGATTTTACAATAAAATAATGCAAGTATGAATCAGGATACAAATAAAACAACTATTTTTTAACATTACGATGTCAATATCACACATCCAAGAGGACTCACAAATACAAAATCAGAGCACAATATTGATAATATTTTCAGTTAGCATGGATCAATGTCTTGACTGATCTTAATATCGAGGAGAGAATACCTGTGTCTGGTTGGAGACGTGTCTGCCACTGAACAGTCCACTCTGTCCTCGTCTCTGTCAATTTGGGTCGGCACCATGTCAGACTTCTCTGCTCTGCATCTTTCTCTCAGACGCATCCCTCAGATTTCTCCAAAAATATTTAGATTTATCTTTGCTGACGTACAAGGTTAAAATATTCAGTTGTGCAGGGAGGGAAAAAAGGGGGGGAGGGATTTTTACCAGAAACCTGCACAACATCTACATGTTGAGTCGCATTTATTCTGATTTTGAAATCACTCCAGCTGTTAAGCGAAAATCTCCACAGCCCTCAGAAGTCATAAGTTAATTTGTCCTCCTTTCTTTAGTCTCCCCCTTCCTTAATTGTCTCTCTTTCTTTCTAAAGTCCCCCTTTTTATCTCTTTTAAAAACAGACCTGAATGTGTTTCCTGAGTCTCTGTCTGTCTCTTCCCCTGTTTCTCAGACTGCGAGAGAAATTTTTCTATCACGCTTCATGTTATAACAGTCAACCAATAGCGTGGCTCTGTCTCCCTCCCTCTCTTATTTGCTCTCTCTCTTCTCTCCTCTCTCTCCTCCTCCTCCTTGTCTGTCAGTCTCCCTCTCTCTCACATTTATACATTTTCATAATCCCTTGTTCCCCAGAGAGTGATGAGGGGGCAGGGCAGGCTGCAAATGTTTTTGCTTTTGTCTGTGTCTCTCTCTCTCTTCCTCTCTTTCTGTCTCTCTTTCTCCCTCTGTCATTCCCTTTCACCGGTGCTCACCGGTGTAGCACATATATGTTTTTTCTTTGGTGTTATTTGGGACTTTTCGTGAGGTTGCGTGTGTGTAAACTGAATGAATGAATGTAACGTGTTCCCTCGCAATAGGCGAAATCCGCGAAGTAGGATTTTTTACAATAATTATATGTCGTAAGGCTGTAAAACCCCTCACCACACACTTTATACACTTTTCTCAGACAGACATTAATATTTTATAAGATGTAAATATGGAAGCTGAACGCATTCTGTACTGTACAGGAGACACGGCACAGAGGAGACAATGATCTACCATCCCTTAGCCAATCAGGACGCAGGACACAATGCGAATTCATACGCTGTAAAAAAAAAAAAGTATGCAAAATTGCACTGAAAAAAAATCCGCGAAACAGTGAGGCTGTAAAATGTGAACCACGATACAACAAAGGAACACTGTAACTTTAGAAAGTTAAACATACAGGTAGTAGTAGAAGTAGATTTTTAGAAATAGGAGGGTGAATATGGGGTGTAACGCGGGCCTGCTACTACTACTGTTTACGGACACCCAGTCTGTGTCACCTCAGCATACGTCACCCTCACGTTTGTCACCCTCACTCAAATTTGCATGACGTACTTGTTGTCATGCTTAAAGACAGAGTGCTGCAAACATTGATCACCTCGCCAGTGTGTTTGGAGGAAAATCTGTGTGTGTTTTTTCACCTCTTTTATTAAGTGACAACGAATCTATCCTTCTGTCTGATTCCAAAAACATCCCGCCGTCTGGTGTTGAAGGTTAGTGCACAATATATTTATATATTATCTATTTATCTATTTTCAGTGAGTGACTGCGTTAGTTTTTCTGTTGTTTTATTAGTCTCGACGCGGTGTGGGAGAGCTGAAGAGAGGTAGAGAAAGAAAGGTAAGATGTTTGAGACTTTGTGCCACTAGCTGATGTTTTTCTTTACTTTTTAACCATACTAAAATCAGTTTTATGTCTGTGTGTTTTCAATCTGAAAAGCCAAGTGATACAGAAACAAAGGAGGTCTCTTTCCCTGGCGCCATCTTGCATCAACATGTCGCTCTTGTAAGATTCCTGACTGCCTTGTGGAGTTTAGACACATTTCCAAGGCCTAACCTCTCGCAGGGCTGTTTCCATGATCAATGTAAATGATAAATGATTTGCAACATCAAATACATCCACACTAATACTGTTTAGCTTTGAAATGACACACATCGCAAACAAATACACACAGTGACATTACATGCACTACTTTATACACGTTATGTGTGTCTTTATTAGAAAAAAGCTGGTTATGACATCTTTAACATGGATAGGATCGTCGCTGTTTGTGCACAGGGCCACTATATGGTTCCAGTTGCTCACGTTAGCTCGTACGTATTTTACATGTTCACGACTAGAACAATTACATCAACCAAAATCTGACATGGTGGGAGGGCCATGACACAGACTGGGTGCCCATAAACAGTAGTAGCAGGCCTGCGTTACACAGATTCACCCTCCTATTTCTAAAGTTACATTCATTCATTCAGTTTACTCACAAAAAGTCACAAACACCAAAACTAACAACACTTAACATTCTAAAGTTACATTCATTCAGTTTACACACACAATCTCACAACAAGTCATAAACAACACCAAAGTGCACACATTCCTTTATAAAAAAAACATATATGTGCTACATTGCGTTTACTGAGTGAATCCTACAATCACTACTTGTGACTCTAAAAGTTAAATTCATCCAGTTTAAACACACGCAACAACCTCATAAAACAACAACTAACAAAACCACAGTTTCCTTGTTAATCAAAGCACGCACACATTCCTTCATATAGAAGATTTTAAAACACTTCATGGCAAAGAGGATCATGTTTTGCTTGAGGGGCAAAACAAACGGTGAGGTGACAAACGGGGGGAGGGTGGAGGGGGCAAAGGTGCCATATATATACGTATACTACTGTTTGTGACAGCAGCACTGGATGCTTTTACACTTTTTACAAAAGCAAAGCAAAGGGGATCGTGTTTTGCTTGAGGGGCGATACGTGGGGTGATGGAAGCCCCCCACGTGAAATGACGTGTGTGTGCGTGTGTTTATATTTATGGTCACAGTATTTAAAGCTGAAATAAAATGACCAATTATTTTATATACTATACTGAATTACATACTGTTTATCTATTACATTTAGATACAACTATTTTGATTCTGAACTACTTCAACAACTTGCTCATTACTTTCAGCAGAATTTCCTCTTGTTAACTTGACATGGATGTTAACGTGATGTGATGTGTTTTAACAATTCAGGCTGATTCTGGCAATTTTTTTTTATCATAAATCACTTTTTTATATTTTGTATTAAAACAAATACTTATGTGGATATCTCTACCACCATCTTTCTGTGAACAGAGTATCAGTGATTGATAAAGCCGACCAGCAACAGATTTTTTTCCAACAACTTTACTGAAAAGTTTCCATGGTGCCTGTCAGTCACGTTCAGTCTGGTTGTGTCAGATTTAAAATAATGATGGTTTTTGAGAAGAATAGTACATCACTGGTGTGTTATTTTTGGGATTTTTAGACACTTATCAGCAGATATCAGCTAATATCAAAGTGGAAACAACATGTCTACAGACTGACTTAAATGAGTGCTTAAAGAATATAACATCTTTCTGGAAGTGCATGTTGATTCACACAGTTATGTGACTGGATATACTTATCCTGGCACCAGACCTCTGAATCGCCACCCACGTCTTAACCCTTAGGACTCTTGAGCTATTTAGGCCATTTGTGAGTAAATCTGATTTGCCTTTAACAATGTTTACCTCACCAGTGTTTGGTAACCTCTGTGACATGGTAATTATTTTTTCACTTTGACACACTGTATTGGAACAACTGTCGTCATTTGATCACGCCGGCATAATGGAGGATGTGGAAGGCTTAAAATAAAGAGAAATTACAGTTCAGTCTGATTCTCAGTCTAGCACATACAGTACATATGATTGCTGGCTTGTCATGAAAATATAGTGTGAAAATGCAGTCTGGGTTACAGCACAGAGCAGGGAATGTGTGTTTGTTCAGCTAAATGGGTTAGTGTGTTATCATCTAATGGTTAAGCAGAGGTTGTTGGTCTATTTTAGTGTCATGTGTTGTCAGTGGTTGGGGATTCCCTGCAGTCTGGTCAAACTGTGTCGAGATGTTATTTTTAATGTAAATTACTTTCTCACTTGTATTATCCCTCAAGCAATTTGGGTTGTTACCATGACAGTTAACGAAAAACACACTGTATTTACCTTCAGCAGCTACTATGTTTTCTCCTCGTGTCACACACCGACGTACTTTGCTTATTATTATTATTATTATTATTATTATTTTTATTATTATTATTATTATTATATTATTATAAGTAATGTGAATGTGCAGTTTGATGGCACAGGCACTGGAAGCTGCCAGACGGCCCCGGGCTGAGAGGTTTTGGCTCCATCTTGAGCCAGTAGCAGAGAAATCACACCTCACATGAGTGTGTCTGGACCAAAACCACCCAAAGAAGTCCAAGAAGGTTAGTTCTCTGGCCCTGAGAGCATATACACTCCTGAGACTGCTCTCATTAAAACTATCACTCGATGTTCAGATGGATCCAAATTTATGGTGCTCTTATTAACTACAGTAAAACACCATAAATGGAGTCTTCAGGTCTTCTTTCTTTGTCAAATGATTGTCAGATTTGACTCTGACATTTGTTTGCCTGAGATACATGTTAGGGGAAGTCTGGTGGACCATCCACAGATCTTCCTGTCATGATGGCTGCTATCACTATGAAACACAGTTTCACAGTTCCTCACTACTTTACTTAAACTGGCTTTAACAGGAATTTGCCCCTTCTTTTTTCTTTAGTTAACAAAAGTCAAATGCAGAGTGACCTTGGTTAAAGTCTCCATGGATATTTAGAGGTCTGTGTTTTAAAAAAATTAGATTCATCATTTCACTCATCAGTGAGTTAATGTGAAAGCTCTCTTGTAGGTTTCTGTATCCACTGTTTATGAACATGGTATTTTTCTAAAGAAATTGTTTTCTATATTGTGGTGATCAGTTGGACATGTGATTGATGGAAACAACTTCATACAAGATGATTAATGTACGCTGATAAAGAGAATGTTATCTCATTATATGGATGAAATATCTTCAGTGTGTAATAAAAAAAAACACAATTTACTTTATACATGTGCAGTTAACAGTTGCACATGTTATTTAAAAAACACAAAAAGGGTAATCAAACCTCCTGCTGAAACCCAGGAAGATGTTTTGTCTGTGTAGTTGTAACCCACAGAGTTTGTAGACTTGCTGTTTTCTCATTGCTGGCTTTAGGCTGCCCACTGCTGGTGATGATGAGTGACAGCAGCTCTGATGGTCCTGTCTGTCACACTGCTCACATTCATGTATGAACAGCCAAAATGCTTTGACCAGATGGCAGTATGATTTCAAACACAGTGGAGTCTGGTGGTGCCTTAATGAAAATAGCCAGTTTAACACAGTTAATGTAACTGAGCTTAACAATCACATGCATTACTGTTGAATAAGGTTTTTCTCTCTTTCATGATCAGTCTAGTTGAACTTTGATCTTCAAGGACAACAGTCAGATGAGTTGTGTTGACTGTTACAGCTTGTGTGACAATGAAGAGTGACGCTGTAACTCATCTGGTTCAAATCTGCATGTGCGGTTCCAAGAACATTTTAATTGGTGTATTAGCACAAACGAGGACTGACAGGTTTTAAATTGTCCACAAGATGGCAACATACGAGAGGCAGAGGCAGCAACAGATGGTCACATTAGGTGTCCAACCGCAGCATTGATTTACAAATGACTCACTCTCAAAGCAGATTTCTAAATCCCTCCATTGGTTTTATTTGCTGTATATGAAGCTCTTACAGCCTCCATGACAACTCCTTTGATAAAGAGAAAGTATCCCCATTAATAATCCAGATGAGAAACTGCAAGAAAATCACTGTTATGTGTAAAAAAAATGTGTGGGTGATGTAATTTAATTTTCACATACTGTAAGTTTGGAGATCTACAGCAAAACTATTACAAATGCAAGCTGGACTGATGACTAATTAGCCTCAGTATCAGTGCCTCAGTGGGGATTAACGCACAGCCCGGTCACAGCTGAATCAGCATGCTGAACGGCTGATGGCAGTGTTTAGTGGGAAATTGCATCAATTGATATTAAGACCATCCCGAGGGTACAGAAGGGCGTTTAAGTCATCAGCTATGCCACCAAAACACTACGAAACTAGATGGGATCAATTTAATGTGTCCTGACTGACTGCCCTTTTGGGTCTAAATGAAATGCTTTTTGGGTTTTTTTTCCTAACAGCCTTATTGATCACATTAAAGTAAACCAACAGAATGCCCAAAGGACGCAGTGTGGCATGGAGCTAATAAAGCCTGATGCATACGTTTCAGCTTACAGCACATCACTGACATATTCACAGTGTCAGGCAGCTTTGTATTGTGGTTAGGAAGCTGCTGTATACTGGAGTTAATTGTGCATCCTTCTTGTCTACGGAGCATCCTGACAAGCCTTCCATATCTCTGTGATTCAGCAAACTGAATTTCTAACAACCTTTCATACTGTATGGACATCTGTAAAAGGAAGTTATGTTAATCCACATCTTTTGCATACTGCACATATTCTTTACTCTTCAACCTGTAAATACTAATTAACTTTATATATATGTAATTAAAGCTTGTAGTACTTGTCTTATCATTTCTACTTACCCTGTTTATTGCTATGCACCAACATACCAAGGCAAGCTCCTTGTATGTGAAGAGCTTCTTGCCAACAAGTCTGAGTCTGATTCTAAAGAGCTCATGTATCAACTTTTCAGATGCCCTTTTTGGTTGGTTGTGTCAGAGGAATACAAACAAGTATTGTGTATTTTGTTCATGACCTCTTGGCAACAAAGACCCTACAAGACATTCGCTGACCTTGATGCCGGTCAGCAAAACACAGACCACACACAACTCAGCACTGGCTGTCACAGAAGAAGCAACCATACAGTAGGTGGTTCACTGAGCATTATCCCATTTTTAATTAATTTATTTCGTGCTAAAAATAATTTTACAACTGTCTGCCAAAAGAAGGCTCAGCAGGACCACAACCATAAAGACGTCCTTAACATCCATGGATACACAGTAACTGAACAGTTACCATAGCAACAACAACAAATCCAGCAAGGTTGCTCCTCAGCCTCTAAGCAGAAATCTGATGTTTTGTACCCTTTAAATACTGTTCACATAATCCTGGAAGACGTCCCCATGTTTTCATGGACGTCAGTTTGGCAGTAACCTCTCTTTGGCATGCCACATTTAGATATAAGTTTGAAAAAAGTTAGCAAAGATGACTATGGGAGCAATATTTTATGATGAGCAGTTGTTTCCTGTTGCAGAAATGCATTCATTGGCCGGTGCTTGAGAAGTCATATAATAAACTGTTGGAACAAAATCCGACTGTAAAATGCACACTAACTAGTGGACATAAGATACCATATATTATTATTATTTATTTTTTTAAATGATTATTATTACAATGTCTGTATTTTAACAAATATACACCACCAAAACAAAAGTTCACCACAGTAAATCTCATTGCATCTGGCAAATAAAAGCAAAACTGTACCTTTCATCCCACCATTGTCACAAACTTACAACCTACAAAGGATTAAACAAATAAAGGACATCTGAAACATTTTGAGGAGTCATCAGAGGATAAAACCAGACACCTGCATCTTCTTTATTTAAATCCTCATTTCATTGTCTACTTTCACAAGGGTTTAAAGTCAAGGTCAGCATAATACCACCTGAGCGGTACTTGCTGACAGAAGTGTTTCAACCCAGACGAAAACATTGAAAAAGTATGCATACAAAAATATATTCACAGTGTCTGGCCTTGGGATTCTTGAAAAGCAGGATTGTTTGGACTTAATAGGAGATATTCATTAAAAAGGAATGACGCATGAAAAGAAAGCAATTCTTGGAAAGAGAAAGAGCAAACACTGCAAACAGAGGTTGTGGGGACACATTTTTTGGGACGGGAACAGGGTTCATTTAAGATGTTTACTGCTTACCAGAGTTTTGCAAAGAGCAAACTCTATGTCTCAGTGAGAGATGAAAAAATCTGTTATCTTTCAGCAATATCATTTAATATATTTTGATGCAATGAGTGACTCAAAAAAAATGCATCAAAGTTCTGGAGTCAGAGGGCACAGTTGGAGTGAAAATCGCAGGGGTCCCAGCAGCTGCTTTACAGAACATGACTCACAAAAGATTTGGCTCCTCGCTGCAAATCCCTGAATTCCTCTTATATTACATCGCTTCATAAACTGGGGGTCCACATATTCCAACAGTTGGAGCATGAAAAGTCTCCCACATGACCAGCAAACTTTTTTGTCCCTAATAATGGCAATGAAGATAAGTGAGCGATGAGCTGATGAAGAACCTGAGTTGCAACTGAGGGATCTAAAAACATAGTAAGTGGACTTTGAGTTTTTCATACAGGTACGGACTTAGCACAAAAGTTGCCTTTTTTATTTAAGTTAGAGAAACACAGACGTGTACAGTATAATGCAATCCAATATAACTGTTCTGTTATTAAGTCCACTTTTATGATGCCTGTGATGTTTCTGTCATTGATACTGTCACGGCCTCAATTCAATTATGTGTTTTAGCATTGAGGTCATGGTTAGCGGTGGTGTTGTAATGGACTTCATTATTACTGGAGGTGTTTCTCATTTTCTGCCCCTCTCATGTATGTAAATAGGGAGGACAGCAAAATTAGAAACGCCTCTCAGTACAGTGTAATTCAGCACAACGCCAACTTTAACTGTAAGCTCAGTAGTGAACATATAATTTAACTGAGTCACCAGGAAGTGAAGATTATGCCCCGTCATAAAAATAGATGTTATGCCGTTGTAATGAATGAAACACACTGCATAAGTGTATCTTTTCAAGTGGCCACTGAGTGTCTCTTATAGATGTTTCAAACGATGATGATGTTTGCTGTCATTTCCAGCCAATGTCACTTATTTTGTCTGCTATTATTCAGTGTTAGGAAAAGGTCTTGGGTGCTGTCCATGGTGCTGACTGACAGCGACTGAAATATGAATGATGGAGAGTGACGTTATTGGAGCTGACTGGACTGTGACGGACATATCTGCTAATTTGAACACATTGGTGTGTGTGTGGGGAAGATCATGTGTTACAGTGAGCAGCACCTCCTCCTCTCTCAAAGCCACAGGCACATCATTATATCAGATAAAAAAGAAAGGGTAAGTAGTTCTAGAAGTAGACCAGTGATGATTTTCAATTAAAAGTCAATGTCTATGTCTTCATATTCATACACACACTTGATTTAATTAAATGTGTTTGAGTGTGCCATGTTATTGCAAATACGGATATTTACCATTACACCTTTTTGACTGTGACCAAACATTTATAATACAAATGGGAGTTCACCACTTGACATTAATAAGTGCGACTAATTTTAGGAGTTTGATAGAAAAGCTTGTGTTAATATTGCAGAGAATATGTGCACAAAGTCAAGAGGCTACTTATCTGTCGCACAAAGATGTGTTACAGTAAGTCACTTCAAGAGGAGCATCCTCAGAGGAAACTATGCAAATTCCTCCACAGGTCTCATTGTCAGATTTTAGACTGAATCCTCTTTACAGGAACAGAAGATTCTAGTGTGCCGCTCCTCCTCGTGGTGTTTGGGTTGCTTCGCCTCCCCTGGCACTTTCTGTCCTCCAGATCTCAGAGTAATCTCTTTTATTTCTCTCCGAGGCTTGCTATAATCGTCTCTTCAGGTGGGTAATCTACAGCCTCCTTTCCTTATTACCGGCAATCATCCACCAATAAAAAATAAATGAATTTTATCCAAATGAAAGTTGTATTTTTAGCTTTGCTGGCAGTGTGGCTCGGGGAATGTTGTTTAGTCAGCGGTTCAACACCTCGAGTCAAGGCAACAACCAGTGGATGCTGTTGGATAAAGATGTTTACAGTTCCCAGAGAAGTAACTCAAATAATGTTGGGGATCACCTGATACATTTCCACTTATCTAATGGATCAGTTAATGACTAAAGACTTATTTCCCATCACCCTCACATGCATCTAGAAATGACTATAAACAGAAGGAGTGGTCGGATAGCTCAACTAGATGAACACACACCTTTGGATGTCGAGGCTCAGGGCTCTTTGCTGCATATCGTCCCTCATCCCTTCTCCCTGTGACTGACTGCAACCATTCCAGGTGTCCACTGACAGCTGGGATCAGCTCCAGCACCTCATGACCTTGTGAGACTGGATAAGCAGTACAGAAAATGGATGTAAACAGAAGATGTGAGGATGTTAATTCTAATATTTTAAATACCAGCACTGTTGCTGAATGATTGTAAACATGCATGTTGACATACTGCCTGCAATATTTTGCAGAGTTAGCATTCAGGATTCAGCTAAAAGCATACTTTGTCTAAGTAGCATATACTGCATAGATGAATGAAGCTTTAGCCAAGTCTGACAATATCAATCAATCATTTTTTTGATTGATGTGCTACTTCCATGAACTTGTAACAGAGACAGATCTGAAAAAAGACAGCCAACACCTGTGGAGCAGAGACCAAGAAATCCTCCTTTTTGGCCCCTAGTATGGCTCAAACTTCAGAACTGCTGGATCCTACAGTTTTGGGGTTTCTGTCAAAAATCTGTAATCTCCAGTCTTAAACAGGATTACTCTAATGACATCACTGTGACATCATCAGAGTTATTCCCCCAGGTTTTTTCCCCCCAGAACCACAGAGGATATTAAACAACTGTTTTCATGGTTGAGTGTTTGGCTTTATTGTAAAGTGACCTTTTATGTTTGGAGTTGGTGTCTTTTGCCCTGGAACCACCCTAATGCCAAACTTTCCATCTTAATTTACTCCACCAGTGATGAAGATCAGAATGGCGAAAAGTTTTTTTCCACCATTAGTTGAACTATGTTTGCTGGTGAGTAATAAGCCACATGGGTGGTGGACAGACTTTTAGCCTTGTTTAGTTTGTTTCGTCCCCTCTCCCACCTCCAATAATGGATCCTGCTCATCACTTCTCACACTTTTACACATGAGGAACGTGTGAAGGATTCACATCGCACAGCATGCTTTCAGGTAAAAAGAAAAAAAATCAGAATATGCGCTTTCATCTGTGTGAATAACCATCCAGACAACAACAACAACAAAAAAACCAAACCACCAACCCCCAGCAGACCTACAGGCAGCAACATCTGGGATCTTTTTTTTACGAACAGGCTCTTTGGCTTTTGCCTCCCGGCAGGTTATCTGAGCTGATGGCCGATAAGGATAATGAGCAAATGATGAGGATTTGGGAGTGAGGCGGTCATTCATCCTGGACTCCTGATGCGCAGTCAGGAGCCGCGGCCGTGCGTGTGGCGCCGCTCCTGAACGTCTCCTCCCCTGTTTCTGCAGTGTTACTGCTTTTTCCCCTCCTCTCTCTCCTTTTCTCGCTCATCGTGTCTTGTGCCAAAGCTGCCCACCGCCAGAGTAAGACAAGACTTCCATTTGCATAACACCACACTCCTCTTTCTTGTCTGCCATCATCCCTGTGCTTGCTGTCCATCTTGTCCTGATCTGTGCTGTGTGCTCTGCGTCCTCTCGGTCCTTCATTCATTCACGCCTACTCTCATGTGCAGCCCTGTTTGCTTTTCTTTGCGTTATCCAGCTCAGACAGAGCAGCAGGGGAATGTTTTTCTCTCCCACTCCACTTCGTTTCTCGGGATCAAAAGAGAGAAAAAATCACCCTTAAAGCTCTTTTTTCAATATAAATTGACAAATTGGAAGAATTTCAGGCTGATACAAGCGGGACGGATGAGGATAGTCATTTAATTTATTCTTTTTCAACAATCGCAGCCTGAAGAGGATAAATCTGAAAACGCATTGTGTTTTTTTTTTTTTTTTTATTTTGGGGAGGGGGGAGAAAAAAATACTTAGCTTTGCAGAAGGTGTCTCCCCAGTGGAACAAGGGGGGGTTATTTAATAGGAGGAAGTAATCCGACGGTGTTAAGTTTGCTGAGGTAGGGTACCTGTCAGTGGGAAAGGGGGAGGAAACGAAAGAAAAGAAAATTGGTGCGAAGAGGCACCGTGGATCGCTACGCGTCATTTTTCCAAGACAGCAGCGCAACAAGGCAGCAGCAGCTCAGCGGCGGAGCTCCGTGGATGGCTGAGGGGGGGTCTGCTCGTGGGGAGCTGCTGCAGGGGAGCCGCGCTGTGACCGCGCTCCGGCTCACATTCACGCCTCTCTGTGAGTATCTGTGGGACCGCCGCGCGCACCCACAGCACCCACAGCACCCACAGCCTCCCTCCTGCTCAGCCTGCTGGTGGGATAATCGGCTTTTTGTTTTTGTTTTTGTCTTTTCCTCCCTGCATCTGTAACCTTCAGTAGTCTAGTTTGTCTCAGAGCCCTTTTGTTAACTCAACCTTTTTTTTTTTTTTTTTGAGTCTGCAACAGTGATGTTTTTTTTTAGTTGTATTTTCACTCCACTTGCTAAATCTACTGGCTCACATATCTCTGGCTTTTTTAATAAGCTTCTTAAAACTCTCTAAGGTGGGATTAGAAGAGGAAGGGGGGGAACTCTCCTTACAATTCGTTAATTTAAGATAACCTGTCTTTCTGCAGAGCGATATGAAAGATAAGTTCATCTCCTGAGGCCACAACTTCCACACTGAGCTGACTCACTGACATCTGCACCCAGGTGAGTAATGCAGTTTCTTGGAATATTAAAAATAGAAAATATCTACTAAAACATAAGGCATATTCCTGCCCGAGCATCTCGGCTTTTGTCCATCTTGTTGTGCTCTGAAGCTCACAGCTGCCTGCAAACCAGCAGCACATGTTTTCTGTCAATTCGGTTTTTTGCTCATTATTTCTGTGTATTGTCTGTTCATTTTTTGTTCAACCCATGGTCTCAATGAATTCATGTTTTCTGTAATAGGACTCTTTAGTTTACACGTTGTTTCTGCCTTGTCTCCTTCTGTTTGTTATTCTTATGACTTTTCATTCCCATGATAACAGAGATGGCATTTATGAGGAGTCTCATTACAAACTGAGACTGCCATCTTTTGAGAGGGAAAAAAAAGAGAAAGCAAAAGGAAAAAAACCCACCTTCTCTCACAAAACAAGCCGGCATCAAAGTGTGACTCATTATGTACAAGTGTTTACTTGCCAACCTGAGACCTCTGCTTACCAAACAGGAACATGTTTGAGGATTAAATCATCATAATTCTATTTAGGTCAGAGGGTTTTTTTCAGATTTGGAGCCTTTTGGAATTATTAAAGGTTAAACGAGAAGCTGTGTGAATTGTAGAGGCATCTTGCTGGGCTTGTCAGTGGCAGATGAAGGATAAATGTTGAACTGAGGCAGTTAATGAGGTAATAAATGTTGGTCACCAGCAGTGCAGAGAATTGTGGGTTTTCTACTGGTGGACTTCCAGCAGTGGGGTTTCATCCTTAGGATCTATGAAACGTCTTTGATATGGCTCAGGATATGCAAATGATCAAAGCAAGGTGAAAAATGTTCAGCCTTAGCTGTGTTGACTGTAAAATCCAGTATCCCTTAGAGAAATAAGACAGACATCTAACTGTTCCACACAACAGTAAGTTTCTGTGCTTTGCTGGTTGGTTGCTACCTGATGATTTTAGTGAGGAGTGTGTGTCACTAAAGAGTGGCATTTTTTCATCCCAATAGTGTTGTCAAAAACCTGTTTTAATCCTGCATTCCCACTAGTTGGAGTGATAGCTTTTACCATAGAAACATCACCCACTCAAAATTTGTGCAGGGTTGTGTGCCAGAGGAAAGCAATATTATATTATATTGCATTGTACTATATTATAGGAGGGGATGAGTGATATCACAGTGGTGTCTGTGCTGTGGAATATTCAATTCCTTCTCAAACAACAAGAAGTGCACAATCTCGTGCTCTTGGCTCTAATGTTATGGGTGTGTGATTCATCTCAAAGCTTTTAAAGCTTCAAACTCTCTATCGGGAATTTCACAAATGTCTTTGCTGAATGTGGGTGAAACAGGGTGTAGGTCATATGTTTCCTGTTTCATTGTGCTCCTCCTGCTTTTTGGAAGAGGTTGCTGTCCGTGGTGCTGATCTGACCAGCAGGCAGGTGTTACGTCGCTGCATGAAGCTGTTAAATGGCAACTTAATTTCCACACTGCGCTGCTCCACCCTGGAAATGTAGCCTTGATGGGGAAACGTGCACTCCTGTTTCGCAGGTCAGAGTGGAGATTGCAGCTCTTCTCCTGCTGCATGTCAATGAGAGCATGTGCCATACATAAAGCATTGTCAACCCTCCTCTGCTGTAGGTAGGCAACCTATTTTTGAGATGGAGGCGGTCTTTAAATTTTAATTAGGAAGCACCAGATCACATTCCTTGGTGTTTTTCCATTTTATCTCTGTACACATTGATGCAGATGTCAATTCCCTGGACAGCACTGATGCTGAAATATCTAAATTGTTCTATCAACTGTTAAAATGGCCGTGTTGCCGCCAAGAAGACAACAGTGACTTTATTTAAAATTGTCCCTTGACATTGTTTAAATGGTTTACATAAAATGTGGAAAAAGTGTTCACTACATTGTTTAGCATTTAACCATATATATCATAAACAAGAGGTATGCTCCCCTTCAGTGAGATCAGGATTGTCACTTATAATGTCTTTATCGGTAGGTTCTGACTGCCTAAGAACAACTGCTCTTCTGTTGTTGTACTCATCGTCAGTGAAGATTATTTTTAGAATTTCATCCAACTTGACAGTACATGGTGGACTGAGTCAGTTTTTCCCTCAATACTACAGGTGCAGAGGGCAACATTTCTACTGCTGCTTAGCACAAAATGACCACATTATATGTGTGGGAGTTTGACAGGGTAGTTCAATACCAATGACTCAACGATTAGTAGGTGCCAATATTTCTGGCTTTCCAAACTCACCATCCGAACTGTTGAATCCCACGTCATTTGCATACAAAAGAGTATGACTGCGAGTACTTTTGTGATGTTAAACCTTGTAGAAGTTATTTCAAGAATAGGACTCATCTGACGTATTGAATGTGGTGATCTGATCTTCCACATAAATGTCTTCCTCTTCTTTTGTCTTTCAGAGGTTTGTGTAGACCTTCACATGTGACGATCTCTGGCACCAAAAGACTCCGAGCATCATCGCGCTGCCATGTTTCTGCACAGGCATTTCCAGAGTTTCACTCCACGTTTCACACCATGTATGTTCGTCTCTATTCTGCTGGTTCTCCTCCCAGGAGTCACTCATCTCTCTCAGGGCAGCGCAAGCCATGAAGATACACACAGCACAACAGGCAACTGCTCCAGTGAAGATAACTGCTCGGATGGCGTGGTGCTGCCTATGTGGAACCCCCAAAACCCTGCAGTGGGTGACAAAGTGGCGCGTGCCATTGTTTACTTTGCAGCCCTCATATACATGTTCCTGGGCATGTCCATCATCGCAGACCGCTTCATGTCCTCTATCGAGGTCATCACCTCCCAGGAAAAGGAGATCACCATCAAGAAGCCCAACGGTGAGACGACGACCACCACCGTGCGCATCTGGAACGAGACGGTATCGAACCTGACTCTGATGGCGCTGGGCTCATCTGCTCCCGAGATCCTGCTGTCTGTCATTGAAGTGGTCGGCCATAATTTTGAGGCGGGCGCTTTGGGCCCCAGCACCATTGTGGGCAGCGCTGCGTTCAACATGTTCATTATCATCGCTATCTGTGTCTATGTGGTGCCAGAGAATGAGACCCGAAAGATAAAGCATCTGCGGGTGTTTTTCGTCACTGCTGCCTGGAGCATTTTCGCCTACATCTGGCTGTATCTCATCCTGTCTGTCTTCTCCCCTGGAAAGGTGGAGGTTTGGGAGGCCGTCCTCACTTTTCTCTTCTTCCCTGTCTGTGTGCTGCAAGCCTGGATTGCGGACCGGCGCCTGCTCTTCTACAAGTACGTCCACAAGCGTTATCGTACTGATAAGAACCGTGGCATTATCATCGAGTCAGAGGGAGACGCCATGTTCACTAAAATGGACTTGGAGATGGACGGCCAGGGTATGAACTCGCACACTCACCCCAAAGAGGCTCTGGATGGGATGCTGGAGGGGGTGGAGGAAGGTGGAGGGATGAGTGCAGAGCAAGATCAAGAGGAAGAGGCCCGGCGGGAGATGGCTCGCACTCTGAAAGACTTAAAACAGAGGCACCCGGAGAAGGACATGGAGCAGCTGATTGAGATGGCCAACTACCAAGTGTTGGTCCAACAACAGAAGAGCCGGGCCTTCTATCGCATCCAAGCCACACGCATGATGATCGGAGCTGGGAACATCTTGAAAAAACACGCTGCTGACCAGGCCAGGAAGGTGGTGAGCTGTCATGAGGCCAGCGGGCAAGAGGAAGATCCCAACACCATCTACCTGCAGTTTGAAACCTCTCACTACCAGTGCTTTGAGAATTGCGGCTCTCTAAAGCTGTCAGTGACTCGGCATGGTGGAGAAAGTGGCTGCACTGTAAAGGTAAGAGAGGTATTGTGAATGCTCAAGGCCAATTTAAAATAATCTTAAATAACATCAGACACAAAATATATTAATAATTCATCACTCACCACTATTTAACTTTAGTCACTAAATGTTTGATAAAATCTCTTTCTTTACAGGTGGACTACCGTACGGAGGATGCGACTGCAAATGCCGGCTCAGACTATGAGTTTGCTGAGGGCACGTTGGTCTTTAAGCCTGGTGAGACAACAAAAGAGTTCACTGTTGGTGTAATTGATGATGATATTTTTGAAGAGGATGAGCACTTCTACGTGCGCCTCAGTAATCCACGTATCGTGCACCGAGCAGAGGTCTCTGTTCTGGAGCCAAGCTCCATCACCTCCAGCAACAGCACGGTGGGCATCTCCCACGTTCCTCCAAAGGCAGCCCTGGGCAGCGCTCACACTGCCACGGTAACCATATACGATGATGACCACGCTGGCATTTTTACATTTGAAAGTAACTCCACGAGGGTCAGTGAGAGCATCGGCAACATGCAGGTGAAGGTTCACCGGACGTCCGGGGCGAGGGGGAAGGTGGCGGTGCCCTACCACACCGTCGAGGGCACCGCCAAGGCCGGGGAGGACTATGAGGAGGTGTCCGGCAAGCTGGAGTTTCAAAACGATGAGACCATGTGAGTGACAGTTCTTCCTCTTTAATGTCATGTCTTGTTGTTGGTTCTCATCACTTGATCAAACATTACAGCCCACACGATGGTATGTTAAACAGTTCTTCTAGATTACTGTAAGTTATCTATTCTGGTAAAGGATAAAAGGCCTATTTTCATGAGTCATAGATACGTTTGCTCCGAGAAGTTTAGATCTTTCAGAGGGATGACGTGGGAGGATAAGAGGATATAATTGTGAGGAAGATAATGAAACACTGGCTGATGTAAAAGAAGAAGAAGAAGGAGAAGAAGCATTGAGGCAGCTTTCTGTGAATGAATTAACATGCGGCCCTTCAGGACTTCTGTGGAGGTTATATTGGAGTTCATTATAATGCGGCCCAATGAAAACTCCACGGCAGGAAACAATGGAAGTGCACGTTAGTGACAGAGAAGAGCAAAGAAAGAAAATCATACAGGTGACTTGCGCAGCAGCGCGGTGGAGATGAGGATTTGAGCAGCTACAGAAACAGGTGCATGTGATGAAGCCTGTGTGATGATTTCAACAAAAGGATTCACAGATGCACCGGCAGAGAGGCAGATAAAAAGAGCAGGGAGGAAGGCTACAGAGGGAGCGGTGAAAGTGTGATGCTTTTCCAGCTTTTCCCTCGAACATTGTGTGGAAGGTTTGGCTGAATGATGAGTACACTTTAGTGTTTTTATGATGTGACGAGCAAAGGACCTGGCAATTAACCACAGCGTGTTTTTTTTTTCAATACTTAAAAAAGAAATGCCCTTAACAGTATCAAGTTCGTCACACAAAGATTTACAGCGCAAACCAACGGACAAAACAAAGGCATAAAATGTGTCAGATGCATCCGTCTGTGTGAGGAGCATTTCAGGGCTCGTGTGTAGGTGTATTGTGTAGGTCGGCTGAGTGGGAGGAGAGGCAGGTGAATACACTGTGTCAAAGGGAACACAGATCTCCTTATTTGTCTTTTTTGTGCCTCGCACTGCAGGTGAGATTAGAATATATTTGTCTGTCAGCTTCCTTGTGCACATTTATCTGCGTTTTTGCTTCATTTCTGCGTATTTGTCCGTGTGTATTTTTAAGGGCGTTCGTGTGGATGACTGCACCGCGAATCCACTTTAAACCCACATCAAACACAGCGAGGCTCCAAAGGGGAACTAAAAAGAGCTTCTTGAGCATCCACAGCAATTAAAGAGAGTGAAGAGGGGTTAAAGGAGTCCCAAAAGTTCTCAACATAGCACAGAGAGCCACAGAAGCCGCTGTTAATGACTGTAGTGTATATAATGAGAGGCTGGCAGCATGTATCTGCAGTCAAATGGAGAGTGAGCATTAGATAAAAGTCCTTACCTACTGAGCCAAGACTGTAGCAAGCTGACAGTGACACAAGCATCTGTACACATTTTATCTGGAGTCTGCATGCAGGAGGAGAGGAAGGACTGTGGAGAGCAGCATCCAGCAGAGCGGGACAGTTTGATACCAGAAACCACTGAAAAGAAACCCCAAACGCAACGGGAAATGCCAAAGCTGTACTCAGCTGCTCCTGCGCCTCCTTTGAATAGCAAGCGCGGACCTAAAGGGGAATGCAGGAGCACTCTGATCGTAGGTACAAAGGTCTGACTCAGATCTTGAGTCAGAATTGCCAGGTCCAGTTGGGTCAAGTCACAGCAGCATACTTATCTTTTTAGCCAGCTGAATTTTCAATCTACGATGGTTAGAAAAATACATTTTACTGTTAGAAAAAGGGCACCTATGGTCTCTGTTTGCCACATAAAGGTATTTATCAAAGCTGGTCTCGAGCTATCCACCCAAAGTTCCCCAGCAGAACAGATTTTCAAGGGCCTAAGTCTTTTTCCAACCTCACATTGTGTTCCTGCTTTATGCTACGCAGATGCTGGAGTAGGGCTGAATTTTTCATGAGGTCGTTTAATTTGGAGCGTTCAGTCAGTCCTGTTAAAAGATGCAGGTGGGACTCCATCACTGTGTCTCCGCGTTGTCATCTTAAAGCATTTCGGCTTCTCTCGGTACGTATTTTTGCTGGTGCTTGTGTCTTGGAGCAGGTGAACTTGCACACGCTTTGTGTTGAATGTACATCTGTGCTCCCGACTGCTCAGCAGGCTGCCAAAGTTCATCCTTCAAACAGAGCTGGCCGCCTTTACCCGAGTGTTTCCCTGGGCGTTCAGGACAAAGAGCTGACACTCGGCGGCAGGCCTCCAGGCAGCTCTGTGTGTGTGTGTTTGTCACAGTGTCTCTTGCTTTGTGTGTCTTTGTGTGCATCTGCCTGTCCCGGTCGATGTTTCAGAATGCAAAGGAGCAAAAGGAGGAGGAAGGCGAGTTTTGAGGCTCTTGACACAGAGCCAGGAGGAACAGTTTAAAATCCAGGCGTGCAGTTAAATAATAATTTATCATCTAAATTCTGCACTGCAGTAAATAGATTATGATGTACAGACACAAACCTCGGAGCCAAAATAAACAGGCTGACATAGAGAACCGTTTTACATTCTGTGTTTATGGATTAGAGCAAGATCTGTACAGACCCTTTGATGCTGGTGTGTAGCTTCCTCTTGTATCTGTTTTTGCGCCTCAAAATGTGTGGCACCATACACTAGTTGAGGCTGAGGTGGATAATGGGGGCAGTTACATAAGCTGAAACGAAAGACATGTGAGGAGATCACTTACGCGAGGGGAAATCAATACCCTGAAATTCTTTATTTCTCACGCTTGCTGTAGTCAGGATCAATAATGTGCTTAACTTCCTGACGAAAATGTGGATAAAAGTGGAGCGGAAGAGTCAGGATCAACACATCTGGACCAGTTAAAACTTTTCTCAAATGGCACCCTTCCTCTGTAGGCTCATCAGGTAAGAGGCAGGTTTGCTCCATTTAATTGCCTCTGATTGGCTTTTGTTAAACATTCATTCTCACACTGAATGCTCACAGCAGTTCATCATATCTGATTGTGATTCTTGATCTTGATTATTAAGCTTCACTTAATAGTAGCTTAATACTATACTAATTTACTGTCTGTCAGTCAGTCCAGACACTTTGATGCAGATTGAAATACCTCAGCAGCTATTGAATGGACTGTCCCTTTGTACAATTTAGATGAATAATTTTGGTGATCCTTTGCCCCTCGTGCCACCAGCAGGTCAAAGTTTTCATTTATCTTTTGAACTCTGACTGGCACAAAATTCGCTGCAGACGTCTGTGGCTCCCAGATGACGTATCTTACTTTTCCTCTGGTGCTACAGAGAGTTAGAAATCCATGTGAAATGTTTTTTTTTTAGTGAAATGTCTCAACAGCTATTCATAAATTGCCATGAAATTTGGTACACACATTTATGTTTTATGAGCAGCTCGGCTGTATGCTCTTTGGGCTGGGTTATGCTAGAAAATTACTAATACGTATAACATGTTGTCTCAATACATCTGAAGTCAGAAGAATTAATATAGTGTTTCCGAGGCGCAATATCATTTCAACATGCAGATATCAGCATTTTCAGACAGTCAGGAATGCATTCATAGTAATGCACTGGGCTGTTGACATGAAAACTGAAATAAATATGTAAATAATGAAAAATGAGACCTTGACAGTTAATCTCCTGGCTCCTGTCTCATCACCACACAACACACACAGTCGCTGTGTGAAGCAGGTGTGAATGGCAGATTTTCTGTCTCACAAACTTAAATCAAGCATTACGTAGTCAGAAACTTGTCAGGAGGGGGCTTCTGAAGTTATTCAACCATTCAACAAGCAGCTCTGAAGTAGCTTTAGTCCTGTTGTGTAATATGCAGAATCTCTCCTCATCTCATGTCTCCTGCAGCGCTCATTAGTACAGATATAATTAAGCAGCCCTTCTCTGTTATGTTGCCACACAATATGTGCGAATACCAAGTTATGAGAGGTAGGGTCATATATCATTATCAGTGTCAAAAACCTTTTGTTTCCGTATAGATATCTTGCACATAATAACCCTGGGACGCATTACAGTGGAGATAATATAATGTTCATATTTTATCTGTGGCGCATATGAGAAACAGATTTTTTCATGGCGCTGCAGCTTTGTGTTCACATTCAGCAACGAGACAATCTCTACTAGATTCAGTATCTTGATCAAGGACTCTTCTGCGAGGCAGATACATGCTGACACACTGGTTTGATCCATGGGTCTGTAGCTGAATGGCAGTTTCTCGTTCAGTTCCGGGCATTTGACATGCTGTCACGCATTTATGCATTCACTCATTCTCCCTACTGGCTCTCAGGAGGGCTGGAGCCTGTCCCAGCATACAGAGTGTGGAGAGCTGAGATACTCTCCAAGGGTGAACACAGAGGCATAAAATCACTCACACTCATACCTGTAGGCAGTTTGGAGTCTCCAGTCCGCATGACTTACTGTATGTGCCTTTGACTGTGGGAGGAAACTGGAACATCCTTACCAAACCTACAGAGGATGTGGAGGAGAGGGAAACTCCAAATAAAAAAAGGTCACACAGATGCCTGGTGCTTCTTTCTAAAGGTGACAGTCTCACCCACAGAGCCCAATTTTCCTGTTACTCAGCTCTAATTTTACAAGTTTAAGCCAAGATAATCCACGAAATTGAATTACAGACAAAACGTACACTTTTTTACAGTCAATAAGAAGTCAAATAATGTGATAAAGAAAAAAACTCTACTTTTTTATTGGAACTTCTGAAAAGAGCCAGCCAGACTTGCAGTGTACATGCAGTCTACAATGTATTCCACACATGCAGCAGAGATTAGGGTTGTTTCAGGTGGAGCAGAGATCAATCTCAGACAATATAGTCCTGTCATTCACAGTTATGTGTGACAAATACAATAGCAGGGGATGTTACCCAATATGGCCTCTGAGAAACTATCCCAGGAATGAAGTCGACAGGCGCACAGAGATGGTCGATACACTGTGAAATGCAATATCCAGCATATTCAGTGAGTGAGGGCCTCACAGTCTTGATATAGTCTTGCTGTGCCAGTCGTAATGAGAGTTTACATTGACCCGCAGAGATACAGGCCTCGGGAAGCAGAACTGCAGAGTGCTGCTGTTAACTTTATTCTCACTGTGACCATTTCAAAGTCATATAGACAACAAATAAAAGCACCTCATGAATTTATCACCAATGTTAGAGGATAGAAAGACATTTTCAGAAATATGCTTACTTGCTGAGATATCAAGTTGTGATTTTATGGGAGTGCTGGAACAGTTTCTTTGAAGTCACTGGCATCGGCCAAGAAAAAGTTTCAGCACCTAACTCCCCATAAAGCCACAGCTTTTCTTTTTCCAGTTCTGTTTGTGTACAGATGAAAAAAATAAGATGTACCTTCTTAGTTAGTGAGCTTTAGAGCTGTTGGACAGATTCAGACTGTTTCTCCTTGTTTCTAGTCTTTCCCGAAATGTTGAACTAATTCATTAACCAACTGGTTAACCAAGGAAACTCCAGTCTACTTTAAATAAAACCACGCCCACTTTCTCGTGACCTCAATGAGCTTCAATGGCCGTGTTCCCATGGAAACTGCAGTTACGCGTGTCCCGTGACTTATGGACGCTACAGTAGCTTGGAAAGTAGAGATGTGGGTCACTGCATTTGATGAATTCACTGTTAATCAGACCACAGATAAGACAAGAATTAGCGAGCTAGCGTGTCATCCTAACCGTGTGTTCAGTGGTTGTCCTGGGGTTGAGTAATGGGAAACACTAATTCTGAGGGACTATGAGTTAACAGTTTGAGTCAAGCATAGAGGCTGTATTACATGTATAATTAGCTTATCATTTAGAAAGTTAGAGCAGGCAGCTGAGACACTTCTTCATGATACTAATACCTTTAGTCCATGTATCCCATGTTCAGTGGTTAAAGTCATAGTAGGTGATAAAAAAGCTGTAGTATGTACTAAAGATGTCTGGCAGGCTGTAAGAATGTGCATGAAAAGTAAGAATTATTTTTTCCAACTTAAAAGTGTAGCAAATTAACTAATATGGATGTAGTTTAATCTAAAATAGGTTGGAAAAATGAAAGATGCAGCCGGATTTCGCTATGAAATAGACCATGTGTGTTCAGTTAGTCTGCTATGTCGGTTGTTAATTGGCAGTCAGTCTCACTGTGCCTCACTGGAGTTTTGGCGTATTTAGCATAACTACTTGAATGAACCACTTGAATCCACAATGTTCAACTTCTCCTTTCCCCTGTCAGCATGTTTTTTTAAATCAGATTTATTGATATTTTTTTGTATTTGATTATATCATTAAACCCATTATTGGTCAATTTCCCATACAGTTACTCAGTGGTTGTACTTTGGACTCAGCCAAGAAAAAAAGCAAATTTTAACTGTGTCTTTGTTTTTCTCAGTCTATAGTCGATTTTGATTTATTCACCTTTTATGTTACTGTCACCCACCTTTTGTCTGAAATTAGTGCAAATGAGCTTTAGACTTGGACAGACGTTGATTTAAATTGCCACCTAATCAGCCTAATGCAGAATGTAAACCCACCTCTCTGCTGATCTTTGACAGCCTTTCACTTCTGGTTTGTGTATTAGTGAGAGGTCTGAGAAATGTATATCTTTGTCTGATTCCTGGCAGTTATATATCCTGCTCATCTTTATACAATAAAGCAGGACAAACTGTATCTGCCCAAAGTGTGATGTAACATCAAAATGGCTGCTGCGTGAATACGGCCCATAGCAACTGAACCATCACATTTTATTTTAAGGCCTCTCCATGATGCCTGAAAGGAAACTTACCGCGTTCCTATACACATCGCACCTGAAATAAAATCTTGTTTAACACATCAAATGTTTTGTTTCCATCGGAGGCTATGCAGCAATTCCCTTTGCTCCCACTGGCATGACTTTCCCTGACATTAGACGGCCGATGACGTATCATTCATGTTTAAAATAAACTTCTTCTCTTCTGCAAGCAAGCGCTCTTCCTGCGTGTTGTCGAATCCTGAGCGTATAAGTGTAGACAGAAATAGACAGCCACCCACATATCATTAGGGAGATGGAGGGAGAGGGAGAGAAAGACTCACTGTGACAGTGTAGGAGAATGATGCGGGCTGAGGCAAAGATGTCGGTCACAGTTTGACACCACATCCTCACGTGTTTTTGTCGCACACAGATTTACCAGCACTAACCGTATCTCTGAATCAGTCTTAAGGCTCTGCTTTAACCCGCATTGGTTCCTAGAGAGGCGGCGCTTTCGACTGAGAGCAAGATAATCATTCAATTTCCCATGGCTTATAACTTGAAGTGTGTGGGAGGGGTGTGGGCTATTTCACTACATTTCTCTCGCGCTCTAATGGAATTAATGGTGTAGAAGGAGTCCGCCCTCTTGTGGGGTGCAGAGAAAAAAAATTATATGTAATTTTTTTTTCCATTTTGTACATAATGTTCTGTACTACAGGATATTTATTAATTTGTTAAAAAATCTCAAGCTCCCATCTTCTTACCTAACATCTCTGTTTTATGATTCATTGTGTAGGCAGTCTACCTCTTGGCTACACTGTTTTTATTCGAATGTGTACAAAAGCATGGGCTTAGCGTTAGAAACTGCTCTTACTGGTTGCCAAGGATCTATTTTAGATTCAGTGTAGGTAAAAAAAAATCATTTGCATACTGCAGGTTATCTCATATCGACAGCTACTGTTTCATATTTCCTAGATAATGCAAATTCATTCATTCATCCATCTCTTTTTGGCCCCATCCTTTCCTTGCTCCTTGACCTCTCTGCTTTCAGGAAGCTGCTGAATGTGAAGATCATCGATGACGAGGAGTACGAGAAGAACAAGACTTTCACCATTGTGTTGGAGGAGCCCATCCTGCTGGAGGTGGGACAGAGACACGGTGAGCCGGGGACACAGTGGCAGAGTGGCTTTCCTCATTATTTTGTAGCTTAAAATACATTTTACTTTGCATCCTCTCTGCTTTATATTTATAAATGATTAAGGGACAGCAGTTTATATCCATCGGTACAAATTTCAAACGGATGTAAATTATGCATATGTGCACATGACTTACAGCACATTAATCATTTTTATTTGTGTTCTCATTTTAGAAGAAAACATAATTAATTTAACATGTGCTACTTTGATATTTCAATATTACTTACTTACTGGTTATAACAGGACTTTTGTGAGGGCTGTCTTTGTTAAAATTCAGTGGAGGGGTGTTGCACAAAATTTTTTATTGTTGATTATATAACAAGCGTGTTCATGCCCACCACAAGATTTCCAAATAAAATCAACTTTATAACAACGTCACAATAAACAAACAAAAAAAGTGTGTTGAAATGATTGAAAAATAGAAATGAATATCCAAAGATGGTTTTTCCTTTTTTTTTTTTTATTACCTGAAATCAATCTATCAGTACTACAGAATATATAACATAACTCATCATATTTTTGCTCCCAGCTAGTGCTCTAACATGCATCTTGATAAGCTTAATTGTCATGCAGTCGGCGAACATGAAAGATTGGATTTCATTATCAGCAGATAGAGTGTCATAAAGCCCATGTGGGAAATCCTGACTGACAGTTCAAACACCTGTCCCTCTGCCGCAGGAGACACCAACGATAACAAGACAGCGGTGGGACCTGAGGACGTGTCAAAGATGGGCTGCCCCTGTCTGGGCGAGCACACGAAGCTGGAGGTGGTCATTGAGGAGTCCTATGAATTCAAGGTAACTCAGAATAAGCAGCTTTTTACCTCAGAGCCATACACTCGCCTGCCACACTGATATTAGCATATTTAACTTCTCAAAAGCCGATGTAAGATGATGAATATTTTGTTTGCTCTGGCAAGTTCTACCTGCTGTCATCCTATTAAATATCCATCGCGGCAGTTCTTTGGACTTCCGAGAGGCTGTCACAACCTTCAAATCCTTGAAATAGTTTACAGACGCTATGGGAGCACATAAACAAACCAAACAACATAACATTTAAGAATTATCCTCAATAATTTAAAGTCCATCCCGACCTTATTCCATTCATTTGTTTTATTATTCAGCTCTGGAGCTGGAGGAAAGTGACAGAATGAAACATTGATATTTTTGACACTTACACCAATATCAGTTATGTCACAGCATTTTGGGCTTGACTGTTTGACATAAATATTTAATCTAACGAGGAATGGTTGATAAATTATTAGTAATGTGCATGTAACTAATGGCTTTGCCAGTGGAGTCATTCACTCATAATTTCACCCAGCTTGAATAGTCAGATGAATTGAGAAAATTGTATCATTTAACCAAATGATTTACATAAAGGGATTCAAACTGACTCTATCAGTTTTGTATTACACTGACATAAAGTTCGAGTTTCAGGGGTCTTGTGTTGGATCCTACATTACCCATAATGCAATTTGAGAGTGCCTTTCACTCACTACTTATCTGAAGTCCAAGTCTTTCAAACTCCCTAAGCCCTGAATGTAATGATCCTTTAGCTGCCTTTCTTAAAAATGTCTTCTCAAACTGCAAACTGATAATAACCCTGATGATGTCACTATGATCTCATCAGGGTTATTTGCTCCAGCTCAAGGCGGGCTCTGTCAAAGCCACAGATATAATTTTCCAACTTTTTTGTTTAGTTATCTTCTTAAAAAGTAAACTGATCTTCATGTGTAAAACTGGTGGCGTGGCCCTTTAAGACCAGATTTAAGCTGTAACATGATACTGCACTCATACTCCTGTTTCATGCAGCTCTATTTTCTGCACTGGCGCAAAGCAGCTTTATGCTGGCGGCGTGCCTTTTTCCTGAGGGATAGTGGGATTTTGTGCTCCCCTGCATCTGTTTTGGTGACTCACTGTGCACCACAGTGGGAGGAGTGACACAGTTAATTGCACCTTAATTCGCCACATCTGCGTCCCCGGTCTCATATGACAGTGTTAAGATTATATTGATACCATATATCTCACACCTGAGAAACAAGAGCTACCACCAACGTGTCCTTTTCCTTGTTGCTGTCTTTGTTTTCGTGGCTGCCTGCAGAGCACCGTAGACAAGCTGATCAAGAAGACGAACCTGGCTCTGGTGGTGGGGAGCAGCAGCTGGAGAGAGCAGTTTGTTAGTGCTGTCACTGTCAGCGCAGGTGAGTCGCGGCGTCTTGAAATGTCTCATCTGTTCATCCCTCTGAGACCGGACCTGTGGAAGATTGAGCCTGGAGGCCGGATCTGGCCAACCAGCTGCTTCTCACCAGACTCACCATTGTGCTGAGTTTTTTTTAGATACTTTAATAAAATACCAAATGCTCCAGTTTGACATTGGCTGAGTTTTTAAAAAAGCCTAATTTAACAGATTATGAATGAAAGGGCTTAAAAAACAAAGCCCATTTTAATATATTTTGGCAAATCTGCGCTTATTTGCTGCTTTCCTTTTAATTCAGACAGTTCATTAAAAATGCATGATGTGGTGGATGCCTCATGTGGCCCACATTAAAAACCAAACTGGCCAACTCTGCCTGGACAATTAATGGCTCTGAAGAATTGATGCAGATACGTGGTATGGTGAACCTTTTTATTTTGCCCTTTCAAAAGCCATTCACTTGGCTTTGTGAACCTTTTAAATCTGCACTAGTGCACAAAGCATTTGGGCTAAAAGCTGACTTAGACACAAGGGATGTGTCATTTCGTTAATACACTCTTTTCTCTCATTTTCTCTCTTTCTCTCTCTGGTTGAGGTCACTCAGACTTTCATGCAGAGAGTGAACATATATATATAAATAGAACGTACGCTGCCTGCCTATACCTATGTCTCAATCACTGAGTCATCTATATTTACAGTTTTAATGCAGTGACTTGAAAAGGTTAGCTCCCACACCTTCGTCAAAAGACTCAAATGCGGTGGGTGTTAGTGCAGTCGTGGCTGGATTTGGCTGTCAGAGATGTTATCTGAGTTTGATTAAAGCCAACTTTAATCACCAAGTTTTTATATGATTTAGAGATATCAAGATTTCAAGAGGATAATATTTTTCATTAATCAAATGTCTGCTAAGTCATTATCTTTCCTAGAATGAGGCAACACAATGGTGATTGAGCCTAGGGCGCACTGATCGAAGCCTGCAGCGTTTGCAGGATTACAACTTGGGTGTTGGTGGCGACTTTCCCAGAAAAATCACAAGCGGCACACAGTTCAACTTGTAACAAGGCTTTAAATGCAAAAGACATCCTCTTTAACTTAACTGTTACTATGGCTGAACAAACAAAGGAAGTAATTATGACTACTGATGATGAAACTGAAGCTGAAGTGAGGTCAGAAAGCACAACTGCTATCGCCGCTCATCACCACAGGTGCGGTGAAATACTAAGACTGCTACGACAGGATCAAATGATTCTCAGGATCTATTTCTCCCAAACAAAGACTCAGGTTTGCATACTCCAGGATGTGGTCTTCAGATAATCTATAAGGCAGAAGCAACAAGTATTTTCCAGGCCTTCATGCAACCGTTCTGTCTTCACCAGGTGACGACGATGAGGAGGAGAGCGGGGAGGAACGCTTGCCATCCTGCTTCGATTACATTATGCACTTCCTGACAGTTTTCTGGAAAGTCCTCTTCGCCTTCGTCCCGCCCACCGAGTACTGGAACGGCTGGGCCTGCTTCTTTGTGTCCATTTCCCTGATCGGCGTTCTGACGGCTGTGACCGGGGACTTGGCCTCCCACTTCGGCTGCACCATCGGCCTCAAAGACTCGGTCACCGCTGTGGTGTTCGTGGCCCTCGGCACCTCTGTTCCAGGTGGGCGCCTGTGGTGTCTGTCAGCTCTAAAAGGGGCCTCATCCTGGGTTTTCCTCTGGGCTTTGCCAGTGCAATAAAGGCAGCTGCTTGGGGAGACTTGTGTTAACCTCGCCCTCCGCCTGTGCTGTCTGAGTAATTCTCTCCACAGCTCCTGTCCTGAACATT
Organism: Amniataba percoides; assembly: GCA_037176925.1. NCBI lineage: Eukaryota > Metazoa > Chordata > Actinopteri > Centrarchiformes > Terapontidae > Amniataba > Amniataba percoides. The sequence goes on from JBAJHX010000067.1 coordinate 5,739,221, forward strand.
AACAAGCTGTAAACTAGGAAGAACACTGTTTCTCTTGTTATTCTCTCTGTGCTGCCTAATTGTATGTCCATGTCCTAAACTCTGCCACCAACAGGCACAAATGAGAATATGAAAATGAGGCTTTGGCAGGTTTTAGCTCAGTAAGCTGCGCACACTCTCCCTCTTGTTGGAAGAGGTGTTTTGTGCTGGAGATTTGGGTTGATGATCACTGGTAAATAACAGAACCCACAGGTAGTGTGGTGAGGTTGAATAACTGTGTGATGGCAGGACTGGCTTTAGTTGCTCAAAGATAAATGTCATACATGTTGAGGTCCTGGTAATAAAAATTTCATACCAGTTTCCAATAAGTCACATTCTGAAAGGTTTGTGAGTAGGAACTAATGGCTTTATTATGGTTAACACAACTATTTAATAATGCTTCATAGATCAGTCGGAAGTCATTTGTAAGTAGCCAAAATGCATTACCAACACAGGAATAGTTCCCCATTTTGGGAAGTATGTTTATTTCTGGCAGAGAGCTAAATGAAAAGATCGATACTAGTTTCATGTTTGCGTGGTTAATATGAAGCTACAGCCAGAAACTAAAGCTAAACTTAGCATAAGAAATGGAAGCAGGAGCAAACAGCTGGCCTGTGTCTGTCCAAAGGTAACAAAATAACCTGTAGACAAATGAACACATTATAGGTACGCATAGGTATTTAATCCATGCAAAAACCAAAGTACTAACCAAGTACCAAAGTAGTAACCAAGTAATGCGCCTTATAGTCCGGTGCACCTTATATTTGAAAAAAGATCGAAAATAGACCATTCATTGACCCTATAGTGCGGAAAATACGGTACTATAAAAAATCCTTATTATGGCTTTAATAACATATAGAAATAAAATAGAAAACAAGACATCTATGAGTATTATCTAATGATGATATTAATACCAAATAGAAAATTAGACACCAGCCAAAGGGATTTTTCACAGACTGGTATTACTCATTAGCAAAGCTGCAGTGGGACTCCAGCTACAATGCTCATCATCCCTAGTTTGAATCAAGAAGTAGACGTTTGTTGCCCGTCTCTCTCTACTACAGTATCACTATCAAATAAAGACACAAAATGCCCCCCAAGTATTGTTTTAATGAGATTTAAAGAGTAAAGTCATTTTTACTGTGTTTTTCAACAACTCATCTAAAGGGAACGTAAAGCTTCACACCCCCGGCTTATTCTAAATTATCAGACATTCTTTGTGCCCCAGAGTGACATTTTAAAGTTGTTTAATTTCATATTGCGTGCAATTAAAAGTTAAAAGTATATTTTGTTCTGAAGTCCATCGTAGTTGTAGGGCTTTAAGGAGGGACTTAAAGGAATTCAGCCCCTGTCAGAGTCTGTGCACACCATCATTAACTAAATTTGCATAAATTCAAAAGTTTATTATTTCTTACTTCATCTTTAATTCATATCTCTCCTCCTTTTAAAGACACATTTGCGAGTAAAGTGGCCGCCATCCAGGACCAATATGCTGACGCCTCCATCGGCAACGTGACGGGCAGCAACGCGGTGAACGTGTTCCTGGGCATCGGGGTGGCGTGGACCATCGCGTCCGTTTACTGGCACACCAAAGGCAAGTCCTTCAGTGTGAACCCGGGCTCCCTGGCTTTTTCCGTCACCCTCTTCACCATCATGGCGCTGGTGTGCGTGCTGGTGCTGCTCTACCGCCGGCGTCCCAGCGTGTCAGGCGGAGAGCTCGGGGGCCCACGGACACCCAAGCTCCTCACCTTCTTCCTGTTCCTCTCCCTCTGGTTCATCTACATCCTGCTGGCCTCCCTGGAGGCGTACTGCCACGTGCCTGGCTTCTGAGACAGAGGGAAACGCACAGACACGGCTCCTCTCCTTGTTTTTACAGTCTACTGAACGTGTTTTCTCTCTGTTTTTGTCTATTTTCACAAAGGTTTATAACTATTTGTATCATTAGTTATTATTGATACCGCACAATATCTTATTGACTTTGAATCTTTGGACTTTGGAACTTTGCTACCACCCACTATGCTGTGAAGTTTAGCTTTAGCCACTGAAAATTGAGCCTCTTCTCAGCGTTTCTTCCTTTTTTGAAACTTTATGTTCCACCTGACATTTATCTAAACATCACGATCAGCATAAATCGCGTCAAACCTTCTGTCACTCGACACATAAAACTTCTGGCACCATGTCCTCTCTCTGTGTGGACAGTTATTTGAGTTACTACACGTTAAGAAAGCACAAGACTAAAGCAAGCATTCACATTTTGAAGGGCGTTATAAAGTGGGAAAGTTAAGGACGGTGCATGGTGCGACGTTATACTTGATATTTACATAAAGGGACAGACATTACAGAGGCTGGGGTGACCCGTGAAACATATTTGTGTGTTGATATTTATTACTCAATCTATACATTAATTATTCATTGTATATCATGTAAAAGATGAACATTGTGCGTGGGAGTTTTGTGAAAGGTGTGTTTATTTTTGCACGTTATCAGATTAAGAGTTTCTTGGTAATCTATTTTAAAGTACTGTATGTAATATTTTGACATGGCTGTTGACGTGTTGACGTGTTCCTGTACAAGTGAATCACAGCTGTATCATAATCTTTTCACTGCCTGGTCCCTTCTCCCACAGAGCTTTCTCAATCAGTGTCATGTTCAACATAGTCAGGGTTAAAAATGCCTTTTTTTAAACAACATAACATGGAGCAGAGTGCCCATTTTAAATTGTACTATAAAATCTACACTTTTTGAGCACATTTATGATTTTTGTGTGTGGGGTGTGTGTGTACGTGTGTGTGTGTGTGGGTGTGGGTGTGTGCGTGCTACTCTGCTCTTCAGCACAAATTGGCAAAAGGCATGGCGCTATCAACTCCACAAATGTAACGGGTGTCAAAAAAAATAGAAAGAAAGAAAAAAGAAAAAAAAACACAGGGTGCAGTCTGAGTATGGATATGAGAAGGACCAGTTTTCTTATCTGTCATGCTGACACTGTGAACATTTTTCAACGTCACTTTTAGAGGAAGCACAGCAGAAAGCAAAGGGCCGCTCTTCAGAAAACTGTAAGAAGAGCTGTCAGGCCCCCACCAGAGCACAATCACTGAACAGGTCCATCATTTGGGATGAAAAATGTGCTCAAAGAGAAGACGTGTACAGTATTTCCTGAGTGTGTCTCCTTGTGCCGCACAGCAGTTGATATTGAAGTTTGTTTTTTTTTTATTTAACCTAAAATCTGTAGAGCCATATTTATTGTAACAGTATTACAGTAGAGGTATTTATATGATCAATTTTAGTTTTATTGATATGCACGTTTAATGTATAAAAAGTGGAAATAAATGTTGCCGATTTATGATGCTGGAAAATGCTTTTTGTTTTAATTCTACATCTCAAGAGGAAAAACAATACTCTCACATAAAGGGGTTCTTTCAATATTATGTGTACACAAGCACAAAATAACACTCGAGGTACCTTACTTATATGTACAATTTATCAGAACATTAACTCTTTTAGCAAGCAGTTTGATGCTTGTCTGGAGAAGTGAAAAAACACTGCAACATTAATAACAGACAGAAAAATATTTGATTTTCTAATAATATAATGCAACAGTGCTGGCAGCTTAATTGTGCATAAATGGCTCCTGTCAGTGATTCATTATTATGAAATCAGATCATTTATACTGATGCAATTAATGTGTCTATTTAATGAGGGATGAAGAGACGAAAGGTTCTGCTACACAAATTTTCATTCACTTTTTGGACTTCTCATTCTGTTTTTTCTCACTTTTTTGAAATTAACTGAGACGCTTCAAAGGGAAATAAATCTTTGGTAAAACCGTCTGAGGAGGTCAAGTATAAAGTAACATAAAATAGAAATACTGAAAAGAAATTACCATTAGAGATTACCATCAATACAGACCACAGCCAAAACAAACTGGAGCTTCAATGGTGAAGTTTTCTTTAGTGAGAAGGACTACTGAGCTTGAGTGAAATTATTTTAAGTTTACATGTTTAGCCTGATGCTCAACAACAGCAACAAATCTCAGAAAATAATCAGTGAGCGAGAAAAAAGGGATTTTGAAATGTGATAATTATTTCATCTCTTTCCCTGTTGTATACACGGTGTCCTGATAATTGTGCCGTTTTTATTGCAGGCATAAATCTGCACTAATTCGAAACACGTTAAATGAGAAATAAACCCCTGCTGTGTGAGAAGATTAGCATTACTTTGTATAAGCACACACATTTTGAGAATTTTTTGGACCGTGAGACTACCTTGTACTTTCCTCTGTAACTCAAAAGAAGTGATTTTTCATTTTATGGATTCATTGTCAGCTGAAAAAGGACTTCCACACACCATCAACTCTGTAGCAGGGTTTGTATTAAAGGTCACTCCGGCTGCAGATGATGAACGTCTGAGGACTGAACATGGTTTTCGATTTAAAGAAATGCTGGGAACAGATAAACCTGCAGACCGTCTTGTTCTGTGGATTTCCTGTCTTTGCATCAGTCTTTAGAGGAAGAACACACAGTTCATAAGAGTGCACAGACATTTAGCCACAACCAGATTCATTTTAATATAAATTTCCATTCTTTTTTTTTTTTTGCACAAAAATGAAATAAAAATTACTCATAATCTTCAATGAAAGCTGTGTTTGTACTGGTTCAAACATAATGGTATTTAATAAAGGCTGGATGGTCTAAATTATTGTTGTGTTTACAAAAATATCTTGAAATCCTTCATTTCATCAAGGCTTAGAAATATTGGATTATTTGTCATCCATATTTCCCAGCTCTACCATTTTGCGGTATTGAGCAGGAAATGAGCCATGGACTTAATATGCATACACATGCTGAGGCTGGATGGGTTTTCTACTTGCTGCCAAGGGCTCCCTGAGGAGGAATAAGCAGGTAAAGCTTGGCTGAAGAAGATCTGACATTATATGATACTTTGATCTAAGTCCTCTGTTTTTCTCCTTGTGGTTTTTCAGGGTCAGCATCAGGGCAGGCTTATAAAAAAGAAACATTTGACAGATTTCTGATCTGCCACCTCTGCAGGTTAGAGTTTAAAGCTGCACAGTAACCATGGTTCAAAGGGCTTTGTGTAATGTGAGTAAATAACAGTAGAAACGTGGGGAAAAAATAGGCTAAATAAGCTCTGATAAACCCAGTATACATCAGCTGCTCAGCAACAACTGACAGACAAAGTCTGTAAAATAGCTTGTGAACACAATGGAGCTAAAGATGTTTCCCTCAGGAGCTTGTAAAAGCAGAAGGAGAGCTAACATGGGATTTACATTCATGAGGTGACCAGACATACTTTTCAAAATGAAACTACTGAAAGCATCTTTATGTCTCTCCGTGTCTACCATATTTGTATAATGTTCTCCACAGCAACTTTAAAACCACTGTAAAACGTCACAACATCAGTGCCTCCAAGTGGCAAAAAAAAACTGCAAGTACAAAATCTTACAATGAAATCTACCTGGTTAAAGAAATTGTTTGACATTTTGGGAAGTGCCTTTTTCACTTTCTTGCAAAGAGTTAGAAAAGACGATCAGTACCAGTACCACTCTCCTGTGTGTATAGTAAATGTAAAGCCACAGCCAGCAGGTACTTAGCTCAGAATCGTTATGGTAACAGGAGGAAAGGTAATAAAATGTGCCTGCACTCTAACAAAGGCCTCTGAAAGTGACGTAAACTGAGAGCAGCTGTGGTCACATACGAGATTAGGAAGACTGAGATGAGAGATAGATACGAATAATAACTGAGGGTTAAAAAGGAGAGAAATTAAATGTTATAATGGTGTTGGGGAACATCTTAAACATAAGGATCACTTAAAATCCACCAGTTTCTTTCACTCTTTTGGACAAGCTCACTCTTCTTACACAATACTTTAGTCAGTCTGGCTTTTCTTCACCTCTCTGGGTTAATCCCAGATGGCACACCTAAAAACAGCATGTAACACTTGTATGAGTAAATAAATGCTATTTCCTGGAAATCACCTATTATGTCCCAGATTTTAGTTCAACTTGGCAACAAACTGAATATCCCTGAAGCTGCAGCTTAGACACACGATAGATAAGAGTGAGCCAAGATATCTTACAAACCAAAAAATCTCAGTGCATCACACCCAGTAGGTATTTTGGGGCTCAGCAGCCAGACAATCTGCCATCTTGGTTAGTCTGATATATGATGGGCTTTATTTGTCAGGCAGACCAACATTAACATTCACTGACTGAAGTGTAGATGCACCCAAGAGAAATCAGTCCTACAAAAATCGGTGAGGAAAGATTGTATGATGTTGATGGATGCATGTGGCTTAATTGTGCTGTCAAATTTAACAATGCCCTTCTGTTTATGCTTGTTCTTGTTTTTGGCTTCAAAAAGCATCAACATTTATAATTTCCCTTGCTTTTTTTGGAAGAGATGGTAGATTACTGTGAGAATTTGGCTGTGTTTTCTTACAACACATTATTACAGTCCACTTCTAAATATGATTTATTGAAACGTTAGATCTATTTTTTAATCCAAACCAAGTGTAAATACAGCACATTGTGGTTTTAAGGAGGGTCTCTGGCACCTCCTAAAAAAGCTCCAGGGCCTTACCGTGCTGGCAGATAATCCCCCATAAAGCCAAAAAGTTTTCTTTTCAGCGATTAAACAAGATACATCATGTTGATGCTTTAGGGGAACTGGCAGGTGGATATTATTACCTCTGAGCAGAGCCAGGCTCGCTTTTTCCTGCTAAACCAACCAGATGCGAACAGTAGCATCTCATGTGACGTCAGTCGTGCCAAGAAAGCAAATTAATGTATTTGCCAAACTATTCCCGAGACACTTGGACGCATGGTAAATCTTACACACCAGCCTCCTCCTAGTAGGCATGAATAACAAATACAAAACGGTTGTAGACAAGAAAAAGTAAGCACAGTTTTCTTAAACAGTTGAATAAATGAGCGATGGTGTCATATTTGTGCTGACGCTGTCCTTTGCTGACTGAAGCTGCAACACAAAATGTCATATTTTTTATCTTAAAGGCGTTTCCTTTCATATATTTGGTGAACATTTAGCACAGCTCATACTCGAAACTCCTCAGCGCAGGATCTGTCTCGCTCTTTTAATCGGGCTTAGAAAAGGTCTCACTTACACCTCCTGGGAGCGGATGAATCAACAGAACTTTGGCCACAGATCGTGAGGTAATAGATATAACGAGGTTAGAGAAGCACATTGAAATTCAACACTGTTCCTCCAGTCCTGCAGCACTGAAATGAGGGAGAACTATGTGAGCATGAACGCTCACAATGAAATCTCTGTCGCTCGAGACACGCCAGGACGAGATACAATTCTTGAGGGGATGCTGGATCATTTCGGCAACAGAGTCAGTCCTGAAGACAGATTACATATATTACGGATGTAAGCCCTATAATCACAAGACATTACAACTGGCTTATCGGCATTACTGCAGTATTTCATTATGACACATCAAGAGGTTTACGGATGTTTTCAGTGAGCAAATAAAAAAATGCACTCACATTATCTCAGTGCAGGTGTGGTGTCAAATGTGATAATTGACATGATCAGATTTATACATCATTACACAACCAAGTGCAGCAGGTGTAGGCATAGTCCTAAATTATCCACTGGGATGTAACAGCCATGCTGTTAATTTGTGAATCTGAAAGACTATTTTTACTATCTGTACACATGATAGTCACAGCTGTGAATGGGCCTGAACTGGTGACCTCTCCCAGTGTTGGCATGGACAAGTGGATCATTGTATAAAGAAATGGTCGCATCTGAAGAAGTAATAGAGGGAGGGCGAGCTGTTTGTCTTCTCTGTGAGACACGCGTTTCACATGTTACAGTAGAAATGCACAGTTGTGATTGTTCTTACCGTGAGTAAAATGTGATTTGAGGTGTTGGTGCAGAAGTTTGAATGAGGTAGGCCAACTTTAGAGACCTTAAGCCAGGCTTTCTTCCAAGGCTGCAGTGGGTTCAGGCTGTCAAAGTGCAGGCTGGTTAGCATACTGTGTGTGCCAAACTGTTGTTGCTGATGTCTTTGTTGACCTAAAAACAGCGTATATGAGAATCTTTCATAAAGCATTAAAAAAAAAGGATGCAGAAATTATTTGCTTAAAGGTGACGTGCTGGCACAGAGCACAGATTGCAGCTAAACAGGCTTCACAGTTGTGACACAAAAGGCAGCAGAAAATACCCACAAAAGCTCTTTTCAAAGGTGAAAGCAACAAGGGATATTTACATACTGAATATGAGGAGCAGACCCGGGCTAAATGTCTCTGCTTGCTGCTTTTCTCATCACCCACAGCAGCTAAAATGTCTTTAACTGCTAAAATTAGTCTGGAACTGGTGGCTCCAATTTTACTCCATGACTTCATACAATGAGAAAATCATTCCTTGGTCAGCGTGACAACCGTGTCAATCATCTCCTTTCTTTGTGAAGAGAGGAAAGGTTTTTTCTCTGTTCAGCTAAGACAGTTTTGCCAGAAATAACATGCAGATACACATAATGGTGTCAGAGTGTGTGTGCAGATTTTAGAAAGCTTTTAATGAAAGTCAAATTAAACACAGAGCAAGTGTGATCAAACTGTGACAAGTCTTGAAAAATGTAGATTTTGCTTCCTCAATTAAAAAATCACCAATTTAAAAAAAGCACTATAAAAAGCAGAGGTATCTTTAAAAAAACAACTCACTATTTAACACAAAATGACAAATGTCTTTTCCTCCTTCCTAAAAATAGTCATTATGTCATTAGCTTGTTGATCAAGCAGCTGAAAGTTAATATCATTTTGGTGATTGATGAATATGTTTGTCTGTTTATTCAACATTATATTGTTTCCATCCCTGATAAATTGCAATGGACATTTATCACCAGCCACAACATTAAAATGCTCCTTATATGACACAACACTAATAAATTTCCAGTAATATAACATATAATATGGTTATTTTAAATACAGCAATATAATAATATCCCAATACAAGTTAAATATGTCACACAAGAAAAAATAGCCACATATACTTAAATAACAGTATTGAAAGTAGTTGTGGTGCAGAAAAATATCCCCTGTGTGTTATAAGTATATGTTATGCATGTCTTATTGTGCAAGCATTTCACTTAAGATGATACATAAATTGAGTGCATTATTTCCCAAAGTACATTTCTGTTATGTTTCTGCTGTGTGTTACATACAGTGTGAGCGATGTGTGATGAAGGAAGATGAACTTGGATCCTTTCATATTATAAAGACAGAAATACAGTAATATAATAATAATAATAATGATAATATTGTATTACAGTGATATAATAATATTACAAATAATATTGTATTACATTGAAATAATAATATTACTGTTATACAAAATATCAAGAAATAAAAATATTTAGGAACTTGAGTACAGTGGACTGTTTGAGCAGTGGAGAGCTGGTGTGATCCACTTCAACATACTTTAACATAATGACATCTCTACAGTCTAACTGATTCACAGTGTCGGTCACCCTCCTCCTCCTCCTCTTCCTCCCCCAGCAGCCCGCACGTGCTGCGTGCTCGCCCCTGAGCCCTTCATCTCGTGCGTTTCGCCATTGGTCTGGGATGATGTCATCCACAGTAGAGACAATAGAGCCCACCTCCCCGCCCGCGTCTCCTCACACGCGCGGCGCAGCTCGGAGTGACACTCGCTCCTCATGACGCTTCTCATGACAGCTCTGCCTTCATCCGTCCAGCAGGCCCGGCTCAGTGCGCGTCCTCCGGCCAGCGCGGCTCCTCCTCCGGCTGCTTGTTTTTTTTTTTTTTTTAAAGAAAATCTCCTTGCGTGTGTGTGTGTTTTGTTTTGTTTTTTTCCTGAGTAGATGAAGAAACGAGCAGGCAGTGAAGGTGTCACACATCTGGATCGTAGCAGCGCGGCGGCTCGTGCAGCTCGGCCCAGCTCACACACGAGGATCCGAGCCTGCGCGGCGCACGAGGGATGAACTCGCACCCGGACTGCCTGTCTTGATGTAAGTCATGTTTCTCTTTCCTGCCGCTGCTCGGTCAGTCCGGTCGGCCTGTCGCCTCTGAGCCCCCCTTTCTTCCTCCTCCTCCTCCTCTCCATCATCAGCATCAGCAGCAGGATGTGTTGAGCGCAGCGCTGTAATTGCACTACGTGTTGGTCAGCCTTTAAAAAAAAACCTGAATGTGTTGATGCATTTGAGCAGCCTCACTCGTAGCACATATTTATCTTCTTCTGCGCCGAACAGATCAGTAACTGTGAGCCGTGATAGGCGGCGTTATTTATGGAGATGCACAACTGCAGCCATGTGAAAGAGCCAAGAGTGGAAAAGAAGCCTCCTCACAGACATGCACACATGATGGCAGAGAGCAGGACGAGGAGCGGGCCTCTCCCACACCAGCCCGGCTCGTCACCGTGATAAAGGTTCAAAAAGAAATGTGCTTACATGAAGATGCCTTTTAAAATAAATACAGAGAAATCAGGCAGTGCGCCATCTAGCGACTGGTGTAAACAGGAAATAATGGATTTTCCACCAGTGGCCTGCAGAGTAGCCCCACAGACAACAATGCAGAGGAGGAGGAGGAATGTAAATATTCACGTCTAGTTTGTCTCTGCTGGTGAGAGGCAGAGCGGCGGGGATGTGCAGGATGTGAGCGAGTCGCGCGTCTTTGAACAGCAGCAGCCACTGATTTATTGACAGACTGTACATTTCATAGCCAGGCCTCCGGTCTGTGACAGCGCTGTCAGCTGTGCACAAATCCAGCAGACACAAAAGGTAAAAGGACAGAGACAGAGGAGCAGACTGACGAATGGCTCCATTTAGAAATAAAACATTTTATAGCTGAAGGCTGTTAATTCTCAATAAAGTGTAAGAACATGAACTGTAGTCAGTGTGAGGGAGGCGGGACGTTCATGTAGAGGCACTAACTTCACAGTCCACACACTCATACAGGGGACACACAGTGTAGAGGGAAACTATAGAAACTAATGTATAACTTACACCTATGTGAAGTAATGTGTTTTATTGCTTTAATGTGGCTCTGTTGTGTGACGGGGTCGGCTACCCCGCTGAGACCAATCATCCAACCCCGCTGCTCACAGTTTGAAGCTGCTTTTAGTTCATATGCTGGTTTTATGGCCTGAACTATAGAGACTGTAGAGTTGACTCAAAGCTTTTCTCAGCCCCTCATATAAAACCGTGGGCAGCCATTACCGGAGCCGGTGTAATGTTTCAGTGGAAGAATAAGTAAATTGGCTTTGAATCCCCGAGGAAAGATTCTCTGTGTCATCACGTCTCACAGTCTACACGACCGTACAGGTGAAATGAGAAAAACAACTAAACCGAAGAACTCAAGCGTTCTGTGTCACTGGCAGTTCAATGCAGCAGTTTATTTACAGTGAAACAAGCTAAGAGGATGTGATTAACCCTGAAAATATCAACAAGATATGAATTTATGAAACATATTCATATTTAATATTAAGTTAAATTGACCAAATGAATTACTACAATATCAGGTGTGGAAAAGCTGCAAATCTTCACACTTGCAAACCATCAACATTTTTTTGAACAGTTAATTGATTTTCAGAATTACTTTTCTGTCAGTCAAATGACTGTTTCTGCTCTAGTTTGCATATTCGACCCTTTTCTCTCCCTGCTCTCACAGTCTACAGACACACAGATCAGGAAGACTAGAAACTGCTTACAGCTGTGATCTTCATGTGTTAGTCATGACGACCTGTCCTGTTCCTCTGACTTTCACCCAGTGCATTCTGGGATGGTCTCTGATGACTCTGAACAGGAAGGAGTATTATCTTGTATTAAAAGGATCCATGGAGAGTTATTTAAGGGAAGAGGGCTATTTGTCATCCACATTTAAAAATGTACAATATGAGTCCAGAAACTGCTGTTTCACCACGATTTGATGCTGTGTAAATGTGTGTTTCACCATAAAGTGGTGTTATAACTAGTTTAACATCACTTTATCTTCAACTTTTACCTGATTGAAGAATTTAAAGGAAAAAGTACTGAAGATCAGACTTTAAAAACTTGATGATGTGCAGGCCCCCCTGATGAAACAGCCGTTAACTGGCTCTGCAGTGTTACAATATGAAATAAGTCATTAAAGTGTGTGCTGAGGGTTTCTTACACAGCAGAGCTTTTGCTTTTGGTGGCTCCAGACAAGACTGAACACTCCAATCGTATCCTCAGAATCCCTTCCACCATTAATAATGCTAATTTCGTTAAGCGTCCCATCTTCTAAATGTTGATGCTGCAGGCCGGCTGTGACGCTGAGGGAGATGCTGAGACAGCCTGCGGGTGTCCTGTGTTGTTGTTTTCCTGCACACTCATACTTTCAAAGAGGTTTTCTTCAAGGATATGAACTGGTCTGGCATAAATTCCAGAGGGGGGGAACGGAAACAGACTGTTGTTACCACACTGCAACTAACAGATGCTGCTGTTGATTTTTTTTTTTTGTTCAACTTGAGCAACCCCCTGTCGAACAGAGTGGTGCCTGATTGTTTTTGCTGTTATTTTTCTGGGGGCCTGCAGGAGAGTAAATGGTTTGGGGACTTGTGAGACCTGTAACACACATTAGGAGAGACTGCCTCTGTTCGTGCTGGATTCAGCGAATTTCCGGGTTCCTGTGTATCTGAGGTCTTTCCAAGCAGCAACACCTTCCCAGGCACAGATCATAATACACAATGAAACAAAACACGCACACACTGCGGCTGTCAGTGTGTAACGTTTGACCATGTCTGCTCAGTTGTTGCCTCCACCAATTAATCTGAATGATTTTGTTTGTCATACCTGTCTGTCTGTTTGACTCCAGTAAGGTCCAGCATGTCAGAGAGTTGCAGTTCAGTGATAGCATGTGGCTGGAAGATATCATTTGGCTGCCTGACGATATTTTGGTGGTGTCCCGATGTGGGATTTCCAACCTCGGCTGATTACATAGCAATCACTGGCCATGACAGCGTGCTTTCTTCAAAGAGATATGACTTCAAAGGTTTTTCAAATATATTCAAAGCTTCCTCTTATCTTTATGTGACAGAGGGCTCAAATCCCAGCCAACCACAAAACCTTTCTCCAAGCTGCTTTTGTCAGTTTCTATTCTTAGTTTTCTATTTCAGGACAGTCACTTTTTGGATTTCTTATTAATTTTGGAGGTCAAACTCCTCTCTTATTTTCTTAACCTAATCACAAGCCATTACATTTTGCTGGCTTGTGATTGTCAATAGAAATCATTTTGCAGATGGAGGTGCTGTCTGTAGCTCATTAGCACAGGTTTATTCCTTGATGGAAAGGTTTGATTTTTCATTATGTGTAAATAAAATCATTAGGCAGATATTTTGGCTACCCAGAGAAAATATAGCCATAGTGCCACCAATCATTTTTACCCCTATAGAATACTAAAATAAAATTAGATATTGCTTAGCCTTGGATGTGTGGGGATTATCACAGCATTTGTCCTTAAAATCAGGTATTTGTCTCAGCATTGGAGGGAAAGAAAAGATGGCTGAATGTTCCCGAGCACGCTGCCCTCTGATTGGCCAGTTTCTGCAGTTGCTCCCATCACTTTCTGTCCGCTGACTGTGGAGATTAGGTGATGTAATTATTTTGACTTCCCCTCAGTAGCCTGTAGTGGTGTGAGCTCTGATGAGACAGTGAAACAAAGCAGATTAGAGCGAAAAGCGAATTTAACAATACGCTAACACTGATTAGCAGTGAACATAAAGATGCATTTGTCTTTTCAAGTCATTTGGGACGAATGCAGCGTTGTGATGTGGAATCAGCCTCAATCAGTCAGACAACAGGAGTATTTTAGTCAAAGTCCAATTTAACAGCGCTTACTAATTAACGCAAGGTTCATCTTCGTGTGTCAGTATTGTAACGTTATCGTGGCTTTGTTGGCAAAACACACCCTCATTTGCATCTGAGTCACAGCCAAGTCATCACATAAAGAAGCTCTTCAAGTTACAAGTCATTTCCCTTTGTCCCAAGTAAATCTTACATCATCACGTGTGTGACTTGATCTCAGTGTGATTCATAATGACTTAAGAGCCCTGACAACCCAGATTTATCTTTTATTTAAGTCCTTTGTTTTCTGTTGTACCAGTGTGTTGTGTGTATTCTTTGTCACCATCTCACCATCTTCACACATCTGTTTTGAGACAAAAAAAATCTAAAAACATCGACATGACATACATGCTTCAGCATGATTTGTTCTATTTTTTAACTTATAAGCCACAAAATTTCAGTTAACTTTAACTAAACTATTACTGTTTACTATTTTTCAAACCTGAGGGTTTAAATATTGTTCCAAAGCTTTTTGAGCTGCAGTGTGAATGTAACATATTACTGTGTATAAATAAGCTGACTGTAAACACTAAAATGAACACATTGACACGTGTACTTCCATCACTACCTATTTGTAACTGGCTCAAGGTAATCTAAGAAGTTAGATGTCTCATGCAAAGGTGAGCAGCCATCTGTTCAGGGGGCTTTAGTAGTCATTATCATTCATATCATCTTTGCAGTAGACAGGGAGCGCTTCACCTCTGTCGCCTTCTCCTGTCTACAACCCATTTGACTGCAGTCACAATGAACATTTGAGTGGAGAGTCTACATGCTGCTGTGACACCAGTGTTGAGGCAGGACAGTATTTATTTCTTAAAGTAGGCTTTAACAGCAGTTTTATACTGAACCTAACTATCTACAAAGCTTTGGTGGTCAAGCAAATACATTTCCAGTGAGAGTCTTCTGTTTTCTGATGTTTGGTTTGTTCGAACTGAATGACAAATAACACTCAAGTGTTTAATCCCCAAAAAGCTTCATCATTTCCTTCTCCTCTGTTGATTTGTGGATTAGCTTGTTCTCTGATATCAGCATATGGAGGACCAAAGAAAGGCTTTATTTGCTTAAAGCTGAAGGCTCTTTTACTTCTATCATAACATGTTCAATACTTTCTCTAATCCCGCCTAATGTCTCAGCATTAAATCTGGAAGTCTGATAGCAGACTTTACAATCCCTGCACATCCTGAAGGCTCATAAAATCTACCACAGCATGAAAACACAAAGGGAGCTGCTCCCATTTATTTTCCTTTTAGTTCCTCATTGTCAATCAAGTGGCGAGGTTGAACAATTGGGTAGAAAATTGACTCAAGACAGCTCATGCAGGCTATTTTCTATCTGGCACACTGGTTTGCAGGCAGGCCGTACCTCCACACAATAAACAGAAAGGGAGTAGAAACCTCCTAGAACTGCGTTTTCCCATCAGATTGACAAATTACACTCAGGTCTGAAAGTGAAATTAATCAGTCAGTAAAGCTGTGTAAGATGCTGAGCGATTGCAGGCGCACGGCTTCACAATGATGGACAAAAAACTAAAGTTCTCTCTGTCTTTACCAAACAACTTAAAGGGGACTTTTCCAACATGCTGCAGAGTTGGGGTAGTTTATTACTGTTGTTCTTTTTTTACTGAGGGACAAGAGGTGCTTTGGTTCAGCAAACATTAATGTCCACATTTTATTTGGTATATGTCCTTATTAGCTACTATACATGAAAAAATCAGTACCACCCTGTATTCATCGGATTAGTAGGAAACTAGAAAACAGTTTCAGTAGCTCAGTTCTGCATGAAGACTGGTAGCAAAGGGAAGCAGCTCACCAGACTATGTGCAAAAATGAAATCTGTCCTCCAGCTGCTGAATAGTTAATTGACTTTAGTGTTATCTCTTTTACTGAATCCAGACAAAAAACAACATATCGAAATGGCAATTTAGCTTTTATTAATGGCGGGTTGGTGAGCTCAGCTATGTAGCAATGACTTCCTGGAGTCACTCAGCACACGACTGCCAGCCAACCAATGGAGACCCGAGAAACTCACTGTTCCTGGCCAGGAAATAGTCCGGCACGTTGAGCGTATGTCCCAGAATGTCACACTATTCCTTTAATATCACGATAATTTTCTTGTGTAGCTTCTTGGGTCGGCTTAAAAACCTGCTCTGCTCTGACACTTTCTAATTGCATTATTTAGCCCATTTAAATTAAATGTAAATATTTAGCCAATAATGTAAAAACCTGTTCATTGATTTTCAGTCACATCAGCGGCTCCACAGCAGGTCTGTGTGTGGAAGCAGAGTCTCCCGTAGGGATCTGTGGCACCAACTGTTTGACCCTGACTGCTGTTAGGTATATTATTGTGAACATCCTCGTTCTCCTTTGTGCTCAGTGCCCATAGCGCTTGCTGTCCATCTGTCAGTTTGGTTATGTACGTGGAGCACCATATAAAGAGAGGGGCGGACCGCCTCCTGTCATTTTGTGCCAACTCAGAGCCAAACGCGAGCAAAAATATGAAGATGTGAATTGTCCTCTGACAGAAACGGCCTGCTCATCAGCCTCTGGAAACAAGTGACTCAGATGACTAATTTTCCTGCCATCCACCATCTCGAGATGCCTTTTTTTCCCCTTCATACTTAACAAATCCTTTTCACGCAGCATAGGAAGAGATTCTCTAACTTGAGCGATTTTACCAGCCAGTAATTGAGCAGCGCATCCTCATAATAAGGCTGCTTGTTTTTTTTTTTTTTCTTTTTTGTGTTGCTGTCCACTCTGCTGCGTGGGTGTTTTGCTGTCAGGTGCCTTTTGATAGAGGAGCTGCGTAAAGCCGGGGCGGGGAGAGAGGGAAAGGAAAAGATCGCCATCAATCTTGCACAGCGAGACAGCCATCTGTTCCCAAAAAACACCAGCCCCCTCAACATCTTGTCCCCAAAAAACACCCACTGCATCAACTCTGCAGCTGGAGACGCGCCGTACGCCGCGCCGCCTAAATCTGCACTGTGATACTCTTTATAGTCTGCTCTCTGCTCTCAGTCCTGCCCTGTCTTGTATGTGAGGCTCTGTCACATCTGTTTTTATTGTACTCATCTCATAAAATGATTCCAGCTCTGATTGAATTTTGTTTTCTGAAACATCACACAGTCCAGAGGTGCCGTAAGTGAACAAATTAGAACTGTTGCATGACTGCGTTGCAGGTTTTGCTCAGGTGTTTGAGCTCAGTCATCTGGAAAACTACTAGCATGTGCACCGCTCCCCTCTCTGTGGCTCATGCCGGCAACTGTAAAGCTGTTATCTTTGTTCTGCTGGTGGGGTAGCAGTGAGCCGAGGGAGGGCGTCATGATCTCCCCCGTAGGCTCATGCAGCTCTCACTAACAGGAACTGAGTGGCACTCCGCTACTTCTTCTCCTTTTTTTCCCCCCCTTTCAAATATTTCTTTTTATCTGCATGAGTTTTTATTTCAGCACTTCTGATGCGCCCGACTTCTGAGGCGACTAACGTGATTGCAAAGCTTAGACGTACGTGAGTCTTTTCCTTAAGTGTTAATACATACCTAATCATGCGCACACATTTGCATTTGCCTCTGCGCTCCTTCATCCATCCTGAGACATTTGTTTATTCAGCCTAATGTAAGTATCTCGCTCAAGTCAAAAATTTCATGTGGGATTCTCAGTGGCGGCTATGCCTCAGTTCCTCTGAAAGAGCCTCATAACTTATTCACACTTTACTGTCACCATCTGAACTCATATATGCCTAGTAGATATATTATGTAATTTCGCACACTGATATGACTCGTCTGATATAGATATTGCAGCAGTAATGCACTTGGGACTTAGCTCTTATAAAGCGATGGCGTACCTCTTTAGTATAAACACACATTTACACAGTTACGCATTACAGATTGGATGATGACCCCCCCCCAGACCCAGAAGACCTCCGATTTGGCCGTCAAACTGAGCAATGAGCTCGCTCTTTTGTTCTCTCTGCGCTGCTCTTTCTGGGATTTTTCAGAGCTGTCAGATTGGCTGCCATCTCTGATCTGGGATCTGCCAATTGAAAGTATTAACAATGGGGTAGTAATGGAAAATTGTCAAATCACAAACTAAAAAAGTCTGTTCCTTTGATTATACAAGCAACAGTTCCTTCATTTGAAGTGCATCAAACAAGTCTGCACACTTTGTACTGTTTGGCTGCAACTTCCATGTGAAGCAGATTGAGGCCGCTCGTTTTTCAAAGACAATCCCTGCAAACACACAAATCAGCATGTACTGTGTGTTGGCAGAGCGGGGAGCTTCTATCAGCCTTCTATCAGACTCCAGCTATGTGCTACAGATGAATTAGGACCAACCAACTGGAGTGATTTCACAAAATCACAGTTAATTAAACACAATTTCAATTAACCTCCTAATCAGCAGTGCTCACACCATTGGACAGTTTTCTTTTCGTCGGTCAGTTCTGCCGCTAACAGCCTTTTGGCAGCAGACTGCGCTCAGGTCCAGAGAATAAGTGCACACAGGTGACAGGATATGTGACATCTCAATAGCATTGGTTTTGTGCCGTTCAATCAAAGTTTTAATTGCATTAAACCAAAAGTCCTGCAAGCTACATCACCACAAATGATACAAATGGTAAAAAAAGTATTCCAACCTTTTATAGGAGGTGGAGAGATGGGTGGGGAGAAGTTCAGCCAGCATAACCAACCAAACAACAGTGTTTTTCTGTCTTGTCTGTTTGGACGAAAAAGGCAGTGAACCACTGGTTTAATTCTTAATGTGGCATTTGTTTGGTATGTGTGTATCATAATACTATACACTGACATTGGTGTTTTGTTGTTCTTTTTTTGTGGAAAATCTTTATCTGAAAAGTAATTCTTAATTGAAATGGATGTAATGGAATAAAATACTGTGAGTAGTGTGAGTAGTTGAGCATACAGTGGCATAAACAAGAGACACTCAAAAAAAGAAGTTGTACCTGAAAACGTACTTAAGCACAATACCTTAGTAAAAGTACTTAGTTACTTGACACTACTGGACAACCAACCTCCATTTAAATCCTGCTGCAGGTGTCTTGTAATGTGATTTATGAATATGTTGCCAACATAGGCACTTCTATAGTCACCATAACCAGGCCGTCATTGTAATGTCCCCAGAATATTGCTTTGCTATAGTCTGTAGTGCATTATGTTGTATTATTTACTGTGGAGTATCATGTCAACATGTGCCAGTGAAATTAAAAGAGGCGTTTCACTGTTGTTCTTTGTTTGAGTATTTCCCATCTCTCTGTGTGGCCCTTACTGTCTGCTGGAGCTATGACTGTGAGTGAGTGAAAAGGCTACTAGCCAGCCTGCAGATTACAGTGTGTGAGAGAAAAGTGATCAGAGTGATAGTGACTTCCACCGTGATAAACTGGGTCAATGTAGAGGGGGGGGGGGGGGGGGGGGGGGGGGGGGGGGGGGGGGGGGGGGGGGGGGGGGGGGGGGGGGGGGGGGGGG
>JBAJHX010000067.1:5758664-5798941 GCA_037176925.1 Amniataba percoides
AAGGGAGAGGGACTTCAACCGTGAGAAACTGGGTAAATGGAACCCCCCCCCCCCCCCCCACCCCCCCCCACCCCACCACCCCCACCCCCACCCCCCACCACCACCACCACAGGCAAGGCTGAAAAAGGAAAAAAAAAGATGAGGATACCATCACCAGACTCTATGCGTGGATATAAGCATGGGGACACTGGAGCGTGGTTTGCTTTCTCCATGGGTCTGTATCTGTGTTGTGTTGGGACTGAAGGCATCCCCAGATTATTTTGACATGTTCCTTCCTCCCCTGTAGTCTGTGGTTTACAGTGTCACGTTATAATCTGTCCCCCTGTATTTTCTCTCTACCCACTTTGTTTCTGTCAGCCAGTGTTGTCCTCAGTATCTGTTCCTCATGGGCCCCCTTTGAGCTTTTTGGTCTTTCACTCCCTGAGAGATTCTTCATAAATATGGCTTGAAGGGCTGAAGAATGAAAAGTGAAAATCCACCTTAACAAACACTGTTTAAAAAAACAAACATATGTTGATGTACAGCTATATTGATGTTAAATCTCACTGTTCTGTGAGGTTGGTGCACTTCGGCTATTGTGAAGTTTAAATGGTCACTGTACTTAAATGACTAAAAAAAACATACAACCTCACTTACTATAATGATATCTACCTGTGCTGATAAATTGTGTTTTAGGATATCTATCACTGATGTTTCTGCCTCCATTTTTTGCAAGGGAGGTGGAGGTACTGGAGAACATGCTGTCTGCTGTTTCCACTGGAATTGTTTATTAGGGAATCATTTGTTATAATAAAAAATATTTATTGGGAAATGTTTGGAGATGTTGGCGGTGAACTGTTTAAAGGTCAGTTTTTGTCAGCACCACAAACAAAATTCCCCTCACCTGTATTTTGGGAGGAAGGAGGAACAGAAATGACACACTCTCATTGGGGCTAATAACATTAAAATTTATCAAGGATATGTTATTTAGTAATGCAAACTGACAGTTTAATTAAGACTCAAAGTGTAAAGCCATGCTAGTGATTCTAAAGAAAGTAGGTGTATCTTACATTTGCATGTTAGCATCATTATCAGCACAGCATCACAAAGTACAGCTGAGGTTGACGGGGATGTGATTTTTAAATAAACCAAGGTACTGGACAAAACTATTTAGAGCTGATGACAGCGCGAGATGAAAAGGATCACAAAAGTCTTATAATTCATCCTGAGGGGAACATAAATGTTTGTACCAAAGTTCATGGCAATCCATCCAGTTGTTGTCAAACACACCTAAAAAACTAGAAATATTAACCTCATGGTAGCACTAGTGGAAAAGTGAGAGGATCACAGAGCCATCAGGAGTCACCCAGCCATGGATGTATCAACAACATGTCACGATGTATCAGTTAGTTATTGAACTTCAGTGTGGACTTTTGATACGCAGCTTACACCAACTTCTTACAACCATCACGAGAGAGAGAAAAAAGCCCCAACTATACTGAAATCACAACAGACTGAAATCACAACAGAGTGTGTGTTGTGTTCATATAAAAGTCATCACTTGTCTTTTCTCGACTAAATTTTGTCAGCCGCAGTGTGCTTTGAGCTTCATGCTAACATTACCAAGCTGACGTCCTCCAAACCGACCTATATAGCCACTGTTACAGCCAGGTCGCTGCTGTGGCAAAAAGTAAATTAAAGTGCTTCATCAACCAAACAACTCCTGGGTGCACCAAACATCTCAGATTGATTGTGTTTAGCAGTGTGTGTATGAGAGGGTGGATTTTTACTTCAAAGATATTTCATCTTAACATTTGACAGCAGCCTTATAATAAATGTAGCTGAAGTTTAAAGTCCTGTAGTAGCCTGTTATTATAAACATTAATCATAAAGGCAATTTAATGATACAAAAAAATCCTCTCTATGTATTTTAGTACAGAGTGCATATTTATAAACCACAGTCATTTAATCTCTTTTTGCTGTGTCATGGGGAGAAAGCTTTCTCTCCAGCTAAGTTGTATTGTTGTGTATGTGATGACCTTCTGTTTATACCATGGCCTGGACAAATGCTCATTTCTAATTGCCCCAAAGGATTAAGTTAATTTAGTTTATTCCAGAGGCAGAATGAACAGGATAGAAGGCTCGGAGCGGGAAGTGTTTCATTTCACATAATCACATGGCTCTCCAGGATTAAATAGTCTTTAAAGTGAAGACTCCCAGTGAGCCAGCAGCTCATGTTGAGAGTCATCATGTTGTTTTTCTGTCACAAAGCAGCGCAAAAACAGCAATGCAATATCATTTTTTGTCAGAGCAGTACCTAAAAAGCATTCACATACTTTGGTTTGTAGTTAATTTATAAGACAATAAAATCTAAGCATCCATTGCTAGTTTTTTTATTTTAAGCTTTGGCATCACCTCCACACGCACAGTCCAGCTGTGTTTGACAGTATATTCGGCTATTTTTACCATCAGCCATGACTTCTCTTATTATCTCATGTGACTGAGTGTGTCTTGTTAAGAATGAGGACTCATCAGAGGGATGAAGGTTGTTGCAGTTTATTGGACGCAGCTTTTGTGACTGAGCTTTTAAGAAGCCTCACTGCCATCAGGATTAGCTGGGATTATTTGCTGCGAACAGCACAACAGGTACACACTCTTGTACCCTTTGGATTTAGAATTTTATGCCCTAATGATCACAACATTACATGGAAACGTGAATGTCAAACCCCTATAAATACACATGAGCATTAGATGCCCGGCGAGTGGCCCTGGTATAAGCAGGTGACAGACTTTGATGTGCATGTTTAAATGGATTTGGTGAAAAATAATCACAACAGCGTTATCCATTCAAATCAAACATGCACCTCTGTGGGCTTTCTCTTCATATAATTTCTCCTTTCATTTGCAGAAATGTGAAAGGAAATACTGTATGTGTGACATGTTACTGGTCAAAACTGAGATGTAGCATTGTTGGTTGTCAGTTTTGTATTGTATTGTTGTGTTTTGGTATGCAAAAGACACCCCAGAGATGACTTGAAAATATGCAAAACATAAAAATGTATTGTTGCTGTCAACATGTTGTGTTGTGCTCATGGTGGATTTGGGGTTTTACTTTACATTTCACAAATAATTGACATTCCTCCTTTTAAAATGTAATTACACAGTAGTATAACAAATGATATCAATAGAACAACTACTGAATGATGCTAACAATCATGCGTATGCAGTAAATGATTAATATTTCATAGCTCCAAGGCAATGTTCATAATTTTGCATCAGCATGTGCTGTTTGTGTCTACACTGATGTAAATGTAAAGTGTGCCCCACATTTTCAGTGTTTGTTAAAATGACACTAATTTCCTGACTGCTCTCCTTCTGTCTCTCTCTCCTTCTTCACTGCGCAGCTTTGCATAAACCCAGATGCCTCCCCTCCCTCTTGATGAGCGCATAGTGGTCATTCAGCGCCCTAAAAATTTAGCCCTGTGTGAGGCCTCCCCACAAACCATCCCGCAGCACTCCTCTCAAATATCAGCCACTTCCAATGGACAAGTCGCCCACCCCCCTCACCTCCACCCTTCTCAGTCCCATTTCTATTCACCCGCCTGTAAATCTCTGACTCTGGAATGCAAGCGCAGATCATCCCGTGCGCAGAAATTCAAGGCCGAGCAGCCTGTCGTCCCAGCGGGTGCCAGACACATCCCAAGCCACTGCCATAGCAATGGTACAGTAACTCTTGGCCCACGGCTGCCTTCCCACACACATACTATTGATATCAGGGTGACAGTGGACAAAGGAGGGCGGGGTGGAGGATTCAGCAACTCGTTAGGCCGTAGCGGAAGCGTAAAAGGTGGCAGAGGAAAATGTGGCTCTTCGCAGTTGGATCAAGGACAATGTGAGAGAAAAACTGGAACCGCAGGGGGGCAAGGTGGAGCTGAACACAAGTCACAGCGAAGTCGCCATAGTCAGCTGTCATGTTCCCCCGGAGGCGCCCTACAATTCGTCCCCGCTCAGGCGCAGCAGCATAGGTTGAGGGGTGAAAAGGAGAAGGAGAACACCAGTTATCTTAACAGGAGCAACCAGGAATTTCCCTCTCTAGGTCACAAGAAGAATTCCAAACTGGGAACTGTCCATCAAAGCCATAACAGCCACAGTCTGCCCTACCACCAAAACTCCGTCCCCGTGCCCCATGCCGCCATCCTAAACTCCAACTACCCCTCACCCCCTCCCTCCCAACCCACCCATGTCCCAGCCTCATTTCAGCAACTCAACCAGCCGCACCCGCCCCGCTCCAGAGATCACCGCCCTCACATTCTTCATGGTCTTCCCCTCTCCCCCTGCTCCTCCAACGTCGGAGGGTTCCCCAGCCCCGACCACACCTGCACCATCGACTGCACCCACCCGTTCAGCTGCGGGTGTTGGAGGTTGGTAAGATGCAGAGGGTATAAGGGGCACTCTGCCGGCTGCCAAGGAGGTGGAGGGAGCTCTTCCACCTCGTTTTCCTGTGTTCACAATGTTGGGGCAGTGAAGAAAGGAGGCAAAGAAATGGGCCTGAGAAACCTGGGCGGGTGTCTGTCCACCGCCTCCACCTCCAACACCTCCTCCTCTAACAGCACTGTGTCTGACTGCCGAGCGAGCCTGTTCAAACCTCTCCGCTGTGCCTCCTGCTCCGCTGAGGCCGGAAACTTCGAGAGCCCCGCCATCCTTCGCAAAAAACTGGTCGGGGGATGCCTGCCCTGCACCCCGCTGTCCTCCTCTGCCCCTCTCCGGGCGATACAGAGCTGTGTCACAGGCTGCAACCCCAAAGCGTCTCAAACAGGCAGCTCCACCTGCAGCTACTGCAGCAGCGACCCCATAGTGGTGACATTCAACCCTCGCCGCGGCAAACCCCCAGGAAGAGGCATCGGAGCCACTCATTCGATGGGGATGTTCCAGGCTGACGATGATGACTACAGCGTGCGCACTATCTGGCCCGAAGAACTGGCCAAGAAGATGACCCACTCTAAAGCCCAAAAGAATCACTGTGGGGGGATGGGAGTCGGGAAGACCTGTGCAGGCCAGGTCCAAAATGGCAGTAACGGGACAGGCCTTGTCCCCCTGGACTGTCAAAACCTCCAGGAATACGCGCAGTCTCAGCTAATGGACCACGCTGGCCGACGGCGGCTTCAGCAGGGGAAAATGGCCGCCCTCGACTTTATGAGCTGCAGGTCAAGATCTGAGTACGACGAAGGCCAGAACTCCCTGAAGAGGCTCCTGAATACAGGCGAGGATGTAGGGATGGGCGACGAGCAAGACGGAGATGTAGCATATCCTCATTCCCCCTCTCCCCGCTCTGCCTCCCCGCCGTCACCCGTGTCCTTTTCGCCTCCCCCGTCTGCCCCCAGCACGCTCATCAAACCCAAACCCTGGCAGAGAGACAGGGAGGGAGGACACTCTCTGCCATCGGCTCAGTCGCTCCACCTGGCCCTCAACTCCCTGAACAGAGAGCAAGATGAGGAGAACAGCAGAAGTAAGAATGACTTACAATTCACCTGTGCAAGCGGTAAAATCTACATAATATCAACAGTGTTCTAGTCATTTTCTAACCAACCAGACGTAAAGCTGAGTCATATTGGGCTGGGTGTCATTTAGCAGTATTTTCCAACCCCTCATGTCCATCACAAAGTCCCTGTTGTTTAGTTTCAACGTGCGGCTGGTGTTGTGTTTTGTGAGCGCAGCCTGTCTGCATTTGGCATATGCTGTCATAGTTCGGAGCCACTTCCCCTTGACGTGTTCAATAATTTGGCTGTGGTTTTAACAGATGGACGCACATTTGTGAACATCTAGCTCCCTTGGATCTCAGCAAGTTGTTTCATCTACATTAAAATCATCAAAGTGCTAATGGGCCTCTACAGAATAAATGCTGCTAATTAGCTTTCAAACTAATATGACCCACTTCATCGATCACAGTGTGGATTTAGTTACGTAAAGTTTTATTTTGTCACAGTGCACATCTTTTTTCTATTCTTGTCATGTCAAGCAGTTTAAACTCGAGCATAATTATCTTCACGCACACTGCAGACAATCTATCTACGCACTTTCTCTCCGTCTCGTCTTCCTCCAGTGCACCTCTCTCTGCCGCTCTCCTCTTCGTTGCCGGCCTCCCTGTCCGACGAGAGCTTGATGACTCCCGATGCAGAGAACGCCGTGGTCAGCCCCATCCTGCCCTTCCTGTTTCTGGGGAACGAGAGAGACGCCGAGGACCTGGACCTGCTGCTGCGCCTCAATATCGGCTACGTGGTCAACGTGACCACGCACCTGCCCCTCTACCACGTCAACTCTGGGCTGCGCTACAAACGCCTGCCAGCCACCGACAACAGCAAGCAAAACCTTCGGCAGTACTTTGAGGAGGTTTTTGAGTTCATTGGTGAGAGTTCCATTTCTGATACATTGTTGTACTTGTGAGTGTGTATATGGTACATTGTTGAGAGTCAGTTCTTTGTTTCCTTTGAAGGCATTGGCAAAGACTATTGTGCTACAGTCTCTGAAGTTTCCTGCTCAGTCCTCCCACACTCTTCGAGAAGAGATTCACCTTCAGACTGGTCTCCTTAGTGACTGGCAGGACTTTCGTTTTGTGTTTGTCAAAAAATGTGGAATGAATTGATAAACAGCGATGAAGTATCATTAAAATCAATCAATCTGTCAATTCTTTGTTAAGGATGTCGCAATAACCTCGCTGAATGTGTGTTAGTTGTAAGTTTTAATGACAGTGGTGACACGTTCCACATACACAGATGCACGCAGCTTGCCAGCATGCAGCGTTAGACCAGTTTTCACCTCTTTAATTCAGCAAATTGAGCTCATTTGTTTTGCTCTTCTCATCCCCAGAGGAGGCATATCAGAGTGGACAGGGAGTGTTGGTGCACTGCCAGGCAGGCGTGTCCCGTTCTGCAACCATCGTCATCGCCTACCTTATGAAGCACACCCTCATGACAATGACCGATGCCTACAAATACGTGCGCAGCCGCCGACCGGTGGTGTCCCCGAATCTAAACTTCATGGGCCAGCTCTTGGAGTTCGAGAGGGACCTCAACTCTGGGGTGACTCCTCGTATCCTGATGCCTAAACTTAACGGTGTGGAGACGCAGGTGTGAGAAAGGTCGAAGTCAGGAGCGTGCGGGGCCCCTGCAGGTAAAGGCCGGAGAGACTAGAGAGATTAAAGTGGCATTAACGTGTGTCAGAGAAAGAGTGCAGCACATTTTAGAAGAGAGATACAATGAGAAATATTACAATTGGAAACCTGTGGTGTATTTGGCAATTAGTGCACTTTTAATACTGTGAAACATGAGACAAAAGACTGGATGCTTCATTTGTTTGAGTAGTAACTCTTAGACAACATGATCATTATCCAGGATACTGTTTATAAGATAATGTGCCAATATTTTGTGTAGACCTGACATCACTCTCAGATATCTTGTTGCTTTCTGTTGTCTCTTCCCTTCAGTTCCCATTGTTTACAATCACACACAGAAAACACAGCGACTTTGCTGCCATTAATCACAAATGCATGCAGAACAGGAGCGCAAACACTGAAAGGGTCCACCGGTAATGCCCCGCTTCATCTACGACGCCACATGTAGCAACACACAGGTCATTACAATGCACTTTACCTCCCATGCATTTCTTTCATTATCACCAACTAAACTGTCAAGGATGAGAGGACTTTGTCACACAGACCCCAGTCACTGTTTTTGGTTAATATTATCACATCTGTAGCTTTTTCTCCTATTTGATAACTGTGCAATAGAGCAGCATGGACCTTGTAGGTAGCATTGAGTAGCATTAACCTGGGAAACCTATTACAGAAGGGACAAACAGCTCGTGGAAATGTGTAAGAATGTGTTTATTTCAGTGGCCTGCATATTAGCTCAGAAATGGATTATAGGTTGGAAATGATGCCGTGAATCTCTGAAATCTCTAATATGTGATACACTGACAGAGTCAGCTGAACAATATAATGGACGTTTAGCTGTCATCAACACAGTGTTAATGTATCTGAACAAAAAATACATTTTAATATGCAGGTTAACACACTGAAATAAGATCATTAGCAACACATTTACTGCAGAGCTGAAACGACTCAACAGCACCTTCAGAGATTTTTTTTAATGCGCACTATGATTTACAGATTATTTGAGTGGAGGTGTGGTTTGCAGGTACTGTCCTGCTGTAATAATGTGCTTTAAAATGACAGACCTTCTTCAACTGTGCACATTTATTTTGTGGTTAATTCACAAGAGAAATGCATTATTTTTATTCATTTTTTATGATACGTTTTTAAAAAAAAAAAACATTCTTGTTTGGTGTTCAGCATGAAAGGTTTCTGTCAGTGCACGGACAGATAGTTCATCAAATTTAAAAAGCACATGGTAGCTTGGGGACGAAACAGCAGCATTTAATATCCTGCTCAACCCGTCTCATTCGGAAAGTAGAGCCAAACTATTCATTATATTTTTATGTTGAGCAGTTTGAAACAATACGCTTTTATTTTGTTTGTTTTTTTATTCTTGACTTGCTTCCTGTAGAATATTACAGCCATTATTTCCCACAACCAAGTTCAAGAAATAAGTATTGTTTCGCAGTGTACACTGTCTTATCTAAGTCATGAACACCTTTAAAGCCAAATCTATTTTATACTGAGTTGATTTAAAGCTTTGTGAAGAAGAGATGAAGTGGAGATGTCTCAGATGTTTGTTGGTCGCTCTTTTGTTACTTCCAAACGGTTCTTTTGCCTTATTGTCCTTCTGACTGTGTCCCTCATTACTATGCATTATTTTATTATGAAGGCTTTGTTTGGATTAGAGAGGGTTACTTGATTTACTGTGAACTCTCCCACTGTATTTGCATGGTTAAGGACTTTGTCCTGGTCAGTACACATTAAATTACAGTAGTTAATAGTTCCTGTACAGTGAATGTTGCGATTAGGTAAAAACATCACTGGACATGGGGAGATAAGAAAAGTGGGACTTTTTTAAAAAAAAAAAAAAAGTATCTTCTTATTTCAAAACTTATTTTAAGTGGCTCATTAACCAGTTATAATTAGCAACATCAGCGCAGATTGCCATCTGTGTTGTGCAGCACTTGACACGAATTTATATTTAACTTGCAGACATTTCAAAGCATCAAAACTTCCTGTTAAAACACATTTAGTGGAGAACTGAAGATTTATAATCTGTTAGCTAAGGATGAGAATTATTTTGCACATTTTCTAATCTAATCCCATACACATTTTTAATAACACTGTGTCAACATATATTGTAATTCATGACTTTGAATTTGCAAAAAATATATATATTTTGCTGGCAGCAATTGCTAAATAGTGTCAAAGATGACAATTCAGTTCCTTTACACAAAGATGCTGCATGAAGGGGCGATTTTATTACTCTTATTATTTCATTTATTAGTGTTGTCTTCTCTAAGTCCCCTGAAAACAGTCTGACAGATGCTCTGATGGTTCAGGGATTCAGCATGTCTGTTATTGATTAAAGATCATCTGACTTGCAGAGGGAATGTGCAGAACTAGTTTCCATAAAAACCCAAACAAATCAAAATCAGAGTGTGTGACTGAATATAAACTTTGATAAGATTTTCTTTGGGGTTTTTTTTATATTTCAACCAGATTTCAGTTGCCCCTTTTTGAGACTTGAACACAGAATTAATGAAATTCCCTGTTAAAAGTTTCTACAACCAAAATGCCTTCAGTTTAGCCTTGTGTAATTTGGTCCTCCGGCAGTGTCATTATAAATACGACTTTGTAAAATGATCCTGAATTTTGCTTGTTGGATTTTTTTTCTGGCTAAGTGACTTTGATATAAGCTCTATATTTTTCTACAGTCAGACTTCTTCATCATGTTAGGTATGCACATATACTGTAACTGTGTACTTGCAGTTTTTTACATGAATCTTTGTTTTGTACGAAAGGCCGTTCGGACAGAAATGACATCTTCCAACTCTGCAGCAACAACAAGGATCTTCAGTTTCACTGTTATCAGACCTCAGTAAACGTGGGTCAGCATACCGTATTCCTGTTTTTACCTCTCTCCTTTATTTCAGCTGGAGAGACTTCAACCAAACGTGCTGTTCACTCCTCCAGACTCTCCAGCTCAGCTCACAGTAGGTGTAGTATTAACCTTTGAAGAGGGCCTGTTGCTATTGCTCCTTGATTTTTATACAGACTTTATATGCAAGATGGCTGTCGAAGCAGTTTCTTTAATTCCACGCTGTATGGACTGTGCAGTTGAGTCAATACTGACCTCGGCCGTTTGTACTCGAGAGACACGTCGAAGGAAAGTGAACATTTTCTCTCTAACTCACATGAACTGAAGGGCCAGTGTCTCCGTGAGTGTCAGTGTGTGTAAAAAAAATCTTCTGTTTGTGTTTTGCACTTGAAAAGAGGGAAGTTGTTACAGTACGTACGATAACTTTTTGAGAACATTGTATATCTGTGCATTGCTTGTTCGTGGGAACTGAATTACTCCTGTTTGTACTTTATTGCTCATTTTTAAACATTGTGTTATTTCCTGTACCAAATATTGAATTTAAGGATATTGCTTCATAGGAATGATGACGATGAGATAAGTCAAGAAAAAAAAGGGGAAAAAAAGCAGATCACCTCCCGCCTTCCTAACGGGGGTAAGAACTCTTCAGGTATGACTATCATAGTAATGCTGTGCTGTTTCACCCTGCCGCCCCGCCTCCTCCAGAGACCCAAAAACTCATGTTATATAACCTGTGATGCTCTTCTGTCGCCCCCTTCCTTTTCATAATGGATTGTTTCTCTTGAGCAAATGTAATATTTTCATATTGTAGTAACTGGTCCTTGTATTTAGACAACGTTTTTACCTTCATGCACTGTGACTAATACAATGCTGCTATATCACAAAGACTTTTCTTTTGTACGTCACGTTTAGCTGATGCAAAGTGGCGGCTGTCGCTAAAGGTGACCGGTACAAAGAGGGCTTGAATGCGGAGGCCCTGCTTACATTATTCCACTTCAATCCAGGCTTCATTGTGCTGCCTCGGCGCAGTGTATTAATCTCAGAGTGAGTGTGTGCACAACCGTAGGATCTGTAGCCGTTCCTGTTGGTCTTCCTTTACGAGCATGATAGAAAGAAAAGAGAGTGAAATGTAGCAGTAAAAAAAATTTTTTTTTTTTAAAAAAGCCCATCTCTTTTCTCACTGTGGTTCAATGAAACTGGTATGTTTGGGGTTTTTTGTTTGTTTTTTTGCAACAGTGATAATTTTAGCAAGAAATTTTGTCAAGGTTTAATTCTAGTTTTTTGACTGACTTTAGACTTTAGTGACGGTATGTGAAAAATGTCCAAACATAAGAATATGACTGACACCAATCTAGACTCTGTCCTCAAATTTCTTAAAAACTTTTGAGTTGAAATATGAAACCTGTAACTGAAACTTTGACCAGATGCATATTTGTATCACGTGTTTCTGTGTCTGATCAAAGTGCATGTGTATATGTCAGGCGCAGTATATATTTTCTTTTGAAATCCACTTAAATGCAGGAACAGAGATTGCAAAATGATTTGCTTTTCTTTTTTTTTTTGCCTTGCTAGCAACATAACTCAACGATTTTGCTCCAAACTAAAATATCTCAACAACTATTGCACAAACATTCATGTTCCCCAGAAAATCATTTATGCTGAGATATTAAACAGAAACCTGCTAAACATCAACATGCTGCAAAATGCAATCTCATCTCAGTTACATGATTTCAGATGTTTTTATGTGAAATGGCTTGTCACGATTGTTTATGACAGGTTGAGCAAATGATAATATACAGTATTACAGTATTAAATCTGTAGTTGATCTCATAATAATATGTGATGTCAAGTACTTTTGAAATAGAATTAGTTGACTAAATTAATACTGAATCACAATAATGCCTATTAAACTGTCAGTAATACAGGTGAAATTATAAAGCCTAATCCATAGGATAGAGAAAGATTAATTAGAGGCCTCTTGTGTTTTATATGTTTGCTTTTGAGGTAAACTGCCTGAATTTAAAGCTTATGAAAAACTGCATTTACCTGGTTTAATTTTCCTCCTTATATAAACTACACTGGTAGCGCACAGGGGCTTTGGGGCTCAGACATTTTGAGAATCTTGAGTAGATCTTAGACATGAAAGTCTAATCTAAAAATCATCTTGTAGCACAAAATAATATGCAACACGTGGAGAATACTGAAATATGCTTCAGAGAATCTGTAGCTAGCAAGTCAGCCAGTGTCAAGATTATTATCTCAAATACACACAGGCCTTCCGTGCGTCCGCGATTTATCAGAGAGGAAGAAAGGTTTGAAGTTTGGAAAGTAACTGGAGCAAAAGGTTTCGACAGCAGCGGCATCCCCCACATGGAGTTACAAGGATGTGGATGACTAGAAAAGTGATGTGTGTGGAAACCGATCACTGGTTTAGATGTGACTACACTTTGTTGGCATGACGTCAGACTCCCACCCGGGCAGAACAGTTGTGCAATACATAGACGCGCTGGCTGCATAAAGAGGTTTGATAAACAAAGTGTTTTATGGAGCTGCTAAAACTCAGTTCACACATGTACTTTCTCTTCCATTTCCTACATGTTCGATTAGCAGCAGCTTTGATTCATTTGGTTCCTGTGTTGGTGACATGACTGAAGATTTCCCATCAAGTGATTTAATTGCTGTCTTGTCTTCTCTTCTGTTGGTTATAGCTGAATATGGTAATGTTGAACCTTAATAGCATCCTAAAGTGTGCAGTACAAAACCTGATGGCTGGATTGTGAAGTTGTTCTCCATGTTAATTTCTAGTAAACACACTGGAACTGGCTCTTTTAATAAAAAAAAACTGAGAAATAATCACTGTTTGAGTATCTGTTGTTTTAATTTGCTGTGATTATTCTCTACAAGCGGGATAAAGGCTTTGGTGGACTCAAACATCCAGTAACACCATGTGCTGTGATAGGCCAAAGCTCACCCTGCCTGCTGCCCACCAGCGCTCTCTGAATGAATGCAGGAGTGTCTGTTTGGAAAGTATTGAGCAGTTACATTACCGTCGATACAAACGGCCAATTGCAATTGATGATTCAGATGATCACCCCACCCAGATCTGCTTCACTCATCATTACACAAGAGCTGGTTCGGGATTCACAGCGGTGTGATCGAGCACCCGGGGGCGGATCGATCAGCGAGAGAGGTTAAAACAAACTCGCTATCTGCCTTGCAATAACTGCTGCAAATAAAAAGCACGAGCAGCGCGTGGCAGCACTCCACTGACTCTTCTGACTCGAATCAAATGTGAGGTCTGAGTTTCATAATGACTCATCAACCTCCAGCTTGGAACTCTGTGCGCAAGTCCTCCTGTTTAAACCTATAAAAAAAACTATTTTCATTTTTAACCACACTCACAGTGCTGCTTGAGGGATCCACCACTTTGTTCCAGACTGAAATATCTCAGCATCTATTTGATGCACAGATTTAAAAGTTGGAAAGACGTTAATGTTCCCTGGAGGGTGAATCCTCGTGATGCTGGTGATCTTTTGGCGTCACCACGTGGTTCACAATTGTGGCTTTAAATGCAATATTTCAACTGCCATTGGATGACTTGACACCACGTGGGTCAGACATACATGTTGCCCTTTAGATGAACCCAAGATGAACTTTTCACCTATCGCCATAGTCAAGTCAAACTCATGGGTCACACTGATGTTCCCCAATTAAACCAATGCTGATTTACAATCAAATACTTGCTAAAGTCCTGACATTCTCATTCCCCGTCGACCATACTTTATAAATGCTTATGTTTAGTGCTTACTAGCAAATATTAGCATACTAACATGCTAAACCAAGAAAGCAAAAACGGTAATTATCAAATGTTGGCATTGTTATAGCGAGTCTGTTTGCGTGTTTTGTTGGCACACTCCTGCATCCTAATTCCTAGCAAGTCATTTGTCACCTCCAGTACTGTAAAGTATACGACTGCCATGGCATAAATCATTTATTCACTAGTTTATTTTTAAAAAATAATAAAATGTATCGACCAGTCTACAATCACAGAGCAGACATTTGACATATAGCTCATGATTGCCTATAGAATATCACCCAGTGGTTATATATCATAGTGAATGTTGTATTGTGCTTATTACTGCAGAGACCATGTTCAATTCTGGGGAACATTTCAAAGCAGTGGCTTTGTTAAAACAGCCCCTACTCATCAGACATTAATGCTCAGAGTCAGACAGATAATGCATTGTGGATCTTGTTCTTCAATATCATCCCCATAGTTACCGTTGAGCGCCAAACACATCCAGCATTTCAGTGTCTGTTAGCCACCAGATCATGGAATCAATGGCCCAAATGGGTTTAAATGAAAATCATTTACCAACATTGTTTCAATATTTATTGACATCAACCTCGAGCTGAGAGCACTATCTGCTGCACGCATTCAAATCAAAATGTCAGCAATGAATGGGGCGGGTGGTGCAGTTTTATTTGAAGCAGCGTTTTGTTTGAGAGAGCAGTAATGATCAGCCAATCCACAGGTAAACAACCAGACGGCTTTAAGTTCTCATTCTCACAAATATCTGACAAATCACACGGTCAGGTGACTAACATCTGTCGCATTTATCTAATTGCACTCATCTGTAAACGTGTTTTTTAATCAAGTGAGAAATCAGGAGAGCCGTTCCTCAGCTTCGAGGTCTCCAGACTTGAAGGCTCCAGTGTGCCACGACAGTAATTACATTCAGCTTAATTAAGGATTAGTAATTAAGAAGTAAAAAGAAATGCATTAAGTGTATTTATAGCATAATACATAATTAAACATACAAGTTAGTTAATAATTGAGATTGCTTGAAACATTTCTGGATTTCTGTATTGAGCATTTTGCACACATTTTGGAGAGACATTTCAAGTTGACTTTTCTGGGTTCTTTCTTATAAAAAAAATAAAAATGCTTCCTTGAGCTCTCTTGTGTGTTGCTTTCCTATGCACATTTTTAACTGTGACGTCAGTATCACCATGGCCATGTATTATTAATTGAGTTATTTTCTGGATGGCATGCACCCACGGTAATTACAACAGAGCAGAACCTGCAGGGATGAAACGGCAGCGCTCGTGGACCATCTGGCAGCATTTTAGACACGGCCCTTGCAGTCATGCACGGGTTTACACCTGCTGTCACTGTTTTTCAGAGTCTGTGCCAGGACAAAATCAAAAGGTTCGTAAGGATTAAAACGGGTTCTGAAATGACAAGCAAAGTTGCAGCGTCCCTGCTGAATTAAACATAACGTAAAATGTGTGTTTTTGATCAAATTACAAAAGAAAAACATGATAGCATTACAATCACAATTCTGAACACCAGTGACAGTAGATAGCTTTTATGCAAATAAAGGACCCTCTGAGTTACTCAGTATTATTTTATGTGCTCTCATCTAATATAGAAACTGAGATATTTCTGTATATATTGTAAATTACACATGGACAGCTCCTTCATATCAGTATAGCAGAACATGCAGCATTGATTCATGGTGCATGACACACTGACACCTAGTTGTGAGCAGAAATAAAGACATTTTTAAGGGGTTCTTCATGAATTTGTCAACAACTTTAACCCTCCAATAAAGCATAAGCAACTGGTGTAATAACAGGGAATGAAGTCTTGATAGAACAGTAACAATTTTATAGTCATTTGTACTTTTATGACTGAAGCAGAGAATAATAAGAGAGACGTAATGTCTTTTTACAAGTAATATGATACAAGTAATATAAGAAACAGAGGTTTTTCCTTTCTTATTTCAAAGTGTAATAAACCATTTATTTATTCACAAGTGTAAATCTCTCATAGGTGGGTTCACATTCAAATGAATTTATTGTAGTCTGAGAAAAAACTACCTTTAGGTCCACTTACTCACTTTTTTCCACAGCTTTCAACCATTTCAACTATATATGTGTTCACCTCTCTGTAAAGAAGGATATCAGTGTATGTATTGATGTAGTTATAGTTACTATTAAGTTATTATTGTATAACAAAAAAAACTTGGTTTTCTTGATTAAAGGTGTTATACTTTATTACTTTCCTTTAATATTCAGTTATTTGTCTTGTCCTTACTTTCTAGTGTTTTTATTTACCTCAAAAGCAGCTGTGGTTCACGTTTCAAAGCTGCTTCCTGGGCTGCAGACTTGTTACTTCACAGATCAGACACAGTCAAAGCTGCCAGCATCATCCAGCAGATGGAGTCCTTAAACTGCAGCAGGCACTTCATAAATCCAAACAGTGCTGCTCCCTCATCCAGCTCACCTGCATTCCCTGACACAAGACAAACATCAGTCATTTAAAAGGAATAAAAATCAAATGTTGTGCAGACACGGAAGCAGCTCGTTGCTCTCTGATATTTCCAGAACATTGGAGTTCATTTTCATTGTTAGCTCACATTTTTATCATTTACTGACATTTTCCAATAAACATTTCTTTCATTTGTACCGTGAACACAAATAAGTGGGATAATAAATGTTTTTACCTTTCACAGGAGTTACTGTACAATAAGAAACTACAAATCAGCATCAGACATCACTGCATGATAAATGATGATATAGTTTGCACATATTTTGTTTCCAAACACCTCACAACACATGATTTCAATAAAGTTTTTTTTTTTATTATTGTTTTCTTGTTTTGTTTTGTTTTTTACACTCCAATAAGATCTATGTCACAAAAAGAACAAAGGCAAATGATTGCATAAAATGTTTACAAAAAATCTCATCACCAAACAGAGACAACATTAAAACATTTTCTTTTCTTTATTGTTATTATTGTTGTTGTTATTACTAATATTTTTATTGTCATCATTTTAAGGAGCTTACCCTACTCAGAAAAAAAAACTCTACAACGGCAAGCAAGAAGGACAAAATATCAAGAGCGCGAAACCGCCTCCTCGCTACCAGAGCTCCTAAAAGCAAAAGATGTATCACCGCCGAAGAAGAGAAGTGAGGGGCACAACACATCGCCATTAAACCGAACAGACACTAGCTTAGCAAAGATGGCGTCGAACAGTTTGAGGGACTTCAGTGGCCTGTGTCTGAGTACCATTTGAATCTCCGCGACGTGGGGAAAAGTATCTGATTTATTGGCGTGTACTTTTATAAAACAGCCTTTATTTAGCAGTCACATACATACACAGGATTGTTATTCATTCAAACAGCGTTACGACATCCGAGCTGCTGTGGGCGTCGTGCTGGTGGACTCTTTCCTTCACAGGCTCTTTGGTGTGAGAGCCTGACAAAAACACATCCTTCCTAAACATGTTATTTTATTTCCTTTCCGCTGTTCTAACATGATAAATCACACATCCCTTTCACCTGTGTCGCACACGCAGTCCCGTTTTAGAAGGAAACGGAAGAAATGGCACAATTTAAACTGTGATGCAAACCACTAAACCAGACTGCAGCAGTCCCCATAGCAACAGAGGAGAGGGTGGGCATCACAAAAGGCACAGAGGCTCTTTATCATTCAGGCCTCTGGTGCTCACATCCAAAGCTGTATGTAATGTTTGAGCACTAAAAATCCAAACCGCACACACACACCACACAGACCGTCCTGCTCCATGGCTGGGACTGAAACCTGAGAGACTCCAGTTGGCCCTGCTCTCCTGCAGGCTCACATGTGGTACAATCCACCCTCATAAGGAAACCTTCACCCCCGGCCTCCCCCTCCCTCCATCTGGCAGCTACCACTGGCTGCTGCGGGGGTGATCCCATCCCTCCACCACAAATCTAGTGCTCATTGTGGCAGAATTGCAGTGCACTGGACTGTACAGAGCAGGGTACCATCCAGGCTGTTGTCTGTGAGGGGTGGGGTCCGGCTACACTGATACCACCAAACAGAGGCTCACAGAGGGGCAACAGAGAGGCAGAAGAAGAGAGGAAAAAAAAAGAAGAGAGAAGAGGGGGGAAGATTGCACCTGAAGAGGAATATAATACGGGTAAGGAGAAAAGGGGGAGGATGGAGGGAGAAGGAGAAAGACAATGGGGAAAGGTCCAGAATGGTTCAAATAGATTCGCTCCTTTCCTGCTCTGCTTTTTTCCCCCCTTCCCCCTGTTGACAATCCATCCTGCTTGGTTCCTTTTTCCATTTGTGACTCATTTTTTTTCAGTCAAATGCATATTTATTCA
This sequence comes from Amniataba percoides, assembly GCA_037176925.1. Classification (NCBI taxonomy): domain Eukaryota; kingdom Metazoa; phylum Chordata; class Actinopteri; order Centrarchiformes; family Terapontidae; genus Amniataba; species Amniataba percoides. Next base: position 5,776,841 of record JBAJHX010000067.1, read on the forward strand.
TCGTTTCATGAAGGTCTGTGTGGCTGCAGCGCTTATTTCTGTCTACATTTGATGTTTCTGGGGGGATTTCTTGCTCATAGTGGGAGAGTCTGTGGGCCACGGTGAATAAATCTGACCATTTGGCCCAGTTTACATGTTTCATTTGCATTTGATAAAATATATATAGGCTTTTGTTCCCTAGTAAGATGGCATAATATATCGACAGTGCCAGCTCTGTCACACAATATGGACCGATACTTATACTTTACATTTATATTATCGGGGACTGACTGGTTTCATGCTTAGGCAATAGAATATAGATACACATTATTGTAAATTACATAACACTGCTTCAAAATGTCTTAAATGTCTACATCCACACAGACATGTAGCTTATTTGATCAGCCTCCAACAATGGTGTAACATAAAGGTAATTTTGCTTTCAATAAAGGAAAAAAACATGCCTGTCACAGAATATTGCAGCTTATTAACATCATTCATACTCATTCCATCTGATTCAAATCCACAAAGCTTAATTGTCACTGTGTTTGTGGTCAGGATGAAAGGAGACACCCCAGTGAACAGCACCATGAGTGTCGGCCAAGCCAGGAAGCTGGTGGAGCAACTGAAGATAGAGGCTAGTTTCTGCAGGATAAAGGTAAGACAAGCCGGGCGCCTCAGACAAATCCAGCTTTCTACATACAAGCCCAGATGTTAGACCGGTATCTTATGAGTTCTTTTCCTGCAGAAGTTCAACTACCTGTTCAATACTATGCTATACTTACTATACTGCATTATACTATGAATAATACTGTTGCACAGCCTACAGCTGCACTCAGATTAAACAGGTTTGATAAGCCTCAAATCAGAGTTGAAAGAACAGCACTGAGGTATTTCAACAAACTTTCATTATCTCACGTGGATTTGCAGATGAAGAAAAGCACCGGTGACCTTCTCAAATGCACTTGAAGTTAGTCGTTCCCTTTGGAGAGCTTCCAAATGGTATTGACTTCTGACATGTTCCCAGTGGCGTCAAAAGCACCTTGCAGGGACACCTTGCACCTTTTAAAAAGAAATGACCCATCAGTGTAAAGATTAAGTGTGGTAAAAAGATATATATAACACTCACAATATTGTGTTTTCATGTCCAGCCGCTGTCACCTCTGGGAAAACAAAGAATTAGGCTGAAAAAGACATGAGAAAAAGTTTGAGCTGTGCTCAAAGAGGAAGAGCTGCTGAGGCATAGTGCCTCTCAAAAATGACTGTCCATCAGTAAAATGAAAAACAGATCTAGCAAACAGGTTTTGAGGGATTGTATATTGTGATTTTTTTACGTTCATGTGTTCACAGTTGTCATACTTAAATCTACATGTAATTAAGCTGTAACATCTGTAAAAAATGTAGTGAATCTAAATTTGTGTGTATATGTAAAATGTTGATTCCTGCTTGGATTCAGTTTTCTACTCTTATTGATCCTGTACTGTTTCATTGTCTATGTTTGGACTCATGTTCACTGCTGTATCGTGATACCTTTGTGCCTGCAAACTTCCGCTTTCCTTCAGATGAATCAATGAGTTTCATCCACTCATCCTTTCAGTGTGACTCACAGGAGTGTACCTGGTCGCTTTTTCTACATCCAGACACATTCAAAATTCTGCAAGCTTTGATAGCAAAACATTTGATACAAATCAGTTTTAGGTTTTGACTGATGGGTATCACTGTCTTTACTAACTGAGCACAAATGTTCAGACTGTGTAAATGAATCTGGTGAGAGGCTGTAAAGGGAGTAATTGTGACATGATATACAATGATGTGCACAGATGATTGAAGACACTTGTTTGAACCATTTGGTGCCAAAACAAAATCCAACAGAAAACTGAGGGACTCAAGTGGGAAATAATGCTCATAACTTGAGCTGTAAAACAATACACTAATGGACTTCATATAGACAGTGTATGAGTGTATGAGCCTGTATACACTGTTAGTGTTTATAGTCTGCTGCTGGATACACAACTTTACTTACAGCTCATAAAACACAACTCATAAAAATGAGAAAGAATAAAGCAGACAAACATAGCAAACATAGATTCAAGATTTTACACAAGTACGTCCAGTAGTAACTAAAAATGATGCAGCAGACAGAATATTTCAGATATACCTCATAGCACCAAGACAACTGAGATGAGGGTTTCCAGTGTGTAAAAAAATATCTACAATTATCCTCATTAAGAGGGGAAACCTGTCTGTGAGTCTGAGGGACTACAAATATCAAAGGATGAACTTGGCTTTTACCTTACTTGTGTAACGTCATCATGATCGCTCTCATCTCCAGGTATCGAAGGCAGCTGCCGACCTGATGGCGTACTGTGACGCACACTCCTGCGACGACCCCCTGATCAGCCCCGTGCCCACCTCAGAGAACCCGTTCAGGGAGAAGAAGTTCTTCTGCGCTCTGCTTTGAGACCAATCAGGGATTGTTGTGATTAAAAGTACAGCTGTACAGTATGTACATGTATGTACAGTGTGTACATGTACTTCCAATCTAAATAAGACATCAGTGTACTATAGTAACCTTGCATAAAAGCTGCCGATGTACAGTACATAACCAACTACAAAATGTCTTGAACTAAATTCGTCAACTGCTGTCTCAATGTCAGAAGGGGGGGAAGAAAAGATGTGACATGGCAATCTGGAACAAAACCTAAATGTTCAACCAATAAAGAGTCAAGAGTTATCACTATCAAAAACAAGAGTACAAGTACTACAAGAATAGAAATGTTAAAAACAGCTTTCATCTGGTCGAAACGCCAACATGTCATGCTCATGTGTCTTACAGGTAACTGCCAAAAAGGAAACAATCTGAGCATCAAGTGTCTTAACGGGCTCCGCCGGTCACAGGTTTCATGCGGATCCTGTGGTATTTATAACTTTGAACTGGGACGTTGGGTTCCCACATTAGGTCTTTGCGTGAGGGTGGTGCTACACTTCTCAGATGCTGCTCTGACAGGTCGGAGCCGTCGGTTCTTCCCATATAAATTTTACGCACATCTGAGATCTAGCACAAAAGATAAAAAAAAAAAGACAAGCCTGCGTTAGGTAATTAAGTGTGACATTTTCCATTTGGTGACTACTTGTAGATGGAGGTAAGAGCACTCTGCCTCAGATAAGAAGAGCTTTACTTACAGATACAGGTCGCCACACAGAATGTTTTATTCTCCGTCAACAGTTCGATTGTCCTTCAGAGCTCAGAATCTGCTGTCAGTATGTTTTTTTATTCCTCGTCAGCTCGGGTGTTTCCCCTGTTTTGGCAGTTACTTGTATCAGCTGTTTGTGAGTGGATCACAGTCATACCGTTGGTTTATTTCCAGGGTCTTTTTTTGTTAAGGTTTTAGCATTTAGCTCATTTCTATACTGTTGCTGTAGTGTGGATGTGGAAGTGTGTGCGTATGCATAGGTGCTACTGTGAAACTTAAGTGACGATCCTGAGCATTACTGTCACTGTCAAAATCAAGATTTTATAGTTCAATAGCACACAGACCCGAAATAAAAATAAAAAAAACATTCCAGGAGTAACAGATGTTCAGTACATGATCGAAGCCATTTAAACAAAGTCAGCTATTGGAACATTGCGAGTCTAGCAACGATTTTCTATTTCTTTAAGGCAAAAAATAAACACAGCAGTTGAAATGTACTTTTGAAAGACAGGTGTACATCCTCATTTTAACCAATCAGGTCCGAGAGCTTCTCCAGAGCAGAGGGGTCCACAGGACAGGCCCTCAAGCCTGATGCCTCCACTCATTCATGTGAAGTGAGGACTGATGTGAAGGACTAAGTAATTCTTATTTCACTTTTTAAAAAAACAGGTGTCAGTCTCTGCAGTTAAAAAAAAAATCCCATTCAGGATACAGAAAGATGCTCTCATTTCGAGTTCCCTTACACATGACCCCACCATGTGAGCTCCATGGCATCTCTGACACGATAAAGCTTTTTGGGGAACCCCTGCTCTGGACCATTTCAAAAACCAACCACTGTATTTTCAGTACCTTGCAAATGTAAAATTTGGAGCTTTGGTGAAAGAGGAACCATGGAATATCAAGCATTGAAATAAAGCCTCCTGTTATCAAATCCTGTTTCCTCATTTGTGATTCTTTGACCAAAACACCACAAAAAAAAAACACATAAGTCCATATCTTATACTTTACCCTTTATTTTTTTTAACAGCAATATAAAAACTGAAGCGTCTTCACAGTCAAATGCACACGTTAGCTGAGCTGCTACACAACAGTTACATCTTCAGACGGCTGATGACACAGCCTGGACATGCTCTACCGCACAGCTCATAGATCAGCTGGTTGAGTCAAATGTTTACTAGCATGCATTAAGGCATCTCATGTTTAGAAAGACAGTCAAAGATAAGATCGCACTCAGTGATGAAGTCCTAAATCAGGTTCGTTGGTGTTACAAAATACACACTGTGGGTGGTATTTTCATTTAAAGCCAGTGGAAACTCAGGATCAGTGATTCAGCACATCCCCTTTAGAGGTAAAAGACTGGATGAGTTTGGCCTCACTCATTGGGTTTTTAATTTGCAGAATGAGAAAGAAGGTCAACTTCTATTGAAGCATCAGATACATTCTACCATACGAGTACATCATAACAACTACTCTACATGGTGCCGATTGATTTACTGCATCATGATTATTGGTTTTGATTTACACAGCTGCAAAAACTGTAAGACTGTTCAATCATTACATCATGGCAGCCATTTAAACACACAAACAAGTTGCATTAAGCTAAAGGTGTTATATCTGTTGCAACTCCTTGACCCCCAGCACTTCAGACAGGAACTAACTAATTTGTGTACTGCTAAAAAAAGAAGGATTTTGTGGCTAACTTTGCAGATATATATTGTTGTTAGTTCATTTTTTTATGTAAAAGCTGCAGCTCGCTCATCAGCAATAGACTGACACGTTTCTGACAGCGTTTGAGTTTGTTGCATTTGAATCTTTATTTACATACATTTCCATCTTCAGGTTTGAACAAGTTTTGAGCAGACCGGGGAGGATCTGACCATGTTGCTTCTTCATATAAAGGATCAAAAGATTTTGTAATTTAAAAAATTCTCTTCTAAGACCAGTGTCACATTAATTTTGAGGTTTAGTTCTTGTGTGTTACATAAATCAGTCATATTCTCTGCGAGACACTTCAAACAGACAGTCCGCCGCCTCAAGAAATCATTTAAACATTGACGGTGGACTTGCAGTACATGATACAAAACTGTGATAAGATGTGTCATTTTAAAAAAAATACAGCTTACACCGACTTTCCAATGGCTGTAAAAACAGGCAAAAATGGGGCAAGAAGTTCAGAACATGAAGGCATGAAGACCGATATTAGTCTGAATTGTATTGGTAAATCATCACATCACACAAAAACATAGAAAAACATGTGCTCGACTGAAACAGGTGTCAACATATTTCTGAAGTTTCAAACGTAGAACAATGTAGCAATGTTTATCCTAAAAATGTTAAACCTCAGTACATGACCAACAATAGACAAACCATATATTTAAAATTTATCTTTGAACAGAAATTACATGCAATAGTCCAATGATCTTGGGCAAACTAGATATTGTGACCGCTCATCTATCGACTCTCCTCACAGCAGACATCTTGTCTTGTCGAACACAAGTGTAATAATGGTATTAAAGACTGCATTTCCTGTAGGTCTCCCAGTATCAAAGCCCTGCTAATGTGCACAGTGGCTCAGGGACTTACTGGTAAACTGTAATGGAAAGGAGCCACCATTCACGTGAAGAGTTACACCTGTGCATTTATGACTAGCAAGTCAAAATGTCTGCAGTAAAAGGGGCCAATGAGGAGACAGTCAAATTTTGTGAATATCCACCCAACTTTCAAATTTGATAACAAATTTACTAAATGAAAAGTGGCTCTCAACTAATAGTCACTGGCCCTTTCTAGATCGGTGAACTTTTTTGGGGGGTCAAAGGGATTTCAGAAATATACTAACAGCTCTGGGAATTGTTTAAAAACAAGCCGACCTTAATAAACCTCATTAGTGTGTACAGTGTCAGTTTTTATATATGGTGTAGCTGAATTGAATTAAGATCACTGAAGAGGTAACATACAGCTTGGACTTCAGAAGTAGAAAACAATGACCGGATGATTTATAGGAAGGCATCACACCATTCTTTGAGACAGCCATAGCAGTCACCTTGTTGTTTGGTGTTTGCCCCACACGTGTCCTTCAGCCAGTCCCGGAACAGCTCCTCGTCTTTCTTTAGCACTAGAAACTGCCCGAGGACAACGTATGCCTGAGGAGGAATAGGTGGACACACAACATAAAAATTAGGACTGGTTTTCATATGTTCTGCTCTCGACTATAACCAATGTTTGATCTGAACTTGAAAAACAGCACAGGTGTGTTCCCTCACAGCTCTATTGTGATGACAGCATGAATAGATGATCGATATGAAGTAAAGCCTTGACACTTTACAGTACAATGAGAGCAGATTTCATGCAAGACATGTCACAGACTCTCACACACACAGAGATTAATATTCAGTCAGATTTATGGCAGCCTACCAGATAACAGAATAGAATACAAAAATTAAGGGACCCATTTTCTCCCACAATATAAAATCTAATACAGCCATTATCATTTGATGTGTGGCTGAAAAAGGAAGCCATTTTTTCTAGTGCATACCATTAATCTGAGTAATTAAAAAGAATGACAAACAACCTGTTACTCAAGGTATACTTGCTTCGTTCATGTATAAACACAACAGTTAAAACGATTTTAGAAATGGACTAAGACTGGTTTGAATTAAAGTGACAGTGAGAACACCTCTGTACAGCTCTGGACAGTGAATTTTGTATATAAGGTATATACAAACTATGTTAAAGAGAGATAGAAAAAGAATAAGCTGAAGAAATCAAACCTTGTCAAATCCTTTCTCCTCCAGTCTTCTTCCAAGGACCTCTCCAATGCCTGCGAGAGCCATCACAGACTTCTCCCCCATGGGCTCGGCCACAAAGTCCTTATGTTTTTGGGATGTCGACGACATGGCTGCGTTCCAGGCGCTCACTGATCACAAACTGTAAACACAAAGGATATTAAAGTACAGTCACAATGGTACAACAGAGTGAACGCAACCCCATCATTTACGGATCTCAACGTTGTGTTTCTCATTACATTTTCAAGTTTTGAATATGTTTGTTTTTAAATGAGTCTACAACCGACCAGACATCAACAAATGCTTAATATATCCCCCGATGATGATGGTGATCGGCCAGTAACTTCACGTCACTACAGATGCTTTGTTAGTCAAAGCATTTTCCTGTTTCAATGTGATAATGAAACTTAAAGACTACAGCGTGGTGGAGGTCCTGATGCTCTCCAACATCAGATTGGTTTCACTTTCACTTTACAGCACCGTATACTGTACAAAAACTACAGCTTCTCCAAGTGGTCTACGCAGGTTTTCATTAATTAAAAACTTATTTGAAATCAGAATAAGACAACAAAAAGAAGTAATACCGATTAAGTGTTTTCAGCGAAGCTCCGTATTGGTAAATCTGGCAGAAGTGAGTGAACACACCGACAATTCATTGATTAAGCCATTCATTCATTGTTTGGTCAGTATCGCATGTGTGTTTACAGTCACTGATTAACTAACTCCGGTGTTGAATTGCGCGCGCTTCAGTGCTAACACCTTTAGCACAAGCGAGCTAACGCGGACTTTCTTTACACTTAGTGTTTCCCCAAGAGTCGCCACTCCTTGTTAGCAGGGCCCACCTTGTTTGTTAAACACACACGTACGTGATTCTTACATGCGGTCAGCAGAGATCGAAGTTATCTCCGTGAATCTGCAGAGTACAGACGGCAGCTAGCTCTGAATTTAGGCGCCTTCACGTTAACGTGCCGCTAACCGAGCTTCAGTGGATATTTACTCTTTAACTTTACCGCTTCTAAGTGTTTAACGCTACCGTTCTGCAACATAATTTAGCTAAAGAGAGTCCCGTTTTAATTATGGAAGAGTATTAACTTACAGTTTAATGTCCAGGATAAGTATCTTCGTAGTTAGCAACAGAGCTTTCTCTATCGGTCCACCGGCGACCACAATGCAACGCGCGGACTTCTTGCGTCTGTACGTCGTATGGTGATGTTTGGGTGTTTTATGCCTGGACGTTGACTCGCAGGATGAACAGGTCTGAACAGGTCTGAACAGTAACTGACATCACAACTATTCAACATAGCACAATAGTTTCTTTTCCACCGATAGTCCACCCTGTCATGTCAAGGTTTTATTTAAATATACGCTGTTTTTACCAAATACAAATCTGTGTGTTTACAATAATCATTCAGCATCTTTTGCACTATTTTCTTACTAGATACACACGATGGTGTTCTTCTTTATCTATATACGTGTATGCGTGTGTGTATATTTGTGTACATACAGTGAGAGCAGTGCATAGCCTTGTAAAATGAATACTGCAAATGGGTCAACATATACCTCTGTGCAGCTGGGTGTGCAGCATGAAGTACATCTGAACATTTGATTAGTGGATGTGTAGGATGGACAAAACTGTTAGAAATGTGCCTAACTGCCCCATGTCAGTCAATTTTCAGATGGCTAATGTTTTTTATATCTTTACATTTTTAAATATATATTTTGTGTCAAACTATCTAGTTTGTATTGTAAATCATTAAACGAAAACATATTGACACTGGACATTTTTGTGCTTCTGCATCATTCAACACGAAATCACAGCAGTGGAATATTTTATTAAGAGAAACTAAGTAACTTACACTGTGAGTATTGTATGAGTATTACAGGAAAAATGATTATTGCCTTCAGGATGAATTTTATTTACTCACAAGTAATACTATACAGAGGATGACACAGGTTCCTTTGGATTGCCGTTCATGTCATAGTTGTGCGCATTAACTACCTTCCAACTCGGTTTTTGACAACAGCATCCGCCTGACAATTGCATCCGTCTTTGGGAAAAAGGAGGAAGCTTTAATGGATTGGGATTTCTCAGTGCAACTCTTTCAGTAACTCGGTGTTTGCAGTTTGATCTAATGAGCTGTTAATAAGCCTACAGATCAGACAGAATATTAGAAGCCAGGCTGCAGGTCAGCCCGGTGCCATCAGGCTCCACATTGATCTTCTTCACCACTCCATCCTCCACCAACATGGCATATCTGAAACAGAGGACATACACAGTGATTTGTACATATGAACTTTAAATGTTCCAGTAAAAGCCAGACACAGACTCTGACGTATCTACTTTAAGGGCTGATTCAAGAAAAGACTTATTTTTGGGGCAAGATTCAGAACATAACATAGTCAGAACCTTGAAGCAGAATGGAAAAACAAGAACTCACACGCTGAAAGGACTTGAAATATGTGAGTGATGTTGTTGAAAAGTGGTTCAGCGGGATATGCTGATCCCTAGAGTGGTATGAAACTAAGGTGTGTTCACCCTTATGAATACACCACTCTAGGGATCGGCATATCACAATGAACCAGTAGTTGCAGACAATAAGCCACTTTTTGATCCTGGCACGACAGAAATGTGCTCACTTGTTCATTGGTCATACATAAACCCAAAACAAATATTTTTTACTAAACTAAACTTTGCTCAAAAACTAAACATTAACTTTGCTATTTATTGCAAAGTTTTGATGACTCCATATACAGTTGCTATTATAGTAAATAGGGTGTAATTTCTCTCACAGTCTGAGTTTACATTGGCTTTAATTGATGGGAAAAAAATAGATCACGCTTTAGTATCAAAACTGAATTTGGATCGTTACCTCTTAGATCGCTTGTTCCCAAGAACCTGCACAATCTGGTCACTGTCAAGTAACAGGTCAACAGCCTAAGAGGCAGAAAGAAAAAGACAGATGAGTATACACAGTCACATTAAATAAAACTTAAATATTACCAGACATTTAAGTTTACCTTTGTAAACGCTCCAGTGGGATCAGCCAGCATTCGAACCTGCAGTGGAAAGTAGCAGTAAATTCAACATTCTTCATATCTTAAACATCACTGTGCATTTCATCTGCATTCAAGCATGTCTATTGCATCATCAGCCTCTTCATTTCTTGTGCTAAACTGAATTTACAAGACATAAAGATAATGTCAGTGAGTTAACAGTGTATTATGGGTGTAATCTTTGCACCATCATCTACTGTGAACATCTTATTGTCAGAAAAGAAAATGGGTGCAGTGAATTACGATTTCATAGGTCACAAATGGCAACTCACAACTTTTATTTATTCATATAAAATATCTAACATGAAAATTCCATCACTCTTAAACAGGTAAGATTGGAAATTAGTTATTAGTATTATAATTTCAGTTGGTACATGTGTATTTCACAGAAACTGCTCATCACACAAACTGTAGTTCACACCTTGCCATCTGTCCCATGCTCCTTGCCCCAGGCAGCCATGACGAATGCGTCATTGACAGAGACGCAAGCGACCTCCTGCACACCTTTACTCCTCAGGTCTTCAGCCTGCTGCACGAATCCTGGGAGATGAGTCTGAGAACAACAAGAAAAATACAGCGTCAGCCGATACAAAGATGATCGTGCACAAGATATGGCCAAATGGAGATGAGAGCGTGGACTCAACCTTGGAACAACCAGGTGTAAAAGCTCCAGGTACAGCAAAGAGGACCCCCTTCTTCCCCTTGAAGAGCTGATCCATAGCAACCTTATTTCCAGGCTCCCCCTCCTGGACCTCCACAGCAGGGAGATGTTCACCAACCTGTCAGGGATTAAGATGACAATCTAAAGGAACTAAACCAACTTTTCTATATTACAATAGTGAAAGATTGTTTGTCTTTCCCTGCATTTAAATTGCACTGATGTCCTCACTGGTAACTGCTGATTCTTTAGTCCAGAAAAAGTTAGCCCCCTTACACAACACAAATATCTATGTAACATGTAGGCTGTGATGCAAGGGTTTCCCTAACTAGTTGCTTTTGCTTTGGACTTTAGATGCTGCCAACTCTGTATGTACATAATAGTATTCTTAATTATTTTCTGTCTTTTTTTTCTTCATTTTTTCTACCTTTATTACTGCTGTCTGTACATACTGAGAGTTTGCTGAAAACTTGAGTTAAATTCCTAGTAGGAATCAAGCATAAATGAAAAAAAGTTATTTTTTCTGGTTCTTAAATGTGAAAATGGGCTATTTGTCTGCATCTTGCATTGTAGTTGATTTAATATTTTCAGGATTTTGCCATTGGATCAGTTGGACAAACCAAGACACCTGAAGAGGTCACTGTATACTGAGATGGGCATTTGTAATGTTTTACAGACCGCACAATAAATATATGAATCAATAAAACAATCAGATGAATCCATACATCTTGAAGAAAGTAGACCAGTGTTTATTATTATCATATTTACTGATCAATGTATATACTTTATTTTCGTTGCTTGCACACTGATTGTATATTATTTATTTGTATCTTTGTATTTATATTTTTGTATTTATCAGTCGCACTTAAGACAGAAGAGCAAAGTAAGAATTTCATTGTAGAGTGAAACCTGTTTTTATCTCTGCAAATGACATGTGAGCTGATTGACCTCCAGAGGGAGACAAATCCTCACGCAGCCTCACCTCTGACGTCAAAATGGCCGAAAACCTTCACTAAACCTAAACACGACGCTGACAAGACTAAAAGTGACACATTTTATCACACCGAGTGATTAAAACATTTTAAACGACACGTAACAAATATTACGTTACGTTAAATGGTGTTACGCCCTTGCAGATGCTGTAGAGCGCCGACATTTGCGGGCAGGGCGGCGGTGCGGTCACAGACGCGCTTTCAGAGAGTTCACCTTCAAGTTAAAGTGCAGCAGCTTCACAACAAAGCTGTTTTTTCTTAAAACGTCCCTTTACTGATGCTGTCTCAAATAAAGCAGCGGAGATATGGCGGTGTTCAACTTTAACCACAAAAGGCTGTTTTATTGTTTTTATAAAAAGTCGTAATTCTGCGAGTGGTGACACATATAACCAGCCGGTGTTTTCCGCTGACAGCTTGTTTCTTCTCCGGTGTTGAAGAAGCGTCACGGAGGAGAAACACGGACCGTTATTCTCAGTCCGAGCTAACGGCTGTCATGGCGACAGGCGACAGCGAACATGGCGAGTAACGGCGGAGAGCGGCTGTCGTTTCATGATTCGTTAATATTGAAGTTAATGTCCGTTTAAAAAAACGTCAACACACCCGACACATCCTCAGGCCTTCTCCGTGCCTGGAGGTTATCTGCGTCTTACCTGGATGGGCATTTTTCCGACGGGAGAGGTGTGCAGCAGCCTGACGCAGCGGGCGCTCCTGGTGACGGCGGCGCTGATGGAAAGCATGCTGAGCGCTGCTAGCTAGCTAACCGGCTGCTGCAGCTGTGAGGACTGGCGTCAGCTGCAGGTTTGTGTCGGAGTAGTGGTGACTCTGCCTCCCCCTCCTTTCCTGCCTACCTGACACACACCTCAGACCTGGCTGACTCTCACTCCGGCTTACCGCCCTTAGCTCTGCCCCACGCCGGGGTTGACTCCTGAGACTAAAGATAGCCTCCAGATTTGGGCCTGCTAAATCTTTATTTACTGCGCCATCTGCTTCTCATGAGGCCGTGTCCGAGGGAGCTAATGTGTGTAAAGATAGAAGAAGACACATTATACGAGCGGTAAAGTTAACTTCATTTAAGTTGCAGACTCTTAAGCCTGTTTCAAACTTTAGCTCCTACATGCATGTACTGTTTCACAAGTGACACCTGCAGTAAGAGGTGAGACAGCTGCCAAAATCAAAGAGAGAAGGACTGCTGATCGTTTCCTCCACGAAATATTAGCAAAGGGTGATAAATGTTGATCACTGTTTCTTAAAGCCCATGCTGAAATCCTCAGATGTCTTCTTTTGAACACGACCCAACGATATTTAGTTGACAGGAGTCCTAAAGTACTAAACAAACAAGAGAATATTCACATTTGAGAAGCTGAAATCAGAATCTGGACCCATTTTCTGAATTGAAGTGATTCAAAATAATTATTAGATTGTCTGAATAGCAGACGATTTGATTTAATACTTGAAAACTAATCGATTAATCACTGTAGGGTCAGTAATCTGGTTAGGTACAGCCCACCACTATTTAAGGCTGAAACCAGTAATATTATTTTCATCATCAGTCACTGTGATGATCATTATCTTGATTAACTGATTGGCTGCTTTGTCTAGAAAATATCAGAAAATGGTGAAAAATGTTGACCAACCTTTCCAAAAGGCCGAGTCATGTTTTGTTCACAACTCAAAGATATTTAGTTAACTATCATAAAATATTCATTAAAAATACTCAAAACAATTAATAGATTATCAAAATTTTGGGTGGTTAGTACTTGACAACTTATCAATTACCCAATGATTGTAGTAAGTTGTAAAGTGTAAAGTTTCAACAGCAGTCTTCACAATAAAACTTCGTTATCCTCCCACTCCATTGAATACCCACAGTAAATAAATGTACACAGAGAGATGAGACCGTTGATCTGTGGTGGTGGTGTGTCCATTTATTACACAACACAAAGCACCTACAATAATCCACTCCCTGTTGCGTCAGACAGTGGAATATCTCACTTTTTTTCACAGTGATTTTTATGTGGACATGTTTAGACAAGGACATCAAACTGTTTTTATCTAACTGAAACGGAACAAAAAAAAAAGCCTACACACAGAAATTCACAGCTAATATCACACACAAAAATAAAGCAGTGTCAACAAACAACAGTAAATTGAGTAAAAAATAGAATTTAATCATTTAAATAGTCTTTCAAAATACAAACATTGATTTGAACTTCTAAATAATATAACATTTAGTAGCTATTTTTCATTATAACTGGCAATGTTAAATGTACACTGTGGCTATACAAGGAAATGTGTGAGGTTTGGTAATTTTATTGTATTGCTCATTTATATTAATGCGCACATATTTATTAAAACTACAAATGACTGTATAATTTTAACAAGGACACCATAAATGACCCTGCCTTCACCCGAACCCACGGTACCTAAAACATGTACAATTTAATGAAAAACCTTGATGTAAATGAGTTCAAACCAAGCCTCTGTATTAATGTTTGCTTCAATTCTGATAAATTCAGTTAGTAAACAGATCCCTGTTTAGATGACAGGAATATGTCAGCTGTAACCTGTCGGGTGAATCAGAGTCAAACTTTGCCAATATCAGTCCCTGCTCCACAGTGCTAAGCATTGCTAATAGTAAAACCTGTGTTACAAGGTGAACCGTTTTCAAACTGAACCGCTGTAAATGACCTCCAGTGTTTTCAAGCTGCACCATTATTCCTGTGAAACCATACCTGCTGCAGGCTTTGTACCACGGGGCATCTTTTTATAAAGCGCAATTAATGAGCTGTATACTCCTTAATGTTACAGAAAATAAAAAGTAAGGGAAAAAAATATAGATCTCAGGTGTTGGCGCAACTGCAAGACATTCAATAAACCCAATATTCAAATTTTAAGTTGTTAAACCAAAAGATCAGGAATTACATTTGTCTCCACAGTTATTTGGCCGTCTGGCGTACTGTGCCTCCTGAGGTAGCCCTCTGCAGCCTCACCATGCCGCTAAATCTAGAGCCATGTAAAATTGATCCCTAAAATGACAATCAGTTTCAGAAAACACATAACTGCTTACATAAAAAAAAAAAAAAAACAATGAGTATTCATAATATCCTGAATGGAAAGCTTAATTTCAATACCAAACCCACAACAGTGTCACAATGTAAATAAAATACCCTTGAATCCTAGAAAGGAAAATTTATGAAAAAGCAAGTTTCAAGTCTTTACAAATTTCAGAACACTGTAAGCTGCACAAATATAATTGTAATGGGGAATTTATCTCACCTTTGCTGGCTTTATTATCTTCCACTATAAATTGCATGTTTCTGTTAATTTAAATGGAACTGTACATGGCTAAAAGATTAATGGCCTTTTGACCACTAAATATTATTTTTAGGGATCTGATTTCAACATCAGATGCTGTAGCTTTGCATTGCATGTGAAGCTTACAATAATGATCATTTCTACTGTTTAAGTATACAAACCTGCTGAACAACCAGTAGGACTTTCAGGATGTTGTCAGACAATGTTTCAACATCCCAAAGGAAGATGTTGCATAATGTTGCATTTCTCTCCGTCCCGAGCCCGTGACGGGCACTTTCAAGTCGAAGTTCAACAGACGTACGTACACAAAAGGAGCGATCCCGTACTGAAACAACTGAGATCTTATATACAACGGTCGTCACTACTGCAGAAAATGCAGCAAAATCTCATCACACACCTATCAATCAGATGGGTTACTGTCAGACATTACAGCCCACAAATCTCATAGATCAGACTGTTACTTTTGAACAGCACAGCTGCTGGATTCAGAAATCATGGTCTGATCTAGTGGATGAGGATAGTATAAAAAAAGCAGATGAGGCGTATGCATTTCTTTACTAACCACCGTTGTTGCCACACTGGCTTTAATGTCAAAAAGTTGTGTTCTTCCCTGATCTCAGTGTAGCTCATTGGTTTAGACTGCACACCAACGCACACTTGCATGTATGGAAGCCATTTTTTTGAGTGTGCCAGTAGGATTTACATACAACACTGAATATATTATCTTCCAAGTAGAGCATTTTGTGTGCACACAATCTTCATATGCACATCTCCTGGACAAATCAATTGCACAACCTTTTATAAAGAATCCTGCACCTACTATGTACACCAGTGGTTCCCAACTCCAGCATTTAACCCCAGAAGTGCTGCTGGTTCTCTCTCATACCAAGTTTTTAAATCTGCTCACCTAGCAGCTGCAACCCAAACCAGCCTCAATGAGAAACCAGAATAATAATAAAAAATAAAAAAAGAAAATCAACACTTGGGGTCCTGAGAATGAGGAACTACTGATACACACACACACCTAGTTGTCTCACCATTTTATCCACATTTTAAATGTGACAGACAATAATCGAGTCATTATATTGCTTTTAACATATTGCAAGTAATTCCTATGAATTTGCCTACAACGGCACACTAAGCTAGAGTAAATACAAGCACTCTATGTGCATGTTGATCTGACCCTTTACTGGACCCTCAAGTCTTTTTGCTCGGATATGTTGTTATGGCTTTCATGAGGAGATGTTGCATTATTTTGAAAAAGTTCAAAAGCCATGATTGCAGTCTGTTCTTGTGTACCTTAATGTTGTTCTTTAGTGGTTATGCAACAGCAGATCGGCACTGCGATGGAACACGTCATGAAAATAGTTGAAACTGAGACGTTTTCTGGCATTCAAGTTAAATGTTTTCACTCTGGGATCTCAGGAGCTTTTTACTGAAGTTTGGCAGTTACATCTTACTGTAAAGAACCAATTCCCACTCAGGGACATGAATACATGAGGTTGTTCTTTTCTCATTTTCTTTTCCTTTCTTCATGTAGCCTGGGGGAAAAGGGCCATTTTCCTCATTATTAATTCTCTAATAAAATCTCTCATTCCTCACAAACCACTCATCCACTCTTGAAGACTAGATCTCTGTTGGGTCATTCTCTGCATCCTCTGTACTTCGGCTGCTTTCCACACTAGGGAGAGTCCATCATGGCTTCCAGCATCTCCAGGAATAGTTTGTGCATGGGTACGCCACCACGGGTCTTGATGCTGTAGAAGGTGGTAAGAGCACGACCAGCAGTCTGTCGGAGGAGAGGCAATGTTAAAAGGAGGCGTCCTGCCCGCTGGGGGTCGTCTGGGCGCCGCTGACATTCCAGCTCAAGCAGGGCCTGGTGGAGGAGGTCCCGCAGCTTCTGCACAGCCTCCATGTCCTCGATGTAAACAGAGTCTGACAGGACAGCAGGGAGCACATGATAAGGCACCATGGAAGGTGTTTACATTTTCTCAGCTTTTAGAATGAAAGCCTTTGTTGTTCACTAAGTTGGCACAAAGACACAGGCAAACTAAAGGCAACCTTTGTTTACCAAACAAACAGTGCAAGCAGATCTACATGATCAGCTGTTGACAGTAATCTAACATAAAGGTTGTGGCCGATACACTAGACTCTACTTTACACTGTAGAAAGAAGAGTAAAAACAGGAAGATTGTTCTTTATCTTGCAGTAGCTACTACTCGACAAATGAGACAAAAAAATCATTCCTGCACTCTAATCAAATACAAGATCTTTCTCTTGTTGTCACAAGCCTTTGGTCGCTGACAACAAACACTGTCTGCATCCCTTCCAGCTAATCTACGATTTTTGTAATGAATGCTACAACAGGAGCTCAATGAGGACTGATTACATTGATTAATCAGCTACTTAAATGTGGAAGAACATTTGATCCCACAATTACAGTTTCAACTAAAACTGAACACCATAACCTTCATCAAGGTCGATTTTATTGCAGGTCTGTTGTAATAGACTGCATTAGTTTAATAATGAATAAAATAAACTGGAAACTGAGTATCGTTTAGGTTTATCATAAATATTCCAAATTTTCATTAAATGTGTCAGCAGAGGTGGTGGGTACCTGCCCTTAATTAGATAAATAAAATGAAATAATATCCTCTGACAGTAGCCTGCAGGAAAAACCCTGATGAGTTCAATAATACCACAAGAAAATACAAGCAACGTGAAAACCTAAAACAAAGTACCTGAGTTGGTGAGTGCGATGGCTTTTAGCATGACAAATTCCTCTCTGTCCACGTTTAGTGCACGGAAACGGCGAGCGAGTTGACTAATTGCTGCATTTAGCTCCGTCAGTCCAGCAACACGTGACATCTCCTCGTCAAGGACGAAATCCTCTGCGAACACCACCTCGTCCTCGCAGCCTAGTGAGCGGTAAGCTACACCCAGCACCAGCACCTCGAGCCACACCGACTGCAGCACGGACATCTGGTCTGCTAGGGACAGCGACAGGAAGCCTAGACAGAGAGAGGGAGAAAAATTTAAATGCAAAGTTCATATTTTTAATGTCGTCTGAAGCAGCAGGCAGTGGTCTTAAGTAAGTGTCCTTATAGTAGCCATATAATGGGCTTGTACATTAAGCATCAATTCAGTTGAAGTGCAGAAATTCACATGCACTTGGTGTAAATTAACTTAATTTGTTCTGACAATGTTTTGTTCCAGACATTTTGTTTGACCTGTTCATGCAGTTGTATATCAATTAGACTGTTCAGCCATCAGATTCAGGTTCACACAGTTCATTTGTAAAGGTCAGCTTTGTAGCTCTGTGTAGATCATCACAACTCCACTGCTGCCACACTATCACTGTCTCTTTTCCTCTCTTATTTTATCCTCTCTGAATCTCTTACCAGGAATGTGTTTTGCCCAGCCAATGATGACGACCAGCTCACGGTCAGCAAGGTCACAGAGGGTGGTGAGCGTGCGCTGGGCTGTGTCAGGCTGCAGAGGGTCAGGCATGGCAAATAACTTCTCTGGCTCTGCCACAAGAAGGTGGGACACAATGATGTTGGAGGAACCTATTTGGCAAAACAGACATAAGACAATGCATTAATATGATGCACTGATAGAAATTCCAGTGTACATACCCAAAATAGCAACTTGGTTATTATCTTCACTAACATCTTCTTTTTATTTACTGTTTCAAAAAACATGCTGCTGTGTACCTCAGGAACTGTACATGCAAAAACTTTCTATTTAAGTTTCTTTAAGCCTGCCAACTGACCTCTTATTGACAGACACATGTTCTCAAGTCTATGGTACAAATTTGAGTTGGTTTTTTTTTTACTTGCTCAACTAGCCAGCAAGATTCATGTGACTCAAGAGCTCAAAGTTAGGTAATCTAAAATTGTGAAAAGGAACACAGTCACAGTACAGTGTTCCCTCGTTTATTGCAGGGGTTACGTTCCAGAAATAGCCTGCAATAGGTGAAATCCGCAAAGTAGGATTTTTACAATTATTATATGTTTTACGGCTGTAAAATCCCTCACCACACACTGTATACACTTTTGTCAGACAGGCATTAATATTTTCTTGCATTTCTCTCTTGTTTAAACACTCTAAAAGTTCAAACCTTAGTAGATTTATAAGATGTAAATACAGCAAGCTGAACACATTCTGTACTGTACAGGAGACACGGCACAGAGGAGATTGATTGACAATGATCTACCGTCCCTTAGCCAATCAGGACGCAGAACATAATGTGCATTAATACGCTGTTAAAAATAAATATGCAAAATTGCACTAAAAAAAATCTGTGAAACGGTGAGGCCGTGAAAGGTGAACCACGATATAGCGAGGGAACACTGTATTTCACTGTCATAGTGCTGACTGAAAAAGTAAAGGATCACACTGATCCCGTTTTGGCAGCAGAGGGCGCCATTTCATAATCACTTCATTGAAGTGTTCTGTGTTGTTTGCATACTCTTTGGCCACTTGGTGTTTCACTCATCAAGCATATTCAGGAGCACTCTGAGCGCCTCAACTTAAAAAAAAAAAGGTTAAACTCAAAGTAGATGAACTTTCTTTCTATTTCTATCTGACTGTCTGTGAAAACTGCATTTTTAATTGCCTGAAAATCGCTACTGCTGTCTGTAGTTGCATGTAGTTAGACAGCATGGAATCAATGAACTACTTGCCTGGCAACAGCACAACGCCTTTCACTAAAACAATTTAAAAAACCAAAACCCATTGTCAGATATTCGTGAGAGCCCAATATCATATAGTGCGTGAGCCGAATCGCTCTTTTTCAGTTTCGCACACGAACATGGCATCTGTAGTGTTTGTTGCGTTATTAAGACACATCTTTTTTGTCTCTTTTGCAGAAATGTATTTTGTAGTAGTCATGGTATTAAACTATGTTGACATAATTGTGAAAAGAAAATCTAATGCTGACAAGAGTGTGGGTCCCACCTTTCTCACTCTCCTTTGTCAGTGGTAGAGGAGCACTCTGGTATGTTGCATTCTCCACTTCTGGGCGTCTTTTGTACTTCTGCCTTCCACCTCTGACCCTGTCAAGACGAACTCCTACATTGAATGAAATAACAAACATGAAATAATTTAGATTTATGCAGATAAGACAGAATAAATTTACCATATGTGAAAGATTAGCATAAAGACCCTTCACATGTAATACCAGGGACAGAGCGTCTGCACACCATGCACACTCACCCTCTTTAAGCATGCCTACTTTGAGGCACTTGGTGAAGCGGCATGCCTGACAAGCCTTTCTGCGCCTTTTGGTGATCTCACACTCATTCGATGCAGGACAGCTGTATTCAATGTTACCTTTATGGACAAAAGAAGAAATGAGGATTAAGATTAATAAATGCACACATGAAGGACCATCTTCTTGAATTTCCTAAATCTTTTGATCTTACAAACATAACATTTGATCTTACTACAACCTACTTGGGGCAAAAATCATATAAGCGCCCCAACACACATACAACTGCAGAACATTCATGATTTTTGTTTAACAGACCAGTACAAACCAGATGGGGTGGTTGTAGCAACAATATATTGAAGCATGTTAAAGAATAACACCATTAGTATGTGGTGTGGGTAACTCCTGCGTCACTCTTTTCCTTTGACTTAAAATGGAGACGAGTCAAGCTGTTCCAGACTTGCACTGCAGCTGATACAAGTATATTTTACTTTGGTCAGTACTATCCATCTTAAACCTTATCCACTTGTTTTATTGTTTATCTTAATGCCTTCCACTCCAGGTATACCCTCACACAGGTGTTATAAACAACCTACACATTGAGTGTATGTATAGAGTTCACAGAGGTCACCAAGACGACCACTATCATGAGATATTTTTAAAGGTTGAAAAACTTCCTGTAAACTATGACCAAGTGTATTTCTTCATAGTTTTAACTAAATTAGCTAACCGTGCTCTTGTTTTTCAAAGTTAAATTAAAGCCAGTACTGGAATACTTGATTATATTATATTACATTGCAACAATATTTACTATATTACATTTTTTCTCAGGTGGTGGTCAGTACTGCTTGTTAGCACACCTGTTTTTCTGCTATGCAAACACTTAACCCTCACACACCTTGGATGGTTCTCTTGAAGAACGCTTTGCAGGCCTCACATGATGCCACGCCGTAGTGGTAACCTGAGGCCACGTCCCCGCATACTAAACACAGCCTCTTGGGTAGTGTGCTCAGGGCGTACTTGCACCGCCCTGCTCCATTTCCTGTGGAGCCCTCCTCTGCCCCATCACCCCCCTCGTCTTTGAAGTGGCAGCGCAGGGCCGGCGTGTAGAGTGGTGGGGAATAACGTTTAGTGCAGTCCCCTCTGGTTCCTCCACCTCCGCTTTGAGACGAGTCTGAGGAGGCTCCGCCGGGGCTGGTCCGTCCTCCCCCACCTCCCTCTGGACTGCTTGGTTCTGCCTTTATGTAGACATCTGACCGACGCTCCCTGGAAGACATGATGCCTGCAGGAGTAGAAATAAACAACAACAAAAGGTCACAGTTATTAAAGGCATACAACCATTTACCTTTCACTTTACCTTCATTTCACCTGGTAAAAAACAAAACCAAAATCTGTCTTTTTCTAACTTCTTGTAATAGAACAGGGATCTAAGCTCAGATTGGTATTTTCATAATATCAACCAATGCTGTTCCTTCTAAGTATGTGATTCTTTTTTACTTGATGGCATCTTTCAACTAAGAGAGACAGTGGAAATGTCCTGGGCCCTACCAGTCCCTTTACATCAACCATTACTGTTAGCACCTACACCTTGAATATGGGATGGTTTGAGTGTAAACATGGGAATCAGAGGGAAACAACGCAGACAAAAAGCAAAATGCATGCAGGTGGGAAATGTGAACTAAGAAGGGAGATCTGTAGTGAAGCTGTTGTCTTCAACATGGAGCAAACAAATCTACCTATGCATGAAGGAAACTTCTCTCACTTTAACAACTAACCTACACTAAACTAGCCGCAGTGACTATTAAACGTGTATCCAGTGACATTATCAGCACGCTAACAGTAGCGGTTTTAGGCACGGGCGAACCGGGCAGCCGCCCGGGGCGGCATTAATTTCAGTTACGTGGGGGGCGGC
>JBAJHX010000067.1:5799041-5823942 GCA_037176925.1 Amniataba percoides
CACAATTCTGTGTTTGTATCGTTTTTGCTGGCGGCTGGGAATGGGTGAGAGGGGGCGGGTGCGACGCGGGGGGGGGCGCTCGGAGAGGATCTCGCCCTGGGAGTAATTCAGTGTAGAAACGCCACTGCACGCTAACATCACAAGTCTGCTTGTTCCCTTGTTCTTTAGCAGAACTTAGTCCCTGTGTGTTTGTGCTATTTTTTCCACAGTTGGGCTCTTCAAGCCATAAAAACTCCTTAAATTCACCAAACCAGAACCTGTCACAGCTAAAATATAATTATACCCTCCCTGAATCATCCCCACAGTGTGAAGTCTTTGTGACATTTCTAGACATTAAAATAGCCAAGGTGACTGGATGAAGGTCGCCATGCTCATGAACAGCGGCCGCTCTTCCCTATTCAGACACATAACTTATCTTATGGCAGTAAGAGTGCCGCAGCAACCAGCCTGTCTGCCAAAGGCTGTCTGTAGTTCTCAATTTAATTACAGGGAGGAGCATGGCAAATACTTCATGCTTGCAATGGTTTAAAATATATGTTTATGAATCCAAGTACTTGCTCATGAGTCCACAATTATATTTGATATGTACTCCTTTCATAATCTAGTGCACATTTCAGCACTGGAGGGTGACATTCAGAAATCAGCCATCATTAATTCATATTATTTCATCTATTAAGTAAATTATTATGATTTCCTCCTGTACCTCAAAAGGAGTGATTACGACAAATATTCCTCAAAACCATGAAAATACTTGAAAACACACACAGACACTAATTCTCATACACAGCAGGTTCTTTAGTATCTGCTCAAGGTTGCCACAAACATGAAAATCAAACCACACCATCATAACAATTAAAAGAGGAGATTTCTTAAGTGGGTGTAGTTACAACCTTCCACAACCAAATGCAAACCCAACATCGAGCACTGTCGAAGTTCAGATTATTGTCTCATTTTGTAATGTCCATCATACATAATACTGAACTTGACGACAGTCTGATGTCTTTGACACATATTGCAGTAATATCAAATGGGAGGCTTCTTTCATCCACGTAAGTTAAACATGAGGGTGGATATTTATATGACCAAATTTTTATTGCATCATAACGCTGACAATGAATTCTTTGCAAATGTAGATTTTGACATTGGGCTTCTTAACACTTCAGGAATCTGGAAAATGAGAGAAAAGGGAATCAACAGGGCAGGATCATGAGACATAGTATATACCATGTCTGTTTCTGGCCTTCAGCTCATCCTTGAATACATTAATACAGAGCCTAACTTGAACTTGTGCTCTTGTTCTGACTTAAAAGATAACTGTTTGAGGATGATAACATGGGATCTACTGTCTAAATACTCTCGAACCAGTTAAGACCTGAAAGTGGCTGCTGATTGTCTCATGTACACACCAGCTACCCGCTGCTGCTGCTACCAACCAAGTTTTCCTCTTCTCTATTAGCTGGCTTGATAATCTAGCTACAGCCTGTATATTTACAAAGTGTTGCAATATCTAAAATGCATTGCTTATGGCCAGTTCAATGCTCCAATCTCCCGCCCTGCCCTCAAAGACAACATTACATACGACTGTGTGTGCTGCACATACTGAAATGGAATAAATGTACGGCTATTTGGTATAATTCAGGAAAAGTTATTTGTATAAATCTGACAGTATACGCTGTATAGACTAAAATGCACAGATGTTTGTTTTGTTTGAATGTTTGCTGTTGAAGTTCACTCCTGCTAAATGAACACTGGCACATTAACTGTCACCGTGACTACAAAAACGTCAGTCAACAATCTGTGTGTTTATGGCACATAATCAATATGAGTGCAGTCCTGATCTGTGGCGTACACTCTATGTCCACACTCTGCAGGACTATGAATGCATGTTTCATTTAATCATACAGACATCTATATTGAACAGTCTTTTACCAACCACTTTACATCCAGATACACTTAAAAAAATGTGCTGCCTCTCTTACATAAATTACAAAAACATATTACTAATAAGCCACCACCTTTAATCTAACGCTTTTGCCTCAAGTCCATGAACATGAGAGGTGATCACTGACGTTCATTATCAGGCGTACAATGAGGAGGTGTTTCTCTCTGCACTGATGTTGTACTGAAAATCTCAGTGTATGAGCTTTACAGATCCACAGCGTGCAACACGGGACAGACTTTTAACATGCCTCAGATCTCCCTCATTACGCCTTTATCATATTTATTGCTGCAGCAGATAATCCAATCCTATAGTCGCTGGCAGCTGACAGTCTGTGGAGTTTGCCCCCTCTGGACTTGATTGTGGGGCTGTTTGGCAACCAGAGAGGAGGGGTGGTTGTCACATCAGACACAACCTGTTTAAAGTTTAGCTCACTTGGACTGAGTTTACAGGCTGGCTGAATGGATGAGCTAGTAACACCGGGACACATGAGCCCAGCCATCAGTGTGGTCCAGGTTTGCTTCAGGCAGACCAACAAGTGCCCCCCTCCTCTTCCTCCTCCTCTACCATGTGCACCGCTGGATGCTTCACACATCTGCTTTGGCTAAACAGTCGAGAAACCGCTCAAAAAGACGCCATAACCCCTCTGTGGTGTGATTAAAGTAGATTTAAGCAGCAGGTGTTGGCTCCGTTGCTTTGTCAATGACCAACGGACGCAGAAACGCGTGTGCTGTCAACTAAACTAATGTTTGTGGTAGCTGTTAGCATTAGCCCCAGCAGAAGCCTACATATCTTCATGCTAGCTAAGTGAGCTAACAGCTAGCGTTAATCCTTGCTGACCACCTCTCACTCCCTGTCTTTGCTCTCTGGAGGGCCGAGGGTTATTTTTGTCGCTCTAACCCGGGCTGGGCAGCATCTTACCTGATAGCAGAGACTAACACGGCACTTTAAGTCTCTCCACGGCGCGATATCATGGCGCAGGGTTGACAGAGGAACCGTGTCTGAGGCTGCGGCTAGCTGCTGTCGGGTGACTGTGAGATGGGCCAGGACTACTTTCTGCTCTCTCTAACAGCTGGAGGCTAGCACACACTGATTCACGGAGGCAGGAAACATCTTTATTTAACTGGCACATGGTGTATATGTACGTGTTAGCTGTTGTAACCTTCAGTGTTACAACTTCACATGCTCAGAAATGAAGAGTTTAGAGGACAGATGTGCTCTAATGTGGTGGAGGAGCATCCCTGAAGGTCCATGTTAAGAGGAGACGCTGGAGAATTATGTTGAGTAACTGTAAGGGGATATTGGCTTATGATACGCTGACTGGCAAGGTCAGAAATGAACTTACTGTCAGCGTATGAACCATGAATCCAAAGTGTTATCTAGCTGAAATGATTTTAAGTATGCAGCTGCCCGATGTCCTGGATGCAACCTCTTCTTTCTTCATCTATATCTTTGTTATCTGTGATGTTATTGTGATTTTTATCTGTATACTCAACATCTACAGGATTTCTGTCCATCATGTGAGAGGGATCCCTCCCAATTTACTCTTCCTGATCTTACATTTTTCCCCTGGAGGTAAAATGTGATATGGGAAATAGTTATTGAAGACTTCTTGAAATAAAAAGGACTTGACTGTAAATTTAATTAGTGTTTACTGGTTTGCACACCAAATTTCGGATCCTGTCCTTGTGTCTTTACATAAACTTTGATTCTGCTCAACATTAATTGCTGCAGAAAGCTTTTTACTTTATCGGCTACATTCAGCTTCCCCAAAACAAATAACGTTATGGCTTCACTCGGCCCTTCAACTGGTTGCTCCTTTCCCCTCACACAGGATTATAGCCATCCTCTCAATGATTTATGCAGCATGCAGAGAACAGTCCTCTCTCCCCTACTTGTCCCTTGTTTATCCTTTGTGGGTCTGCAGTGAGATCGCAGTCTATATGTTATCACTCATAATATTCTGGATGTGAAATGAAAAGCCAACACCTTCACACCCTCTCCCTTGTTGTTTGGGCAGCCTCTATGTTTTCTAAAGTGGACGTTAACACTGCCAGCGAGTCCGTCGCGGTCTACAGGATGCAGATACAGCCGACATAATCCTGAAGCACAGCATACTATTTCATCAGCGTAAAAAGGTGATGTGAAAACAGATTACCTGTTTGCTGAGCTGGAGTTTGAAGCCTGTGTATGTCTGTGACTCCCAGTGGTGGTTCAATGAAGTGCTGCTGCTTCTGTCTGAAGTCTGTTTCTCAGGACACCTGCAAGGTAAGCAAAGGTTTGTGAGTGCCGACACGAGATTTACGACAAGTCACTTTTCATGTTCCCACCTGCTACTTTTAATGGTCACGACCATGTGCACTGTCCAACCAATATAAAAACTGTCCTGTCAGAGGACTAGCTGTGCTTATTAAATTATTAGAGAGCTCTTAACAATAACAGCACATGTACCAGAGGGCACCTCTTCATTGGCAACAGTTTTCCTTCTGTACGTGTGAGCTTAAGAGGGGCTTTTACCCCCCTAAAATACATATTCAACAGTATCTATTCAGATTTCTGCACGCTGCAGGAGTACCCTCCCCCTTACGCTGCGTGACACACTCCAAAGGTCACAGTCGCAGGAATGCTTGAAGGACAGACAGAGTAAAGCCAACACCTTGTCTCTCGCTCCTACAAAGTTATAAGCTTAAGTTGGGTGATAACTCTCTGTAAATAATTAAAGAGGAATGACACTTTTAATAAGCATTAATAAATGAAGAACTACACAACATATAGTCCTGTTTAAAGTTTCAATATGCCTGTATTTGGATATTTGAGATAGTAAATGCTAAATTACAGCAAAGTGGGACCCTTTTTTCTCTCAACCAGCTTTAAACTTGCACAATAAAGCAGTAATAGGTAGAAATAAACTGGTATGCAATTCTATTATTTGCAAGTGATAACTTCATTTCAAGTGACATTGCAAAAAAGATGATTCACTCAAATCAAAGATGCAGATTTTAATCACAGCGGACACTTGTACCTGACACACACTCAAACGCTCTTTAACTAAAAATTTTATTTCTGAAATCACTTTTTGCCCATAAATAAAAAGTCAAATGTCACTCCTTCTCTCGTGCTTTTAAAGCTTTCTTATCACACTCGGGTTAGATGTGCAGGCTGGGGGCACCGGTGGTCTTTGTCACTGATAAAGATCCGCACCGACTGTAAATAAAACTCAGTTTGAGGGCTTTGAATGCGGCGCGCTGTGGAGGAGGTGGGAACAGCACCCAGGGGTGACCTTGCCTCTACTGATCTCGGACCGGTGAAAGGTTAATTGCCATAGTGGATTACGCCTTAAGATCAGTGACCTCAATCCAAGTCCGACAGGCTCGGTCTGACTCGTCCAGTTCAGTGTGTTAAAACGGCGAAACGCAAAATCACCCAGGGAGGAGAGGGAGGGTTAAAACACACATCTGAATAAAAAAAAACAAAGAAAGAAAGAAAGTGTGCACAGTTGAAGGAGTGCAGGCTGTTATTTTCCAATGCAGGGCTCTGTCTTCTTCTAAGTGAGGAGCCATCATTAATCCTGCACCGCGGATCTGCATTAACTCAATAAGTGACCGTGCATCCCCTCTATTAAGACATCGTGTGTGTGTGTGTGTGTGTGTGTGTGTGTGTATGGGGGGTCACCAGCTATTACAGTGTTAGCCGTTACATTAGAGCTGTAGCAGTTATTAGGGTGTGAATTAGTCCGGGGGAGATGGGTGGGGGTGGGGTGTTAGTAACCTGGACAGGAAGCCTGTGCTGCACATTATTACACAGTGTACGACACATTTATACCAGCGGCTCGTGCCCCCTACCCCCAATAACGTGGCCACGCGAACTTCGCTCGCTGTCCCCGGCGACACATTCACGACAACACACACACACACATACACACACAAATGGACACTCGGTGCGGCTCTTGCGGCGTAGGGTGATTAAAGCTACTTACTGGGAAATGTAAAAACATCGCAGGCTCGCTGTGTTGTTTTTTTTAATCAGTCAAGTCCCTGGCGAGTCCCCCGTCGATGTGACCGGTTTAACGGCGCCGTCCGAGCCTCGCGGGGGTCTTCACATCGCATCCCTACCGCTACCGAGAGATGTGTCGGTGTCAACAACCGGCGACACACCGCCTTTATCCGCCTCTTCGCCTCTCGGTACGCTGCTGATATAAACTCTCGTCTTCGGCTACGAGGACCGAGCTTGAGACTGGACACTAGCGTCAAGGCAACCGCAAGAAGCACTGAACGTCCGGTGAGGAGAAGTTTCAAAATAAGACCGAGTAACGTCTTTTTTTTACCTCACTTTAGCTTGGCAGCGTACCAAAACCAACTGAGTCCAATATAAGACAGTTGTCTGCTCCTATGTGAATATCCAAGATACTCTCCACGGCTATGTATAAGTCAACGTTGCTAAAATCTACAGCAATCGCCGTTTTATTTTAACAAGCTCTCACACTGGCTTCCGGTTTTCTCCCTGTTTCTTCTCTGTAGTTTTACCCAGTGACGTGACGTCACCAATGTCCCCGCCCCCTGCCCAAACTGCGTCCGCTGTTTCTCCGTTACGTCGCCACGCACCTTCCACGAGCGTCATCAGCGTTATAACAAGGGCCTGCAACTCGTGAAAAAAAATATGACCCAGTCTGCGTTAGTCCTTATGAGGTCCTGATATATTTATTTATTTAATTTATCTGAAGAGCGTTTTCCTATAAATCAATCACTACTTGACAAAATCCAGAGAAGTCAGCTGCGAGTTTCCCCCTCTGATAGTGAAAAAAGATATTAACAAAAATATAAAATTATATTTCATACAATTATTATTATTATTATTATTATTATTATTATTATTATTATTATTATTATTATTATTATTATCCTTTTATAGTAGATTTATCAGGGAATTTTTAGCCTAAAATACCACACAGTTCAATATTACAGTGGCTGTCGTGACACCAGCTTTAGGGGACTTATAAAGCGCCAAAGGAATAGGCTGCATGTCTCTTACAGCACACCTCTATGGAAAATGCAGTCATGCTGTCGGTCTTGTGACACTGACCCGGCTCACACCACTACATTATCTGGACTGGAGCCAAGGAAGAGAGGCGATCAGGAGATCACGGCAATGGGATGAGAAAGGGAAATAATCCGGGGGTAGTAGTTTAAAAAAACCCACGGACAGTAGTCTGCACTACAGTATGCCATTTTTTTAATAAAGCATAGGGGCTGTGTCATCAAACATGCCTCAGAGGTGTCCTGCTTTGTGCTTCTTATGTTCAAGCAGCCTGAGACAACAATGAAAAGGTTTTTCTGTCTAACTTTGAAGCCTGCTGCTTCTCGAAATAGGCCAACATGCCTGGTAACAGCTGGCACAGAGAGCACAGAGCTGCACAAGAGCTGGCAACCTTGTCCACTCATTTAAAAAAAAGAGAAGACAAGTAAAGAAAGAAGAAACATAAAACAGGAGAGACCCTCAGCTCTGTGTGCCAGTAATCACATGTTAGTCTGTTTAAACCAATAACCAACAGCTCGCTCCACTCCCATGTCAGAGGTGCGGGGCAGCAGTGTGTGTGTGTGTGTGTGTGTGTGTGTGTGGTCACATGCGTGCAGCGGGCTCGGGACAGGGTTTTCGTGGTGCGCGCATGAGAGGAAAAACTGACGGCAGTGTCACTGCGACCTTGAAGCAAGGTCACCGAGTCTCTGCTGCAGACACTGCAATTCTGCGGGCTGCATCACACTGCTGCAGTCTGCACGATCATCCTGCGAGAGGCGAAGCCGGCCATGACACATCCATTAGACCCGCTCCAAAACCGGAACATTGGATTTGTCGGACGCGGCTGATGTTTGGAGATTTTCTGCATTTACAATATTATCTGTACAAGTGCGGGCGCCTCACACGCGACAGCGCGCGGCCGCCGAGGATCTGCGTAAAAAAGTATGAAGAGAGAGAGAGGAAGAGGAGTGCAGGCACACTGTGAATGCCAGCTGGGGTCCCCGGGGTGCTCCTTACAGCAGGTCGTGACCTGAGACAGGTGTCGGCCGACAGGCTACATAAATAAGGAAGCATTGTGCCTGTAGTACACAAATAGCACTGGCACAGCATCAGTGAGTCACAGATAACACAGCTGATAGAGAAGTCTCCACCTCTACAACAAACATCTTGATCAGTGGATAATCATTATTAGTGGCCATCAGTGGACTGAACACAGTGATGGTGCAGCAGTGTGGCTCTGTTAGAAACAGCAGGCTGC
Organism: Amniataba percoides; assembly: GCA_037176925.1. NCBI lineage: Eukaryota > Metazoa > Chordata > Actinopteri > Centrarchiformes > Terapontidae > Amniataba > Amniataba percoides. Next base: position 5,807,252 of record JBAJHX010000067.1, read on the forward strand.
TCCTCAGTGTCACTTTGTCCTCACACAGGTCCAAACAAAGATGAGACGTGAGATTGGATGAACGGGTAACAAGAGGAAGTAATGACAGATCCAGATATCTCGTCTGACTGAGTGTGAAGCACCCATTTGTAACTTAGAAAACACCCCTATTATGAAGCAGCTCCTGCATTTGTCTCTGGGCGTTGTGATCACTGCAGTCTGATGTGATTTCTGCTCTTCAAACCAACACTGGTGCAGAATGTGCACAAGAGCAGAAATAACATAATCTGATTTATGGTGGATTTTCCCTTTAACTCCAGGTCAGGAGTGTAGCCTACATCAGCACTCCAAGTATCACCCATTATTTGCCCCCTTGCGGCAGCAGAGGGGAGCTGCAGCAGCGGAGTTGATGACGTTAGAGCAGCTGAGTGTGTGTGTCCTCCAGTTAAAGGTCACCCACTGCCACAGCACATCATTGCTGCCTGCTGACTTCCTGATCGCAGTGCCAGAGCACTTCCTTTTTCTCTTTACATATCCTGCAGGAAAAGTGTCAGATTTCCAAAGAGAGCAGATGAGCGTTCACCCGGTTTCTGCTCCTTTAAAACATTTTTGCTTACTCACCAAAAAAAAAAGAGAAAAGAAACATGACAGAAGGGGGACAGAAAGCAGACTGTAATTTGTCATTTCAGATCTTTCCAATGGTCGCCAACCAACAAATGCAAAGACCTTGGATGTGTCCAAGTACACTGAGTCTTGGACTGTCACAGGGAGAAAGTGTGTCAGTGTGTGCCATCTGCTGGTGGTGTTCAAAGAGAAAACAATCTGCAGTAATTCACTCTTAGAGGGTGGGAGGGTTATGCTAAATTTGTAACAACTTCAACTTTTAGTGTTCAGATATTTTGTGGCATCAAGGCACTCCAGTTTTTCCTTAAAAAAAACCCTAATCAAATCAAATTCAGACAACAAAAGAGCTGCAGTCAGAGTTTTCTGCTGCACCATGTTTGTCCTTGGTGCCATTTTCAGATTGAAACACCAAGGTAGAGTTTCCAGCCAAGTATCGCTTACATGGGTCAACTGCGCAGTGACAGCACATGCTAAACTTCCCATATTGACAAGCTGAAGGGCATTTATACAGCACCTCCACATCGTAGTACTGTATGTATGCTATTCAAATCCTGCTGCACATGTCTGACCTGCGTCTACCAACTGGTCTCTAGTGAGCACTGAAGCCACGTGACAATCAAGTTGATTTTTTTATGTGAAAAAATCTTGTTTAAATTAATGGACATGACCACTGTAAGGGTCCCTGCCCCTACCAGACAGACCCTAAGACCTACAGAAAAGTTGACCCTTATGAGGGTTCTTTGAAAACTGCATGTTGGCATTACAACGATACGTTTGGGACACATGTTGTAACCAGTTCCTTGTTTTTTCAGTGACTAAGTGATTTTGATTTTTGGTCTCTGGAAACTGGAACAGCACCTAAACATGCATTCAAGACACAGTGCTGCTTTCATTTAAAAAATCTTTATTACATATATGCAGTACAGTAGGTTTAATGCATTTGGCCATCAAAATGCAAATATTATGCTTGTGAACAGTTATTTTAAAAAAGTTTTGTTGCATACCAAAAATGAGCCTGTTCAGTACCCGTTTGATTGTTGGCAGGATTCAACAGTGACCTGAGCAACCTCTCTTCATCATAAGCATGACACACGCTGGGGCGAGATGGTTTTTAGTTGCTCTTTCTTGTTTCTTGCAGTATTTGGTTTAGTAAAAGGCAGGAACCCTTGTGTTGAGAGGGCGGTGGGGTGGTAGTGCATTTCTCTCCTGGCCCAGTAGAGAGCAGTAACTCCTCAGGAGGGAACGGGAACATTGGCATAGAAATCACTTCATCATCTTTGTTTGAGGATTACACACTTGCATGCTAAGAGCATTTAATGCAAACCACAAGTGGCTAAGGCTTCTGCAACATGTTTTCATCTTAAGTGTCTGTAAGTAAGCAGTACATATACACAAATTGTTACATCGAGAACTCCTCTGCTACATCATAAACACATCTCATACTTGTGCTAGCAGCTTCAAACTTAAGGCTTCTGTGGTAGATCTAGAACAGGTCTTGGGTTTCCATTGGGCTCCTTCTTGTCAAAGTTGGAGCGGTTGACTTTGGGGCTTCTCTGTGGAACAGGTCTTCTGTGGCGTCTCCTCTTGGGCTGGCGAGAGCGTGCAGAGATGGACTGGGTCGTGTCCAGCAGAGGATCCAAGTGTAGTTTGCCGCTCTGGGTGTCTGAAGACTCATCGATAAAGGCAAGGTTTTCCCCAAAGTAGTCCAGAGGCTGAGACAGGTGGGGGTCTGGAGGGGTCTCCTCCTTTTCAGGCTCTGCTGTTTTTTCTTCAGGCACTCGCTCCGTCTGAGTGGCCTGAGAGTCTGTTTCTGATCCAGACTCAGATTCGTTAGAGGAGGAAGAAGATCCAGACTCGGTCTGACTCTCGGACTGCTCTTGTTTCCCATCAGGGTCGGGGGCTCCATTAGCTGACACGCTGTGGCCATGGCTGCGTCCATGACGGTGCTTTCGCCGACGCCGCTTGAAGGGGTCATCAATTTTTCCTGCAATACGAAAATCCACCGACATGTTCTGGATGTTTTGAGTCCAGTCGGTGGCGTGTGCTCTCAGTTCCTCCATCTGAGAAAAATAGATGAAACCAGAGGTGATGGAGAGGAAGTGTCAGATACAACTCATGATGAATCAGACATGAGAGAACAAGAAGTACCTCAGCCCTGGTCTTCTTAGACAGAACCCGGAGCCAGTTCCCAATCATGGTCAGGATAGATGCAAAGTAGGCGAGGCCCAGCAAGATCCAGAACCACACCAAAGGCTTGTACCAGTGATCACTCCCTTCATTTCCAGAGTCCCCTTTGAGAAGGAAACACAGCATAAAGAAGCAGTGGCTTAAAACATTCACACACCCATCCATCCTTTTCTATGGAGTAAATAAACATCCAAGGAAGGAGATACTATAGCATATGAGATCATCAATGATTCATGTCTTACAAGAAAGAAATCCTGAATAATTTATGAGATAAATGAAAATTGTATGTGCTAAGTGAACTTAATGCATTACAAATGACAGTTATATTCATGGATGACTAATTAAGTCATAGCAGCAACTCATCAACAGATCAATAGATTAAAAGAAAAAGCTGAAATATGCGAAAGCAAGCACGCATAAACAAACAGACTGAAACTCTGTTTTCAGCTGCTTTGCATAAACAGGGAAATATCCTGAACGACATTTATTGACAAAGCATGTTCAGTGGTGACACAGGGAGCTCTGACTATTTAAAAACCTGTATACTGTTTAATGGGGATGCATCAGTGCACTATCTGTATTAAATATCCTTATACACCATGGCTCCCATGTGCCCCTCACGTTCAGCTCTGTCGTGACCTCTTGGACAAAATAAACCCTTCTCTTGTCTCTCGTCCAGGCAAACAACATGAGCCCAGACATGAGCCCACGTCCTGACTGAGAGTATTAACTGCTATTATTACAGTGAGGAGGTTTTCATGGTTACAAATCATTTAATGTAGTTTTGCTCGACATAATCCTCTCACTGGACCAGGCATAGATAAAGTGCATTTACTCAAGCATCATATCTAAATTTAAATTTGAGGTACTTGCCCTTCAAACAGTTCTGAGGAAAATATTTGTACTTTCCAAACAACTTTATTTGTACCACATTGCTACTTGCAGACTTTCAATTTACCCCTAAAACATAAGACCAGTGTACACGATGCAACATTCACAATTAAGTAAAATACACTAAGTTTAAATGTCACTGACCTGTAGTGTGATAATTGGTAGACTTTTTGATACTTTCTAATAATACTTCTGTAATACTTCCTGGGTATTTTTCTTTATAGTATCTTGTGATAGTACTAGTCTTCTTTTACTGTAAACTGTTACTGCACCTTCTCTCTCCATCTCACTTTTCCTTATCTTTAATGCAGTGGTGTGTAGAGTTGATGCAACAAGAACACTATTGTTAACTTTAAAAGTTTACCTCGAGAGTTTTGTAACAAATACTTTACTTTCTTAACTGTGTTTTCTATTGAAACGCTCATTGTGATGACTGTGTGAGGAGTATTAACTCGAGGCTAAAATACCAGAGTTTCAAGATCCTTAGCAATAGATAAGTTTAGGTATATACAATATATTACAATGGGAATATAATTACTACAATGTTTTGTATGTAAACACTGTGATTTAACTCTAAGCCTGCGCTGCCAGACAGACAGGCCATAACCTGCACCATCACCTCCTCACAGCACCATCACTTTTTATTGTATAATGTATTGTATAACTCTGTTTAGTTATGTATTTACTTAGTTGTAAGATTTATATTTTAATTGTACAAGTTATATTTTAGGCTGATATTTATTTTGTTCACATTCTAGTATGACAATGTATTTGTATTTTTTTATTTCTTTAATCTATTTCTTGTTTGGGTGGTTCTATTTTTGTTAATATTTTTTAGCATTGTTTTAGGGACCCTGAGATTTAAGAATTTCATGCCACTGATAGCTAACAATAAATTCTTGAAATCTTGAAATCTTATTCTGAGGCAGTCACCTACCTAAGTGAAGTCCTCCCCTGAGAGGAGCCCTTTGTCATTCTGAGCCTCTCCCTCATATGTATGGAAGGATATGGAAGGGAAGTGTGTTGTATACCTGCAACATAGTCTCCAAACCCCACTGTTGTCAGGGTGATAACCACAAAGTACGCAGACTCCAAAAGAGTCCACTGCTCCACATCTTGGAAAACCAGAATAGGCACGGCAACAAAGAGCAGGCAACCCAGCAGGATGGACAGGACGGCTGAGATCACTCGCACAATGGTCGGACTGACTCGCCATTTCTGCCAGCAGGGAGAAACAACATGGTGGGATGAGACAAAAAAAGAGGGAGGTACGCGTACAGTGCAAGCAAAGACAGTGAAAGCTCTGTTTGGGATCTAACCCGGAAGAGAGTCTCTATTTTGGCAACAGTTTTCCTCAGCCCGGTGCCCAGATGGTCTCCGACTCCAGCGAGCAGGATACCAAACATCGGGATGCCCACCAGCGCGTAGAAAATGCAGAACAGCTGCCCCCACTCTGTCTTGGGGGAGATGTTTCCAAAACCTGGAAACGTGAGGTAAGAGGTGGAGGAGCAGTGGAAGACATGTTAAAGTCAGAAACACGTCATCAGTATTGATTTTAATGATCGTAAATGTTGGACTGGACACCCACCGATGGTTGTGATGATTGTCCCTGAGAAAAAAAAGGCACTGGCGAGATCCCATTGGCTGACAAATGTCATGTTGCTGCTTGGATCCACCCCAGCGCCGACGGCCTTCACCACTTCCTGGGGTCAGGGTTAGGGTGGAGAAGAGGTTAGTGGATAGTCTCTGAAACAGTTCAGTCATTTAATTGGACAGTAATATCAGTCTGTTATTTTACAACCAGCTTCAGGGCTTTCGCGCCGTCAGTACTGCTGTAGAAAACGCATTGTCACTGCATCGACAGCAGGCAGACAGTGACAAAGGAGCAACTGGTGATTTACAACAGTGACGGCTCCACTCTGTCCCGAGTGTATCGAACCGCTGCCAGCACAGATAATCAAATTCCCTGATCTAATTATCTGTTTTGTGTCCGTTGGTACTTGAAGACATTTGTTAACTCTGAATTTAAAGTGGAAAATGATGAAGCTGTGACTGTGCGTGTTCTCTGCAGACATTATTAAGTCTAATAAATTAGAATGTCTGTTTGTTGGACTGATGCTGCTGCATATGTTTATCCCAACTCATTCGGGAAAATCATTGATTTATAATGTTTTTTGCGTTTCCAATTGTGCATTCATTTGAATTGCTGATGTATCTAACTAGTATAAGTGTAAAATGGCTAATTGTTTGCCAAACTGAAGTTTCCCTTCAAAATAGGACAATGTATGGAGGTGGTTAAAAGAGCATATTTAATAATATCTAAAGAACATAAGGAAGACAAAACAAAAAATAATCCTGTGCATGGTAATCAAATCGACTGTAGCTGTAGGTAAAGACTTTGGTTTGGTGACCTTTGGTTTAGTGGCTAGAACGATTCGGAAATGAAAGCTATTTCCACTCCTCAAGTTGGCTCAAGTTAAATGAAATGACTTCAGGGTCAAAGGGTAGATTGTGAGGTTAGACATGTGCACCTCCGCCTCACCACAGCAGGGAATTTCTCTGAACTATCTGGAGCCAGAAAACAATTCTGTCTCATATTTCACTCTGTCTGTGTGTTTAACATAATCAAAATATGAGAGTGACACGGGTCTTACCGAAATAAAGATTTAACAGATTGAAATACGTTTTGGTTTATCTGCTGATTGATGATTAAAGAAATACTAGTTAGTTTACAGTCGCATAAAACAGAAAAGCTGCAAAGCCTCGCATGGGAGAAGCTGAAATAAGTCATTGTGCTGGTTAAATTACTTAAATAATGAATGTTTAACAGAATTGTTTATTAGGCTTCATTTTTTGACTACTTGAATAATAATAAATAAATCTGTAATAAATGCCTCAGTTTAATCTGATTCTTTTACAGTTTTTGAAGCCATATTGCTGTGAATTATCAGAGACATACAGCACTGAGGACTGGCATGTCCACGCTGTCACACCTGCACTCCGGCTGTGCCACAGCCATCACAACATGAAGTATCACCACAAACACAATCAGTCCCATTAATACCCAGAGAATGTATGATCGTACAAGAGCGGCATCGCCTGCTGAGTGATGTCTCACGTTACTCAAGTGGAGAACAGACTGTAGTATGAAGGACCTGCTGAAACATCAGCTGACACTGTCCAGTGAAACCTGGCTGACAATGAACAGAACAACATCTGAAGAATGACTTTGTAACAGCTGCCCGCTTCACTCACAAATAAGATGACTTCAGTTGTTATGTAAGCTGCCATGAAGGGCACACGTTGAGGTTTTTTCTTAGTGTGCAACAGAAGCAGCTCTTTGAAACAATACTAATGATTTACACATTAACAATAGATACAATCAGATTATTGCCTTCTTACTTTGAGTGTGTATTTATTTATTTTAATTATATTGGAAAGTCATACAGGCAGCCAACAGATATTTTGTACTAACCTAACTAACGATGAACAGCTTGGTATATAATGTCTCTGAATTGAATTCTCTCTTGTTGCTTTATCAGTGAAGTGGTCAATATGAAACAAATACATTAGTAATCATAAAATAGTCATGTGAATAAATTATTCCACAAAGTGTTGCTTTATTTATACATTTTAAACTATTTCTTCACATGACTAATTCATAATGCCATTCCTATTGATTTAACATTGAACACTTTGTGCTCCTGTGTTATTCATCCATTCACCTCTAATATTGTGAATTATAATTCACATCCTTATGATCCTTTCAGTCTTTTCATTTAATCAGGAAACAGGAAGCACTGAGGAATGCGTCCGATCTCCTCATCCCTTTGAATAATCACATACAAAGTGTGGCCTGCTTGATTAAATGACCATTGACATCTTTCATGTACTTCAGCCCTTTTAACCTTTATGCAAATGTCAGCTACTGCAGCTGTAGATCACTTTGCACGCTAAAACTGGAATTTACAACTTTCATTCTGGAGCGAGGACAAACATCTCTGGATCACAGCGCAGTTGTCAGCCCGTCTGGTAAAACTCAAAGTGTGCAAGGATCAGCTTTCATCTACTTACACACACACACACACACACATTAGAGCTGACCAAACCTCACACAGCTGCTCTGACCACACCTGTTCTCCGGCCCACTGTCACAGACTCACTGACCGACACCAAACACTACAAATTTGCAAAGGACCCAAAAAACTGAGTCAGTGTGGTAAGTTGTACCATCAGGGTCAACCACATTCCCACTGAAAATAAAATATAAAGCAGAGACAGCTATCGCCAGGCCAAAATGTATTATTAACTCCAAGAGGTGGTGAGTCTCTACGCTTTGGCCCTCGAGCCACTCTGGATTTTATTTATATATAACTAACAACAACCTGTGACCTTGTTCTCTGACAGAGTCACTTTTGTATGTTGAGTTTGTAGATTTAGTAACTGTGAGCCTGCTGTGTGATGGACAGAAAACCACAACAAATATAAAATCCTACCTCATTATTGTGATGGAAATCTGTGGAGCTGGTTAACTGGTGAGTTTGTTTCAGGAGACCAAGATGCTTTTACACATTTACTGGTACAGATGTACACATTTACTGGTGCTGAAGAATAAAGATTGAATAGCACAGCTATACACAGTGTATTACCTCCATTCTGAAGGACGTGTCCTGGAGTCTTAACAATGTCCTGTGGTTTTAACAATACGGTTATTCTTTATCCAGCTAAACATGCAGGTATTCAGCCAAAAGCAGAAACTGTAGCTAACTTAAGTTATGTTGTAATTCTCTTGGCACCACAGTAAGCACCTTCTTCAGAAATAACAGAGTATCATTAGTTGAGTCTGACACAAAGTCTCATGTTTGTCCCTGATGTTGGGCTGCAGAGAGACAGACTCATGCACACCTCTAAACACCAGTCACACTGAGACAGAGAGATGAGCTTTGGAAAATACAATTCAAGACCTTTCCTGCCAGGATACAACTGGAGACAACTGTCCCAAGAAACACTTTGTCAAATTACCTTTAAACGGAGAACAGAGGGAAACAGTAACATCCCTCCTAACTGTAATATCAAAGGAGACATTTTATTACATCAGCTTCTGTTTAATTGTCACCCATTCATTTAATTCAATTTTAGCATTTTAGAGGACCCAAAGACAATAGAGTTGATGAGTAATGTTTACCTATTAAACACTTGAAAATATTTCAAAATAAAAGCTGGAGAATGAGTGAGTGCTGTACCTCAATGAGCATCTGTAAGTTGTCTGGGCTGACGCAGGTGAAGTTAGACAAGAAGTCCCGGCGGGTGTCCTGCAGCTGCATGTGATTGTCCTCCTCTCGAGGGGCCTCCAAGGCGCGGAACACCACAGCTCCCAGCACCAGGTAGAGGAGCACCCCGGTTAGGATGACGAGCAGGGTGGAGCAGCGCATGGCTGCACCTCCACTCAGTCCAAAGTCAGGCTGCTGTTCCCCTTCGCCAGCCTTGGCACCGGTGTGGCCCGGATCCCAGCTGCTGGAGCTGAAACATCAGCAACCAGACGGACACGAGGGTTTCATACTGACCACAGCGCCTGACAGCAACACCAGCTGGATACACGGCTGCAGCAGCCTGCCTATTAGCTGCACATGAGGCCTTAAATGGACTCAGGCCTCACCACACTGCTGACATACAGTAAATGCAACATCCCGGGTAAAACAGCCGTCATGTGACACTTCACTGCATGAGTGGCTTTAAGCTTTAAATGATCCACGTCATGAATACACACAAATTCACCTGAGCAGCAGTTGAGTTTACCTGCTAATCCGCTTTAGTTGTTCACGCCTCCGTCTCTTCCAGTCCCTCTTTGCACCGGCCTTGAGGATGGAGTCTCTGGATCCGTAACCACTGGGGAGCCCGTCCACCTCACACTCCGAGGGAGGGGACACTAGAAAGAACCGGAGACATGCAATTTTATATGCAATTCAGCATCTACAGCATTTGTGTCAATGACTTTAAATAAGACAAGAGCAACATCTGAGCTGTGGCCAGCGGCCGTCAACAAAGTGAAGCTATCAGCTGTAACAGCATCTCACCAAGTCACTCGTGTTGTTATACTGCCTCTGCACATATTCTAACTATATAAACCATGTCAGCCAGCTTTGCTACATTCACACAGATGTAAACACTGCCTGGACTGGATGTCCTGCTCTGAATGAAAAAGATGCCTCAGTGCAAATGAAGATTTCTTCCCTTCAGGTGACACTCATCAGAGGTTTCAGTGGAAATGTGATAAAGTGCTGGTACCTCCAAAAACAGACAGAGAGATGTCCAGCTGTGAAACCTGGTTTGGTATGATGATATTTGTTGGCTCAAACCAAGAAGGTGAAACTGGATCCAAGCCTCTGCACTCTGATGCATCTTTACCTTGTTATAGCAGTGGAGTTGAGAAACTGATCGACGTGTCAGACACTCCCTTTGTCCCGGAAATTTCAGACATGATTTAAGAGGGAAGGATTTTATCATTTGGACCCGCAGGCCTGCCACTTGCAATTCATTCTGCATCACTGCGCTGCCAGATTTTTAAAAAAAGGAAAAAAGAACAAGCTCCAGTCCTCTGAACTTCTGTGAGTGCAGCTCTTTAGTCAGCAGATCCACTGGTCCTGATCCAGAAGTAGAGCAATAAACTGCCACATGGTGACAGCAAAATATACACTTGCTCCCCAAACAGTTTTACAGCTGCTGGGAACACACAAAGACTCTCCACTTACTAAATTGAAGACACTGCAGCCAGAAGTTAAAAACTTGTACCTATATTGGCACAAGATGTTCGTTCATACTTGAAAAAAACATTTAAAAAAAACAGATGATAGATACAAGACTGTCAATGTGTGTAACAATGCACTTGTAGTTCATTAAATACTTACAGAGCACAATGATCCAAGTACATTATTACACTATAATTTTAATTATTTCTTTGTATTTTCAGCAAATTGTATTACATCATTATGACATCACTGTATAATCTATTCTGGCCCAACTACACATCATCTGCTCATCCAGCATCCATCAGCATGTACCAGACAGGACGCATTAATGCATCTAATAAGCAGTTTGTCCACTGTGTTCCCGTCCCAGACACTAACACAGAATGAGTTTACACACCGCTGGACAAAAGGAAATTGTAATGTGGCTTGCATTAAGTGCCAACAGTGCCACACATTAGCCACAGCCACAGTGTTCCCGTTTTATCACCACTCAGACCCTCCGATTTGTTTCTAAGATGTTTGGGACCAGCCACCGCGCCAGACAGTCCATCCTTACCTCAAAATGAGGGATCATAAGAATCCACAGCACCAGTCGCCTCATGCAGAGCTCTTCATGTGTACAGTCAGCCGCATACGGGGAGTGTGTGTGTGTGTGTGTGTGTCTGAGGGAAGGGAGGCTGTTGCTGAGCGAACAGAAGAGAAAAAGATACTCACTCAATCAAACTGACTTTATATAGAGAGTGAATTAAACAGAGAGAGAGAGAGAGAGGGAGAGGGAGGGAGGAGAGGAGCGCAGACGAAGGTGGAGATGATGATGATGATTATTCAGCTTGAGCCAAGTTTTTGGATTTATCTGGCTTCTTTCAGTCTCCATCAGTTTGTTTTTCAAACTGGAGGTAAATATTTCACATGGGGCTACTCAGGAAAGCTGCAATGATTTTTTAAATTTTCTTGGCAAATACAGCAGCTTCATTTGTGTCAGTCTGACATTTGAATTGTTCTGTACTGCAGTGTACAGCGGTAGTGACTGCAGCCGTGTCTTTGCACAGCAAGTGGGATCAATGTTTGAGATTCATTGAGGGCTGATTGGTGTTACACTGCAGACTCTGCAGGGGGAAGCCAGCTCAGCCACCCCTCAATGCCCCATCTTCCTCACCAGCTGCTAGACAGAAGTGCTGCTGCTTTCTTTCTGTGTGTGTGTGTGTGTGTGTTAATTTACTGAGGTGGGGATAAGGTTTCCCTGGTTTTTCCCGGGCAGATCCTGAAGACTGAGGCTGAACTATCTGATGCTCCCCTCACACATCAGAAGCACCAGTCCTGTACAAACATTTCTGCTGCAAGTTTCTGATTCCAGGTTCTAAAGTTTAACAGTGTGATTAGATTATTTACATTCAATCCGTAAGATGAGTATCCTCAGGTTTTGGGGTGATGTAATGTAATGCTATAGCTTAATCCTGCAGTTGTACAGAACATTTGCCAGAAATTTTAAGTTCCCCTTTAAAACTGTTTGACTACAGCATACCTTACTGTGAGCTACAATCTTTTTTCATCTTGAAGGCGAGACAAACTGGCAGTACAGACAGAAAAAAACAGGCTATAAAGCCAAGTGGGCAAATACCCAAGGTGCTTCAGTGAGAGCCAACCATCACTGCATATGGAGATCAAATATATGAGTCTGTTATTCAGCTAAACAAATAGTTTGATGCGAGCAGCTTGCCACATCTTGTGAATGCATGTAATCACCCGATGCACTGGTCGGTGTAATCAGTCATAAATATAACTCTGCTCTGCATCAGAAGTCTGATTTTAAATGGCCGCTTTTGTGGACGAGGCTTTTGTGTGTAGAAAACTCATGTCGCCCCCCAAACAGAATCAATGTTGTTGCTTCTAACCACAAAGGAGAACAGGAGTCATTTCCCTCGGCTGCTGGGTGAATCAATAATCAGTGAAACGACCATGGACAGTTCATCCTGATCAGGAGCAGAAAATGAATAATTATTGCTCAGGGGCTGGTTGGATGTTGGATGTGTATACATTTATATACATCTATACATCTCTATCTATCTATATATCTATATCTATCTGTATATCCATCATAATCTTTAATCCTTTCCCAGTGACCTTGTGCTGTTTCTTGTACCACCTCCAATTCCAGGTCCAAGTTCCTCTCTGAACAATAACTCAGCCTGATATATCTCTTTGGCACACTCCCCTGTCCGCTGCCACCGAGAGCAGCAGAACAGAAATCTACTCTTCAGCTGTGAGGAGAGACAAACCTGGATGCGTGCATGTCAGTGTGCACGCAGTTTGAAGTGACAGGTGGGAGAGCTCAGGACAGGAGAGAGGGCTGCTGGGATCGAGCTGACAGGGCGAGCCCATTAGCTCACTGCTGTGGTTGGACGTTAATGAGCGACGAGGGTGTGGCTGTTCTGATGCATCACTGCAACTCTATCTAAGTCATTAGAAGCTGGCAACAAAACATGTAACGACTACATGAACACAGGAAAAGACTCATTTTGACTTTTGGACTGATGAGCATACATATATTCTATCAGTATATATTTATATGAGTCAGTATCTAACAATAGTTTGAAAAACGTATTTGATTACTAAAATAAAGACAATGTGTGGGGTAAAAACGGTTAAATATTTTCTTAACCTCTTGTGGGACATGGGGCCGTCGGCGTTTGATTGACAGCGGCTGGCAGCTGAGCACCAGCAACAGAAAAAGAGACAAATGCCCAGTTCAATCCAAAGTGCAAATGGTAACAAAATTAGGCAAAATAGTTAAGTTATAATATAAAAATTAAATCTGTCTCAATACACATGTCCATCCACCTACCAATATGTAAATATACTTCAAGTCAAAGAGCTCGTGGTACTAAGTTTTCATTTGGATAGCTTTAAAGCAGAGGTAGCTCACTTATTTAAAACTCTTCTGTTTATCTGCCTTTGGTGTAAACTGTTGTTTTCTAATCGTTTGGCTGTTCAGTTGATGTTTATCTGCTGCTATGTCAGTCAGAGCCTGTGCAGAAACTAAGTCAGATACTCTGTTCTGATTGGTTGTTTTGACACAGGTGCGGTGGATTCTTGTGGACTGGCAGAAGGTGGAGCTGGACGAGTCTGCTTTTTCCACAGATGATCTGTTTCATGTTCTGCTGTCAGGACACAGTTTTAGAAAACATGACTAAAAGTTATTTTTATATACCTCTACCGTTATCTACCATCTTGTTATTCTCTGCACAAGAACAGAGAATAACAAGATGGCATAATGAAAAGAACACTAGTCAAACCTAACAGTGTGAAAAAAACAATAAAACAAAAGTGATGTAAAGATAACACTATTTTGTTTCATTTGCAGAAGTTTACAATCTCCTCATCAGTCCACGCAGAACTGATGTTTTGTTGTTTTCTGTCTCCTCGGTGGACTGGAAGCTTCAGTCACATATGTTTTATGTACATTATGATTTTGTTTCCATTGAATTTTGACACATTTTGCTGAAGTTCTTTGCTAACCCTAACTCACTTCAGTAAAGAAATTTCATTTTATATATCAGTGCTTTAAGTTTCCAGTGTTTCCTCTTGAGTTCTTTACTGTATAAAATGCATAAAAAACGTGTCAACAGAACGCAAGACATGAGCAAACGGGTGTTCTTAACGATATTCAGGAGTAAGAATCACGCCAGCATTTAAATGGACTGAAGTGACATTATCAGCCTGCAAACTATGACTTTTTTTCTCGAAGGGGCACACAGGACAAAACGTGGCTTACAGTCAAATCTGCTGTGGCAGATAAAAGATCAAATCAATTTTAATGTCAACTTGATTGATGATCAAATGATATATCCCATAGTCAAAATGTATTAAAAGGCTGTGTTAACTGATGTTAGTGTATCATTTTCATTTCAAGCATGAATTAGTGAGTCACTTAAATCAAAACAGATTCGCAAAATATATTACAATATTTATTCTTATTATTATGTATTTGATTATTCACATTTCCTACATGTTTTCTATTGATTAGCCACAAGTTTTGTACTGTATGTATAATTAACAATCACAGCCCATGTTCTATCGATTTGCACATCTATCTATCACATCTTGATGGATAGATGACTGTGACTTTTTTTACATATACATGGCTTATCTCAACAGGAGGTGACACCGTATGGCTGAAAAACTATTTTCACGTACTATTTTGCAAGGAAAACACTGATATAGTGTACAATGTAGATACAGCATTCAACAGACAATAAACTTTATAATAGTCAACATACATTTAGTGCGCACTGATGTGTTCTTCACTAGTTTAGTAAGGAACGGTAATGCAGGTATATATTATATTAGTACTGGTAGTATATACCAGTATAGTGGTACATTATAGAAATACATTATGTTGTAATGTGTTTAGATGCATTTACAGAATGAGTTTGTCATTTGTAATGAAATAGAAGTTCACATATCTTTCTCCATCTTTTCCTGCAAATACGTTTGTACCTGATCTGTACTTGGTGAGCAGCAGAATTGGATTTATTTCATGCACTCACAAAATAAACTGTTAAACACATTTAGCTCCTTCAATTCAATCTGCGTGAGAGCTGCTGTCTCTCTGTTCTGACGAAAACTGACCACAGTCCAGCTGCAGTGAAACAGGTGTCTTATTGCTCAGCTACATAAATCATGACACAGTGCAGTATGAGGGAGGAATGCTGATTTATTCTGAGGGAAAAAAAATAAATGCAGCGATCAATGTTAATCAGCGAGCTCTGTGGAATACACAGGGAGAGAATACTGCAGGAAAAGCAAAAGCTCGGGTGGTTTTTGCACAGCTCACACAAAACCCTCCCTTCCTGCCGCATAAATCATCAGAACTCACACCTAATAAGCTTTGAAATCCATCAAACACATGCAGAGAAATGAGAACAAAAACAAAAAAAAACTTACTTTTTGTAGATCAGTGGCTTCAGTTCAAGGTGTCCTCTTGATTTTTATGATTTTATGCCTTAATAATGTAAAGTTCAATTAATTCAGCTCCGTCCAGTGGCAGAAAAGGAGGGATATATTTTTTGGAAGAGACCTGATAAAGGATGTACATCTCAGAAGGAGCTATGCTTGAATGAAACACTCAAATTGATCGACCTGATGATATATGTGCTTACAAATCCAAGTGAAGGAAGGTAGTAGTAAATAAAAGTGAGCGAGGGAGGGGGGCTGTCAGAAACGTGAGGAGGAGGAGGACGTCTACGGGCTATTATGAGCACTTTATTTTCAATTAAGCCCTCTTGCATCAACTGTAGGCTCACTTTCTGCCATTTTTGATGATGCAGGGACTTTGTGGACTGGAAATTGACTGGTTAGCAAACGTCTGCAACTTTGCTCATTTAACGGAAGATGCACTTTCAGGGTAGAAGAAAACAAGTCAGAAAAATGTGTTTTTATTTTAAAAGGCAGCAGCAGAAAACGAAATGTTACCAGTGAACTGAAATTAAATCAAAAAGTTAAATTATCAGCAGGTTTCCATGTTTAAAAGAAAGTTTGGTGTTTTAGTTTACATGATGTGAAGCAGTCCAAAATTCTTATTCTATGAGAAAGTGTAGTAATTTCTTGTTATTTTGTATATTAACATAGATATTAATACCGTAAATCAGCTCAGGCAGAATGAATTCATTGTATATGGAGTCCCCAAGTATGTAATATTAGATAAGTTAAAATTGAAATTACTTAAATGGAAAAGCAGAGCAAATTATTTTCAAGAGAAAATAGTGAAGTAATGATGATGATTCCATGTTTTAATCACATGATAAAAGAAATCTATAATGAAACAAAAATTAGTTCAGTTCAATTAGTACAGTTTGGGGCCTCCACATAATAATGTTTATATGGCATATGGCATATAAATTATGCATTTTATATCATATAATGTATTATACTCATTACTAAAACTAAAGCAAGGGAAGTATTTTGATTGGTAACTTTTTCTTGTGACAAATGACTCAAAGGGTTGAAGAACCTTTTAGCATATTTTCATTTATTGTTATTTTATCAGAATATGCCTCTTTTAGGATGGTGCAAACATGACTGGCATTTCCCTGAATGACAAGTTTCTGTATTTATTTGGAAGCAGACTTACTAACACTGTGATTTCTGAGCATATTTCTGCCCAACACCAACCTGAGCTGGAAACACCTGTGTGTGTGTGTGTGTGTGTGTGTGTGTGTGTGTGTCTGTGTGTGTGTGTGTGTGTGTGTGTGTGTGTGTGTGTGT
>JBAJHX010000067.1:5824042-5846741 GCA_037176925.1 Amniataba percoides
GTGTGTGTGTGTGTGTGTGTGTGTGTGTGTGTGTGTGTGTGTGTATGTGTGTGTGTGTGTGTGTGTGTGTGTGTGTGCGCGCATGCAGAGCCTTTAACGCATTACAAAACTGGAGTATCTGAGCACCTCCAGTACAGTTACACCTCTAATCAATTTGCCAAGGAATCCACTTTACACTTTAATCGAATGCCTCCCGGCCCTGAAAAGCTTTTAAATCACGAGAGGAAGTCAACATAACTAAGGAGGGCGTCAAGTAAGAAAGAGTGAGAGAAAACTATTACAGGCTGCCCGGCTGAAAGGTGTGTGAAGGTGCTGGTGTCTGTTCACGGCATGCCTCGCTTTCACATCCATCATCTGATGTTTTCTGGAGGAGGAGGCGGCTTGTGGGTGAGGAAATGCCCTTTAATTGCTTCTCTCCTCAATAAAGTAAAATCAGCAGATGAGGTCCTGTCAGAGGATGTCCGTCATTTCAGGAGTCTGTGCTGAAGTCACTGCAGACCGATACTGTAGCCAACTTTAGCTTATGACCATCGGTATTACACATTTGTCAGCCTAACAAGGGAATGTTTTAAGAGGGTTTTTAATTTTAGTGTTTGGGGACACCAAATTTAAAACAAAAATTGAATTGAATACTTCTTTTCTCAGTCTGCTTTTTAATTTGATCAAAGAGTGGTCCTACCATTGCTCTGTGTTCAGAGGATTGTCATTAAAAGGACTTCAATGAATGATTTTAGAAGCTTACAAGATTTTAACACTAATACTACTTTAAAAACCTGCCCGATTTTTTTCAGCACAATAAGCCGTAAACACAGCTTTTATCACCTTGTGTTAACGCTGTGAATGTGTTGACAGTCAGCTATTTACAAATTCAGCAAATGTGGAGCAACATTGGCATTCACGTTTTTGGCCACCTGACCTACAGAGAAGTGACAAATTAAAGGAAAAAAACAGTAGAGAAACAAAATGCAGATCCACATCCCCAAATGCCCCAAAGATAATAGAAGGAATAGAGGTGGAGGTGCAGAGGGGCTCAGAGATCAGCTTTGTACAGGGTCCAGACTTTGGTGTTACATCGCTGCTTTACTCATGTGATCATCCTCTGTGGGTTTATCGCAGCGAGATACACCTCTTATTATTGTGTATAGTCACTGAATTAAATAGTGACCAAAACTGCTTCACACTAGCTTAAACTTTGTCTTCTGAAAGCTAAACTATTAAACATTAACATTAAACATAAAACTAAACATCAAATAAAAATAACTGAATAAAAGAAACATTAAATGTTACAGTTTTCTTTTATTGACAATAGCAAGCTTAATAGGTCTTTTACCTCATTGACAAAAGGAATCAAATGACATAGGACACAGGTTGTCATGTACTCTGGTACATTACTGTCAAATGACAGTTTTCTTTACATTTACACAAGCGCCTTTATCATGATTTAGGTTATCAGTCATGTATAGTTATCAGCATGATTTAAAAAGCATTATGTTTGTCCCAACAATCTTTGTGAAAATATTGCTACAAACCTAACAACCGAGATGCATTTATGTTTTGTTTTAAAACTGTTCAATAGAAAAGTTCACAATCATACAGATCGCATTATAGTTTTCAGTTATTTTCCCATCTCATTACAAAGCCTGAAAATAATCTCTTGCTTTACTGTGACGCCCTTTAACACAAAGCCGTCTGCACCTGTTCATCAATGGCTCTTCAAATATATGTAAAAGCTAACTAAGAGAGTGAACAGATTTCACTTAAGCTCAATATGCCTCCTATGCTATGAAAAAACAAAGCGTGCCTCACTGTGGAATGAAATGAAGAATGATTGGTCTATTTCCCATGTTTTAAAAATTAACACCCTAATAAATACAGAAAACCTCATGTGGAATGCATAAATTACATTTAAGGAAAATTACTGTGGATGTTTTGTACAAGCAGCAACTAAAAATAGCCAAATATCCTTGCTGGTGAAGTATTTCTTTTAAGATAGAGTTTGGTAATCCTATCAAAACCTGAAATTATTACTGAACTGTTGTCGAGGAGGACTACAGGTCCGCAGATGAATCAAAACAGTTTGATGATGCTCTCCCTGGACTTGCCGACTCCGACCCACTTCACTGAAAGCAGAAGGAAAAAAAAAAAAAAAAAGACAAATGTGACTGTCAGGTTTGGCAAAGCGAGGAAGAGTTTGGCTGCAGTCTCTCCATTAATGTAAAGTGCCTCTTTACGAACCTGGCACTTGCAGAAACTCCTCGATGAAGCGAATGTAATTTTGGGCCTGTGGCGGCAGCTCCTCGAAGCTCCGCGCAGCCTCAGTGCTGCAGCACCAGCCGGGCAACGTCTTGTACTCCACCACCACCCGCGTCAAAACGTCCATGTTTGCTGCGACAGAAACGTGATAACATTAAATGAGAAACGAAATGTTTTTCGTTCTGGTTTACAGTTACAGTTTCCCACAAGACGGAAGTCAAAAATGCTGGAAAACTGTATGCAACAATGACATGTTTGATCTGCTGTAATTGTGCTAATCTGATTGTTGTGATACTGGAGCACAACCAGAAATAGAAAACAATCCTGACCAGGAAAAGAGTCACTGCATCAAACCTCTGTCACACACTGACCACTAAAATGATGAAGGTAGGATGGAAATTAGAGTGAACGTGCAGGCCAAGAGCAGCGTGTGAGAGTTTTATCGTCCTCTGCTTCATTAGCTTAACAATTCAATTAGCTCTATCTGGCGCTATAAGCAGAGAGAGAGAGAGAGAGAGAGAGAGAGAGAGAGAGAGAGAGAGAGTAGATAAATGGCACTTCAAATCTGCTGCAAAACAGATTTTCAAAAGCCCAAGATGTAGCATTTCCTTCTAGGAAAAGCTGACCCATTTAAAATAGGACATTAAAGGAGCATAACAGCTGTGTTCATTCACCTGTACGAAGTTACTCTGAAACCAAGCTCATCTCTTGCATTTACTACCTTTTCTGACATTAAAACCTTTGTGGGCAAGTGGAAAGGCTGAAACACACGTATTTTTCATTCAAACATTAAGACATCGAGTTCAGATGCCACCAAATGTTTACATCTGCCACTGAAGTCATGCACCAGTTTTAAAAAGTCCTATGATTAAGAAAAAGTGTAAAACATGTCACTGACAGTTTCATCTATTTTCAGACACAATTTTAAGATGTTTTGTTGAGTTTCCAGAGCTTGTGAGACACCTTGTTTGCTAATTGAAATTCATCACACTGATCTAATTGATTAAACTAGTTGTTGTTCTTCTTGACCGTTAACATCCAATGTATTTGGGCAAAGCAGACATCTAAAGAACAGTTAAGTGGGAGTGACCTACCTGGAAAACTTGGTAGAGGTTTTCCATCGACCGTATAGGCCACGCCCACTTTAATCTCTGGCAGCGTGTCCAAAATGTCCAGCTTCGTCAGGGCGATTCTGAAAGACAAGTAAAAAAATTGTTTTAACTTTGATGTCAGCAGACAAACAGGCACGGTGATGCTTATGTCTGAACAGAAGCTCCAGATGTGTAGCTACAGATACACATCAACATTATTCTGAAATGTGTGACGGTTCCTTACGCTGAGAAGCCATTGACCATGTGGGCGTATCTGACCAGAATCAGGTCCAGCCAACCACAGCGCCTCCTCCTGCCCGTCGTCACGCCAAACTCTCTCCCTCTGCCCTGTAACAAGTCTCCAATCTCCTAAAACACAAACAAGAGGTGCATCCTGTCAGCTGTGGGACAGAAAAAAAAAACATCCGCTTTCAAACATAAAACTATATTTAAATATTTCGCACATAATTCAGCCATTTTAAGGGGATATATCATGTTGGTGGCTGTTTGGCTGCCTTTATCTACGCAGGGTCAGCTGGGCAAACGACACTTTCCAGTAACAACAGCCGAGCACAACCACACTCCTCCTCCATCCACCACTGAGCAGCTGGGGAGTAAAATATCTGGCAGACTTTCTCTCCCCGCTTTCCCCACAGAGGTTTTCCCAGCAATCTCACAGTTCTGACCATGAGTCCGTCTCTGGTTTCAGAGCTGAAGATGACCACGGTACCTGAACATTGGTGATGTCACAGGAGAGTCCACATGACTGGGACTTCAGCAGCCGTAACGCTTCAACTACTCGCTTATCAAAATACAGCATCTGTTTACTGAGCAAAAATACAGCTGACCTGTTCTTTTTACAATCAATACTGGTAAAGACAGCTTAAATTCAACAGTTACTGAAGAAGCAGTGAGAGGGAAGATTTTATCAGTAGTATTTGTTCCCTCAATGTTGGTTCACTATCTAACACACTTCAATTACCACCATCGTAAAACTTAAGATGTGCTGATGTAGTGCTGACTGTGGTAGCCTGACATTCACAAACATACATGATGCTCCTCGGCACAGAGATTTATGTTGGCTCTTGTACAAAAAGCTGCTCCTGAGCTCCTGTGAGTCCAGCGTGATGAATCTGATACTTTCATCACAACATCGACGACTTGTCTGCTTGATGACTTTTATCTTTAATTACTGGGATCCTTTTCATTAACACATTTTGAAAACAGACTTTTTCCTCCCTCCAAATGTGTCTTTACTCACATTATCCTGCTCTGTTGGGAAGGCGCCAACGCCCACCCGGGTGGTGTAGGCTTTGACGACGCCGTATACTCGGCCAACATATGACGGAGGCACGCCGAGACCGGTGCACACTCCTCCCACGGTGCAGTTGGAGGAAGTCACGAAAGGATACGTCCCTGAGCAGAGAAACATCTGTTAACTTGAGCAGCAAAAACAGCCGTCCCTCCATCCATCCGTCTGTCTGTCTTCATAATTAAATTCTCAAACCCCGAGTTGCTCACCAAAGTCGATATCCAGGAGAGCAGCATTGGCTCCCTCCACCAGGATTTTCTTACTGGGTCCAGTAAGAGCTTTGTGCATAAAGTATACCCCGTCAGTCACAAGAGGACGCAGTCTCTCTGCGTAGCCCTGAAAAACAGTGACACCAACTCATTTTAGACCACCATACAGTTTGAATCAGCAACTTATTAAGTGCAGTCATCCATTTATAGTACACACGAGAGCCCAGAGGCACAATTATATTGTGCAAGTTAATAAACTATAATTGTTATTACTGTAATGTTGCCATGTTTTTATTTTCACTCGTCTTAAAAGCTGCACTACAGTTGTATTTTTTGTCAAATCAGCATTACAAATGATATCCTCTATAAAGGACTACATTAGTCAACCCCAAACATTGATTAAAAAGCTGTCTTCATACACAATAAACAAGCCTCACAGCAGACATTTTCAGTTGCGACAGTAGGAAAAGCTTGAGGTCTACAAACAATAATAACAATGGCTCGGTTCTGCTCGAGTGTCCCATGAGTCGTGACGGTGGGCCAACATGAATATCAGGGAAGTAACATGAGGCAGCTCAATAGAATTCAGCCATGTTTCATTTTAGTATGTTACCTGTCTGTTTCTGACTGTCAGTAAAAAATGTCTGTCACAACATTAATGCCGATGAGTCAAACAGTTCCTTTGTCCATATTAGCTGGTTCTACATGATGACCTGTCCTCACCTTCAGCTGCTCCAATTCACTGTCAATGTCCACGTTTAGTTTTGGATACATCGTCAGGAAATGTTCTGCCAACATACGAAACCTGCGGGGAGTACAGAGTCTGATTACACATGCTTGTTAAAGTTGAAGTGCATCCATCTGTATGCAAATAAAACGCCACAATTTTATTTTACAACATGCCATACGGGGCAGACAGGCTATTATAATCCATGAAGGCAAAGTGCCAGCAGGTTTCATGTGTGCATGACGGCCAAGTGCTGCCACCTGGTGGCAGGAAGAGATAGACACTTCAATTACTGAGATGATGTTTCATGACATTTTAGGGACGCGTGAAGACAGAGGCTGAAAAAAAACAATGGGCGTAATTAGCCTGTGATTGATTAACACAGTCACTTTCTTAGAATGTGTCATCATGATATGGGATATCCATTATGAAAACTTGGTGCTTGCACTCATATACACCAAAGAGGCAGTTTTTTCCCAGGAAAATAAAATCAATAATTGAGATAGTCCCCTTTCTAGCATGAAGATACGGAACAAGCCACATTGAATTAGAGATGTAGGAGGATGGAAATTCATGTCAGCTTCACCCCTCCCAGGCTAATGCTGCTCAGTGCTCGACCAGTGAAGCATGTGCAGCTTTAAGAGTGAGGTCTTTGAGGGTTCTTGCAAATAATGTGCTGACAGATGGATTCATAATGTCAGCAGAGCCTGCTGCTCCAAACACACCGCTTTGTTCAGTACATTCAAATTTCTAATAAAATTATTTCCATTTGAGATGTTTTGGGGTTGTTTCAATATAGGAAGAAAAATAGTGCTACATATTGAACGCATTTTATTCCTCCTAACATACAACTTCCATGTCTCAAGAACACACAGTAAGTCTCTCTTCTACACATTTTCTGAGTTCATTAATATTTTGCAGACTGGATAGCAGGATCTGGATGCCCAGATGTCACTGCTCTAATGTCTATAAAGTCCTCTTACAAAAATAGAAAACTTCAAATGTTATGAGAATGTATTCCTGAACTCAAACCCATGGAGCTGCTCGCTACATCAGCACAAAACCAAAAATAAACAGGCTCAGACATTAAATGTTCTGCACACAGTGAAAAGGTTGACCTAGGTTCTTTCATTGAAAATCTCAGTAAACTCCAGTAAACTGGAGTATCAAACTTTGCAGAGTGATGTCAAACACTGACCTGATGATTCTCATCAGTAGTCTTTCTCATTTTAGATCACTGAAGATATGGTGACTTATAAAGACAATGTGACAATTTAAGTACAAGACCATAAGATGATAAAATAAGATGGAGAAAAAAAACTCACTTGTCCTCAAAGACCTTGAAATCTGAGACAAGGTCACAGACTCGCAGGCCATTGCGTGCAGCTTTGGAGGAGTATGCAGGACCAATACCCTTTTTAGTGGTTCCCAAACTAGACAAAAAACAAATACAACATAGCTAATTATGATAAACAGTTTATATAATAGGAAAAGATCCAACTAAAGAACAGAAGACATTATAATAAAAATAACACCAAACATTTACTCTGTATTTAGACTAATTAGAGTGAATTTACTTTTTCCCTTCTTGTTGCTGCCGCTGCTGCTCCTGGATCCCATCAACAGCTTGATGGAAGTTGAACACTACAGGTGGAGAGAAGGGACTGTCAACAGGAGGACATTTCTAATTCAAACACTTGAAGGAGGAAGCGTTTACTTACCAATGTGAGCACGATCAGAGATCTTTAACCTCTCCTCCCATCCTTGTAATCCTGCACACAATACAATTTCCACATCACATGTCGCACCTCGAAAAACATCAATAGACTTCATCTATTTAGCTAGATTTGTATCTGCTACATCCAACACACTTCATTTCAGGTTCCACAAGGACACATCTATGTGTTTTCACCAATAACACCAATACTGATAATGAACTACAGACTTACCTCTTAGTTACTGAAGTGATTAAACATTTGAAAACACCATTCTCCTTCTAGTCTGATCATTGTAATGAGTACGATAAAAAAAAGGCAAAATAAAGTATTTGAAACTATGTCTTTGTTCTATTTAAGAGTAAGTCATGACAGGGTGACAGTGAGGCAACATGCGCTATGCCAGGATCCTAAAATGGAGCAGCTGAATGGAAATCAGCCATCATTTTTTATTATTAGCAATTTATTCTTTCCTTCTGTGACCTGCCCAAATGTCTTCCTTACTGCTACAGACAATATACTGAAGTACAATATACTGATATCGCTGCTCTGCTCTTTACTGAACCGTACCTTTGCCTTTCTGCAGGTTCTTCTCAGCCTCCTCAAACAGACCTGGCAGGTGTATCACCACTCCGTTGCCTGTAACATAAATATACACTTTAACAATCCTTGTGAAAAATAACTTCATGCGCTGTCGAATAAAACATTTCTCTGAACAAAAAACTGCTCATGCCCCCACCCCCCTCGTTTTATTTATACAACACACCCTGTCTTGTGACCATCCACAGTAACGAGTGTTCCTCTAATGTTTCCTCTTTCCTCATTTCATGATTTCACTGTTCTAGAAAGAAAAAAATGCCATCAAAAAGAGGAAACAGAATGAACAGTAAAGACTTAAATGTTGATCCTGACACCAGAGCAATGTGCAACTCTGTGTATATTTACATCGACACAGATTTTTGTTTTTAACCTTCAGTTTGGTTCAACCTTTAGTTACCCCTTGTGTAACATCAAGTCCTCATTTGTCTTCTGTGGGCGACGTTTAAATGAATACTAGCTATACCCGACTAAAACAAACACAGAGCAATATAACAGCTCTGTAAAACATCCTCCCTTCACAAAGGTGAGAATCTTTTGTTGAAACTGTTTTAGAGGTGTTGATTCAATGTTATGGTCATCCTCGAGGCTTCAGTTTGCGGCACTGTTGAACTGTATTATGTGTGTGTGTATGTGTGTGTGTGTTATTTAGTTGACTCCACAGACTGTGTGTAAAGTTTTGGGTGCTGACGCTCCTACTCTACAATCAGTTCCAAAAAGACGTCAGCAGGTGCCTCTGCAACTACTTCACTGTGACTGACAGCTCACGACACATAAAATAACCACATTTATCAGTAAATAAACATTTGAACAAACGTCAGCATGAGGAGAACTATGTAAAACGACAGAAACCATCTTTGGGTACATACCAAAATAGTAGCAGTTAGTTTTTAGATTTTTTTTGTTTTTGCTGCTAACATGGATGAGGCAGAATTTCTGACTTATACAGAAGCCAGCAGTTGGGGAGATACGTTTTGACTTCACGTCACACATCTTTATAGACAGTCTGTATTCTGCCCAATGTTGATATAAATGTGATGGACAAAATATTAAAAACCAAAAAATTACCATGGAGATGAACAAACAGCACAGAACAGTCGTTTGGAAGTCGAGTATCACATCTTATTTGAATATCAGATTGTAAAGATAATGAATTCCAGGGAAAGATATTTGCCAGAGTATAAACCAGTCTTTGTGCTGTTGTTTTGCTTTTACTGGATGCTGTGTTTCTGCTCTATAACAGCTCACCCTGGCCTAAAAGCACCAGTTTGTAGGATTAGGATAAAGTGCTCTTATTTAGAAAATTTGAGCATGCATAAGTTCCAGCTACATGCTCCATTTGCTACCATGCACATCAGCTCACCCTCACAGCTCCTCCAAGCAGTGTCACTGGGTCTAATTCTCTCTTTTTAACTCACTTTTCTTCATTGCTCTTCTTCTGTTTCATTATCTATCGTGTAAACTGTCGTTTTCTCGTTGTTTTGTGGTTCAGTTGTTATCAACGACTACATCTGCTCCATGTTCGCACAAGTGCAGCAGAGCAAAGCCTGTGCAGGAGCAACAATTCAAGCACAGTCAGATACTCTGCTCTGATTGGTTGATTTTAACCATGACGTGGATTCTTGTCTTCTCTCTCTCTCTCTCTCTCTCTCTTTTTTTTTATTACTGTCGGAACAGTTTTATGAAACGAAAGATCAGCTTCAACGCAAATAAACAACTATAATCACTAAGAGGGCAGAGTGTGTACTACTGAACTGGAAACAGTGTGTCTTGAACACGTGTAAACTAACATATTCAACTCTGGATGACTTTCTGACACACAACGTCTGATAAAGGGTTGTGGGTGTGGTTTGATGCTCACCCTGATGCTTTATTGATTTATGAGGATCTTTATCTCCCGCCAAGCCTTTCAAAATAAAACGCACACAAACAGGATGTTCACCCTTACCAATGAAGGAAACGGCCTTCTTGTTGAGCACTCCGCTGGGCAGCAGGTGGAAGTCGTACTCCACCGAGTCCACAACCACAGTGTGACCCGCGTTGTTGCCTCCCTGCAAACAACACAAATAGGTCAACAATTATCTGTTAGCTGAGAAAGGACAGACACGACAGGAGGTCATTAGTCAGCTACCGGATTAACTGTGTTACCAGCTGGCTACGAGAGAAAACTTCTGATAAATAGAGGGAGAGAGGCCAGCGGGCTGACATAACATTACACTGGCTAGTTATTAATATGTGGAGGTCATTTTTATGGATCAGTAGCATATTTTGTTACCATGACAGCAGATAAAAGAGATAGATAAGATCTCTACAGATAAGACCCTACAGATGAAAAAAAAACAGTAATTTCACTGATATCACTATGAAACTTTGCTTGTTGGTTACTGATGTTAAAATGATTATTTATATCATGTTTCAATACGTAAATTATTTATTACATACTTAAACATGTGGTTATTAAATGTAAGAACAATTATCTGAGCATAAGATGAAGCCAGGTTCAAACTCCTTCTTTCATAATGTTGAAACATTACATTCAAAACGTATTACGGGGATGAGGGGGTGTAGATTAGATAAGATTAAAATAAAAGTAGAGTTTGGTGCTGCTGGTGGAGAACTTTGGCTCAGTGTGAGAAACCCTTATTTTGAGGAAAGGGCCACTGGCATCGACCCCAGCCAATGAGATACGTGTGTAGCATCAAGTCCCGCCTTTTACTTCATGATTGGTTGTCGGTGCAGAGGACATGATGAGCTTATTTTGACCCGACAACATTAGTTAAAACAGAAAACACCACAGACAACGAGCGCAGAGCTCTTTAGCGTTTTAAATAAACAACTTTTGGTGACTTTGCTAAGTTGTTAAATACGCGAACAAACAAAATTAACACCTGGGTGTGTATTTTGGACGTTTCTTCTCCACTATCCTGACATAAGACACGTTACGGAAGAAAAATATCCTAAAATATGTGAGCTGTCCGGCTCACAGAGCAGCATCCTTTCTGTTTCCTACACCGAGCAGTGTCCGCTTAGCACCGCCTGCTAACGTCAACTTCCACATCCGGGAGGTCAGACAAGGTTGTTGTGGTCGGCCGTGAATCTTTACCGGGAGCTAGCCGGTAACTACACCGCCGCTTCACACTCGGCAGCGGTGCCGCAAAGCGGGCAGGTCTGCGTACCTGACACCTGCACACGATGTCCGCATCCATGGCCAGCAGGTCCACCACCTTCCCTTTGCCCTCGTCCCCCCACTGCGCCCCGAGCACCACCGTCACTTTGTTCCGCGGCTCCTTCGGGACCGGCGACACGCTCTCCCGCGGCCGCTTCACGACCGGCTCCCCGTTCATGGCCGCGGTCTCTCGGCCGTTCACGTTAGCCACGGTGCCGTCGGATGCCATGCTGCCTCCTCCCTGCTACAAACCGGAATATCCTTTTACCGCCGAGCTGACGTCACGGGAAGTGCTCCGCGTGCTGTGAGCAGCAGAGGGAGCTGCAGATCTACGAGCTGCTGCAGACTATGTTTGTGGAGACTCATGGTTTATTCTCAGGGTCAGACAGTGACAGCAACTTGTGATTTTGGTTCAGTTGTGGATACTTTGAATGTACAGAGAAATAGGAACTTTAATATCTTAAAAGTTGATGTATTTACAATTAAGCTAATTAAGTTCTCCTTTTGCAAAGTAGGTTGTCACCCAGGCTCTCTCCGCAGACTATAAGGCCGCATGCCTGAGCACAAGAATTTGGACTCCCAATTACAACTGTGAACTTGAGTCTGACTGGGAGGATCTTTCTGTTTTTACATCATTTCTGGAGCTCTCTTGAATGTCTTGGCTTTGACAGTATTTTTTCTGTTATATGTTCGTCATGTGTTCTCATGTGTAGCGGTGGACTGTGGTCCTCCTGGTATCCCAGAAGATGGCATCCTTCAGTTGGCAGGCTCAGATAACCCTCAAACCCTGTATAAAGACCAGGTCCAGCTTCACTGCAGTTCAAAGTGCTACATGCTGGAAGGAGAGGGTGATTATAGGAATATTTTAATTTTACAAGTTTTCTGTCTTTATTTATATGCTGTCTTCAAACTTTCAGACACATACACTCACAGTGCCACTGGTGAATGGGCATCAGCTAGTGGTGGCAATACAGATTTGCCGAAATGCACTGAAGGTACAAGCTACATGTCTTATTCTCTTATATTCATCATCAGTGCTTTACAGACATTTACATTTTCACAGGAATTTACTTCTGACTTTTTGTGTATTTCAGTGTGTGGGAGGTCCAAAAAAACTCCCTGTTAAAGAGACACTTGAGAGAAAGACTTACAGACTGTCAGGACTCACCTTCCACAGGAAGTAACACACGCATGATTTTCACAACAAGACAGCTGCCAGCCAGACAATGGAGGCCCCTTGTTTTGTTGGCTGAAGGCAGAGAGCCTTATTACCTCAAAGGCATTGTGTCCTGGGGATCCCCCTATAATCAGAGGGAGTACAAAGGTTGTTATACCAAGGTGGATAATTACATAGACTGGATTAAGGAGACAATAGACAGAGTAGAAAACTCTTGAGAGACAAAATACTTACCATAATAACAATCTATTTCAGGATTGATTCAGCTCTTTAAAGTAGAAATGTTCATGGGAATAAGCACTATGATTTTGTTACTAAATAACATAAATAATGTAAAACTAAGTTTAGCTTTAAGCATAAAGCTAAACCTAACAATATAATGTATTTTTGTCTTTTGGTCATCACATCTTCCACCAACAGTAAACATCAACAATACCCTGTAATTACTAATTCTATTAATCCTTAATTCTTATTAAAGTATACAATTTCTTTTACTCAAATATATAATGTCCACAGTATCTTATATGGAAACATTTTCGTGAATTACAGAGATGAACATGTACTGTGGGACTAATAAAGGAATCTGAATCTGATCCCGAGATGCACACTGCGTAGACGTACAAGGTTTCTGTTGGGCACACTGCAGTTGTTACCAGTTGGCTTTAAACGTTTCCAGCATGCAATTCAAAGCAAAGGTATTCAAGGTATTAAAAACTCAGATAAGTCATATTTGCTAAAACTGTCACTGTGGTCTGACAGGAGTGCATGACACAGATGAACTGTGGAAAAAAAAAAACAAAATCATGCTCCTCTGGCTCCACCTGCTGCCTCTAAGGTGGATAAACAACCAACTGTCCTTCCTCCGTCAACAACTGCATAAACAACAAATAATTAAACAGTAGAAAAAAAGATAACAACAATAAATAAGACTGGACAAATCCCCTGGGAGGGGATTTAGAGTTGAGTTGGAGCGCACTTCTTTAGCTATGTATGTATTATGTATATATGTGATATATAATGTTAACCTATGTTCAAACATCAATACTGCATCAACTACAGACATTACCTGCATTGAAATCAATCCAATGAATTAGAATGCAACAAATCTTTCAGTCTTATTTCTAAAAAACTTGGGGTCTGGTAAACCAAACAGTTAAGTTAACAGTAGAAAATACCCTGAATCCATCATGGCTGTGGACATAAAATAGTTTTATACTGAGTATTAGATAAGACACGGTCATTGTGGACTAGAATTCTTTTTATGTCATTTATTTTTACTTTTAGCTTTTAATGTTATTCCAAATGTGGATCTACAGATTTTTTTTCACTAGACCTGTCTAGCTTTAACTGCCCAGTCTTGTGGGGGGAAACCAGAGCACCCGGAGAAAACCCAAGCTGCCACAGTGAGAAGAAGTCAAGTCAAGATCTAAAACCGTGTAAGATGTGGTCTCTCTCTCTTCATATGATTAGTTTATGAGGTCTTGACGCGTCAGACACCCCAGAAACATGATGAGGTGTCGTAGTTCAGGGTAGATGTGGACTGGGAGGCTTTTTTACTTAATCTGCATGTCTCATCAGGGGAAAACTGGAGCACCCGGAGAAAATCCAAGTTATTGTGGTGAGAACATGCCAAGTCACGATCTCAAATCCTTCAAAATCTGGTCTCTCTCTTTTTGTAAGATTATTTTTAAAATGTCTCGATGTATCACTTTTAGTTGAGGGTAGATGAGCTTTACAAATGTTATCACTAAAAAACGAATAAACTTTTTTGCCTTGGTCATCACCACCGTAACAACTCGTTCTAGCAATTGTCCTACAGAGGTAATTGGTGGTGGTGTTTCCTCTTGTTGAACATGAGTAAGCTTTGCTTCTAAAATAGAGAAAACATATTCAATTATGACAGCAACCTTTTCTTTCACAGCAGACGTAATGATTCTTTTTACATCCAGTGCTGCAGCTTGTAAAGGGCAAGATTTTGGTCGGGCCTCTTGAATTATAGCTGCAATGTTTGCTAGTGCGTTGGAGAGAGCATCTGCAGTTCTTGCTGGAAAAGTTGAAAGCGTGTCTAGAAGTTTTGACCGTGCTCTGTCAAGATCAAATTGGACGTCGGGTATTTCGCACCAAACAACAGGGGCTCTTGATCCTGCCACAGAATGAGCAGCAGGAATTCCTCTTTGTGTACTTGTTGCTATTCCCGGTTGGCCCTTGAGACCAGCTATAAATCCAGCAGTGGCTGCAGCTACAACTACAGTAGTGGCTCCTGCTACAGTTATAACAGTTCTCCTGGAAAGTCCTCTTTTGGCCGCGGGTTTGGACTTAGGCCTCTCCTCATCAGACTCAGAGTTTGTTGCCTTTGTGGCCCATGAAACCCCAACGGTTTGGGTTACGCTCCTACCACTGTGTGCAGACCAACCACTGTATATAGTCCTAGTACTGTACACAGTCCTACCAGTGTATATGTTCTTGGGTCTGACCCAGTTGTCTGTTATATGGCCACATGATGACGTACCAGGCAGCTCTCCCAGTAATGGTCGCAGGCTGCCAGTATGTACGGGGCGATCCATGGCTGAATCTGGAAAAGCAGATTTCATTAGGCCCTTGATAGCTGTGGTCACAAATTTACCGACAGCCAAACCCAGAGAGAGTGGCATTTTGAAAATGTTTTTTCCTGATTAAAGATTTGAAAGATTTGAAAGACCTGCTAGTTTTGTTTTTGTCTGCTGGTCTGAAGTAGAGAGATGATCAAGAATGATCCCTGCTTCTGTGTTGTTGTTCCTTGCTTACAATAATAATATACGTCACAATGACTTGTGACGCAATAAAGCCAACTTTATTGGCTTTATTGCGTCACGAGTTCCGAATTGAACGGCTTGGCGAGACAACATATTACGTCACATGAGGTCGCGGACGCAACAGGTGTGGAGCAGTGCGCATGCGCGTTTTGCGGACATTTTTTGCGCTCGTGGAAAAAAAAAAAGAAAATAAAGGTGTCGTTGTCCGGAGACTGAGCTTTGACAGCTGTGGCAAACAATGTTGTGTCCAAATGCACTTCACATTTCACTGATTTTATTTGGAGATTACCAAATAAAAGTCTCCTCGACATGGCAGAAAATATTTCTATGGTAATGACAAAAAACTACTTTAATATAGTGTTTCTCCATTTGTTCCCTTTAGTTCAGTCTTTCCACCCAGTGAGGAAAAAGGCAAATATCAAATCTGTGAATAAGAAGAAGACATGTAATTCATTAAGTGGGCCTACAGGAGTACAAGGGATTTATTTTGGTGTAGGTATTTGTGTAATGGAATACATTAACAATTTTCTTTATTGTTCATTAAATGAAAAACATATTTCACACATAAAATAAGCAAGTTTTTAAGGCTTTTGTTTGATCATGATCCCTGTCCGAGGTCCTGATCCTGCATGTGGTGTCAAATAAGGCGCAGATGCATAAAGGAAGACGTGACCAGAGCTGTCACCTCTGTTTGTGCCACTTCATGCACTTTCCTGCCTTCAGTTATTTGCATTATTATATTACTGCAGATACAGAATAACTTATCTGACTCAGTACCTTGTTATTATCTCTCTCTACATACACACACACACACTCTGTATAAATATCTGTATAGATTTATTTAAATACTCATTTATATATTTTTGCATATACATGTATATGAATATTTGTATTTGTGTACATATAGATAGATAGATAGATAGATAGATAGATAGATAGATAGATAGATATCTTAAATACACACCACTCTTTACTGGTTAGATTATACATAAAACACACACAACACAAACACTCCCTCAAATTTTATTTAAAAAAGCTGTCAGCTTTTGTAGCTTTGCATTTAAAAGTCTCAGTGTTCTAGTTTTATAATGAATATTTTATAAGTTGGTATATTGATAAGTTTAATCATTTTCCTGTATAAAATGTTTCTGATGGGGACAAAGTAATGAAAAAACACGGTTAATGCATTTCATTAGCAGTTCATTTGCAAACACACGTGTATCTTTATCTTTTGCCTGTTAGGGGCCCCACACTGCCCTCACAGGCCACAGTGGAGCCTCTCTGAACATGTGCATCAGGGTGGTCGTATTCACTGCTAGGTGGCAGCAAAGGCAACATTTTAAAGCCTCTGTGTGTACTTGTGAGGGTCCCCTCCACTCCAGGTCATACCATTTTTTTTTCTTGTGCATATTCCAATGCAAATTTGCATTTACTCAAAACACAGCAAACAGAGTGACAGAGTGTACGTGCGGCCATGTTCCAGCACACGGCCGGCGACTGGTTGGTTTTCAGGACCACCAGGATCCTCACATGAGCCCCTTGTTGTACTTTTGTAGTGATCTGTGGTTTAATTAGTAAGTAAACGGAGTCAGAGCCAGATGAGCCAGATTATCAGAACAACACACTGTACTGTAAGGACCGCACACACACACACAACATTAATGTCTGAGTCTCTTGCTGGATAGATTAAAGCACAGTGATGTGAATACATGAACCAGCTGCTGAGATAATACTGTGTTTTGATGATTGATAACATTTAAGAGTCCTGTGAAAATGTGTCCATTTTTAAAATGGTGAACTATTGATAGGACAGAAAAAGTGAAAGTTTGGCCATTATTATTATTATTGTCTTATTATTCTAATTGTATATTTGTATATTATGAAAACATCAATTATGAAGTTAATGCCCATGTTGACAAATCACTTCAGTTTTATGTATTTTTGGGGTTTATATGGCCATTTCTACTAGAATTGTGATTTCTGGTCCTCCAAAGTGTCGGGCAGACCACATCAGCTTCTTTCTATGAAGCTGATTCAACAGTTAGGACTTCCTCATCCCACCAGTTTCAAAGTCTGCGGTGAGATGAGATCAATAAATGTCCGTAACTTCATCTTTTTACGCTTTTCATATTCCTGTAAATATTAGTACATCATAATTGTATTTGTTTAATGTTCCTGTTCTCCTCATTTTATTAATGCACATCAATGGTGAGTTCATTATTGGATGCATTGTTTTCTCGTGATTTCAGGTGGTGTGAAAAAATGAGACTTGATTTACCTCAACAGCACACTTTAATACCACACAGACCAAAAAATAAGCCAACAACCGACTCATCCGTGCACAGAGCGACACATTCAGACTTTATTCACTGCAAAAGACTCTTCACAAACAGCTGTGATTAAAGTTAAAGCCACAGAGGCCACACTGGGCTTGTTAATGCGCCCGCACAGAAACCAAAACCACCTCACTGCTCATATCTGCACACGCTCAGAGGGGCAAACGCAGCAGTGGCCTACAGAACTGACAGGCAGATGTTACTATCACTGGCTGTCAATTCATAGGTCATCACCTCGTGCCCCATCGCTCTTAAGCTTCTTCACTCGACTTTGTGAAGCATTAAAAGAAACGCTCAGTCATCTGAAGTCACACGAAGAAGAAACCTTACAAATGTTTGTATATGTTAGAGTTTAGCTTCCTGCTGCGTTGGGTGGCTCTCTGCAGGTAACAGCACCTCCACTGGAACAGAAGCAGCTTCCACATGGAGTTGCTGTTACATCCAGCAAACACCAGAAGGCTCGTCGCCGGCTGCTCCTCCGGTCCCTCTCCGAGTCAGCCATGTTACCGATGGACAAACCTGACAGGATGATGACGGGATCACACCTCCAGTTTTTTCTTCTTCTTCTTCTTCTCCTTGGGCGGCCGGTGTGGAAATACCTGAGACAAAAGAGGAGAAACAGAGCAGGAGAAAGCCCTGAGGTCAACTCAGGAATCAGACTCGGAGGCAGTTGCTTTAGTACGTGAGGCGTCTCCACTTGCGAGTGACTTTGACCCGGCAATTTCCTCCACCCAGTTTTATTGCCTGAAGTGGATGGCATCATTGCTCACACTCTTCCAACAGAGGGGCCAAAGAGCCAAGGCCTGTGCAGATAACACAGATTTTATGGTAGCTGTCAACGTGAGGCTGCTTTTCAATATGTGAAAATATGGGTGTGCCTGACCTATGTACCTGCAGGCTTCACATTTCCTGCTCACTCTGACATCTGTCCTCATAATTACTAAAAGACTGGCTTCGTAGTTTGTCACTTGGAGCTAAATTGAGGGGTTTTTTTTTTTATTCTGTTATATGTTTTTTTTTTTTCACTTTCATTCTGTCTCGTTCAGTTTGCAGAATGATATCTCTGTAGACTTTGCCTTGTAGTAAAACTCTGCACAGGGAAAAAAAAAACAGAACAATAAAGCAATTAAATGATTAGCAGCCCTGTGAGGCCGTCTATATCTGTGCTTCTGTGGAAGAGACCAGTCAAACTGCATCCTTCACTTTCTGCCTTCTCAAAGGCAGAAACATCATTTTTAATCAGAAGACTATTCAAATCACACCCAGTTTGTTTTATTCAGTAACTGTGATTAAAAAATCAAATAACACGACTTACCTGGTAAATATATAAATCAAAAAACAAAGTCTTCAGCGCTTTTATGTACAATGGATTTTGTCGTAAATGATAACATATTTTGAACATAGAGTCATTTTAGCATAGTCCAAAAAATTATGGAAATTTCTTTTCAGATTAATCACCTCTTTTTAAAGAAAAAAATAATGATAATGATAACTGGAGTTGTCTGTTTGAATTTAGTAAATCTGAGATAAAATCCAGTGTTTGGTTGAAGAGCTGCACTCACCTTTAGATGCAACATGGCCCAGTGGCTCTCACAGGACGAGGCCAAAGGTTTGAAGAGCTGCAGGGGTGTGGACACACAGCGAGCCGGGCCTGGGCGGCGGAGGGGAAACACGGCCAAGCAGAAACACAGCAGACGCGACCAAGGCAGGCGAAGGTGCGGAAGGTCGCACACTGACGGCAGACAGCAAAAAGCGAAAGAGCCGCGTTTTTTGGTGTAAATGTCAGCAATGACAGCGAGGCAATGGCAGCGAGGCAGAGCTGCCAGTTTAAGAGATCAGGAGTTGGTGGAAGGTTAATTATTACACTTGCAGTCAATATTTAACAGGCCCAGCGCCCTGCCCCTCAGTCCAACATCCTGATTCCACACTGACTGACACAGAGGGTAGGGCCAGCGTCAAGAACATCTCTTTTGTCCCCTGCACAAAATATGTATTCAACGCCTCACATGGCCTGCAGAGAAAACACTGCTTCTTACCTGTGATTTGAAACCCTTCAACTAATCTACCGTGTCATGATTCATAGACCAAATGAAAAAATGTAAAGACTCATTAATGCACATTAATTGAGATTTATTATTGTGAAGATAAAACTCCCTTGAACCACCCATCTGTAAAGACTAAATGAGCTGCCTTTTTAGTGTTTTAGTTGTAAGTGCAGTATGACGTGAGCTGCAGCGATGTGCCGAACAATCAGCACGTGAGCACAGTCTCCATTTACTGTGGCACGCATTCATCTTTCCTACACACACACACACACACACCTGTGCACAATAACCGTCATAAGCAGATATGAAACTCAGGCTGCATGTGAAGCAATAGAACAGGAGGAAGCAGAAGACTGTGGCCTGTAGTCATGGAGCGAGACTGAACGGCAGCACAATGAAAGGCTGATTGTACAGTGTGTTAAAGATTGGAGGCGGTGGTGGGGGGTACAGAATGCATTTTTATTTTTATTAATAATGTAACAACAATTATAGTAAGCACACTGAGCTTTAGTTTACCACTGAATAGTTACAATAAATGACTCGCGATGAACTTTAACTTCAGGGCGACCGTAAAATGACTCAAGACATGTGACATGAGCTGCAGGTAGTAAACTTCTGTACAATAACATTAACACGTTGACTTTACTGCTCTGCACAGCCTTAAAGAAGCTGCTATATTTAACTCTCATGCACACCGGATCTCTCTGGATCTCCCTCTGACATGAACATTATTTAAATTTCTCTCTGATCTACTAGAAAAAATATCAAAGAGATGTTATCTAGTGATCCAGCGGGGTCAAAGGTCTTTTATGTTTTAATAACATATTCATAGTGAAAGCAGGAAACACTTTTTTTCTGTCCTCATGTCAACATTTCCTCATGAGACTAATCTCTTTTAACTATGAGACTGCAGCACACATTTAACATAGGTAAAAAAAAACTACAATATGAAGTGAAAGGTGGACATTTTTCATATAAGAATATATTTTACAGCTCTCTTTGATTCATTCACTTGAGCTATCTTATCTCACAGGTTGAAGGGATTGGTATGGCTGAGTGCAGAGTCCAGTGTCTCTAAGAGAGAGAATATATGCGCAGCATTAATCTGCCCACACAGATAAAGTTGTTCCTTTGAATCGACGCTGCCTGAAGTCATAATCATTTCTACTGCAGTTTAGATCAGATAACAACATCAATCTGCTGAGCATGAAATTATCTCGTGCACAAGGTCACATGCGGCTCTCAAATCTTAGCCGAGCTGATCTCATTTCAGAAATGTTTCACTCAATTAGGAGTGTTGATATTCTTTTAATGTTCCTTTTTCTGAGCTCAATTAGCGTATTTAATGTTAAAAAAATCTCTCAGTCAGTTATATTTCATTCGCGGTTGTATTGTTGTTGTGTTTAAATGTGTACTGATTTTGTTTAATGAAAGGATCAGTCATGCAGCTGCGAGCCCACACTTCTTTCTTGATTTCTCTTTTTACATTGTTCCTCGTGGTGTTACTGGACTTTGGTCCCGTCATGCTAAACTTCACCGAGAAGCTGACTTCAAAAGAAAAATCAGTAATGTGCAAGACATTAGTCAAACACACAACAATACAAAGATGTCCACTTTTTCCATGCTACTTCAAACACATGTGCACTTCAGGCAGCCAGGCCTCAAATATCTGATGACTAATGTTTCTCACATGAAGAGCAAACAAGAGTGTTTTTTTCTTTTCATTTTGGTTGTTTTTTAACAATAAGTCAAGAGAAATCCATTAGTGTAATGCATTATTTTTGACTAATCCATTCTTCATATTTTCATGTTCGGGTAGTTGTAGTTAAGTATTTCAGTAAGCTGCAGTATATAAAAAAAAAAACTATGATATGTGTTTAAATGTAGAGAAGATTCATGTTCTCAATCTGCTCCTTCCTGGGAGCCATGAGATCCTACACAAACAAGCTGCTTTCGACTCATTTAAAACAGTTTGAATTATTTCCCAAAGTTTGTTCTTTCTCTGTGCTCCTCGTGCTGGTTTGGAGGGGGCGGAGCTCAGGTGAGGAAAGGTGATGTCACATACTCTCATGCACCAATCAGGGTGGATCCATATTTAAATCAAATACGATGACTGTTGGGTTGTTTGACCATTTTTGAATCTGATTGAAACACACCTACACATTCCCGACAAAACAGATAAGTGTTAAACTAAATATTACCATACGATTATTTTAAAATGGATTTTTTTAATGTGTTTGTTAATCTCCTGTTTCTTTTTCACCAGAAGAGCTCATCATGAGCTGTATGCTGTATGTGTGGAGCCCCCAAAACCGTTTTCTTCTTTTTTTATCTTTAACTGTTTATATTGTTTGTGCACATTATGATGAAGATACAGATGAAGACTTTGTTTTAGCTTGTTAAGATTTTATATACTGGCAGGGTGCAGGACTGAGGGAGCCTACGAGGCCTCGATGTGAGAAAGGGCCCAAAGACAGACTAAAATAGATAGTTGTGGATGCAGGGAGGGGCCCATAGAGCAAACCTGGGTACAGGGTCCAGAAGTGTTTTACTACGGCCCTGAACACTGATGCTGCAGCAGGACACTTTGTGGATGATTAACATTAGTGCAGCGGCTGGAGTAGTTTTATGATGACGGGTTAGCTTCATCCAGGTAGCTGAGTGATAAGACTGGCGCTCGGTGAGTGTTTAATCGCCCTGTCCTCTTTACTCCAGTGGAAAAGCTTCTTTTTACACATTTGAATGATTTGATAACAATAGTATTTGATTCTTTATTGAGTTATATTTTTGACTTGTCTGATAACTCATTTTGTCAGTTTTGGACCTCCATATCACAGAGGAACCTCCAACACAAATACAGACAGCAGCACTTTACAATTTAAAGGCAATGTACAGAATTTGCACTTTGTGGTTAATTCTGATAAACCAATAAGAAACATTTACAGCAGAGTTTTAGTGCACAGCCTGCAAATATCCAGAGCTGTGTATTCACACATAGTGTCAAAGATCTGCATGTGACACTTTTACTTTATACTTTAATAATTTAATTTGAACTCCTTTACATACTTAAGGTCTACACTTTTGTTTTGGAGTTTAATCTTATTTCATGTGTGTGAACGTAACATCAGCACTGCCCCCTGTCTTCAAACCACGATAATGAAGACGTGAGGAGCTCCTGATGAAAAATACTGACCAGAATCTGACTAGATAGATAGATAGATAGATAGATAGATAGATAGATAGATAGATAGATAGATAGATAGATAGATAGATAGATAG
>JBAJHX010000067.1:5846841-5867539 GCA_037176925.1 Amniataba percoides
TAGATAGATAGATAGATAGATAGATAGATAGATAGATAGATAGATAGATAGATAGATAGATAGATAGATAGATTTCAGACATTGGATCGTGGGGTGAAATAAAAGAAGAATAACTTGGCACTGGCAGAATGTCAATGACATGGTATGATGATATTTTTACTTAAAGGAAAATAGTGTTACTGAAGTAAAAGTTTTAAAAGTTGTCTCAGTGACAGTTTTTATGCTGAAACACAGCAACATATGGACTGACTGTGAAATGTACCAAATATAAAACACTGTTCAAAAACATGCGTTCACAAGAGAATCAAACCTTCATCTCTGCTCCACATCCTCATTGGAGCTGGACGTGATCTCATTTCATATTCTTGTGTTCAGGTTTTGATTTCTTGATCTTCACGCATAAAAGCAGTCCTAAAAGGTGTTTTGTTCTAAAAAGTTTGGAGTCTTTTGAGCTCTACCGCAGCAAGTTGGACTAGAGTTTGACATAGAGAGGCTCAGTAATGATCTACGAGCTCACATGCAGAGGAGGGAATAAACACTGAAGCATCCACTGAAAAATAACAGGGATCATTATAAAACCTCAAGAGATGCATCCTGACCTCTGTTGGTAACCAGAATGCATTGCAACAACAGCAGCAGGCCTCTGTTCAGTACAAACAGACGTCTGGTTGCAGTCAGACGCTGTTTCTTAAATCCTAAACGAAGCCTTTTCCCTCCTCAGCTCTCCCCTCTCACATTTGTGAAGCAGCTTCTTGTTTTCTTTTTATCCCGCTGTCACAGATCTGAAGCTGTCATTCAGACAAAATGAATATTTTCTGTATTCATAGAGGGAGCCTTCATAAACTGCTGTATTTCCCAGAGGCCTGATGAAATCTCTACATTCTCTTCAACTAGATGTGCCTGTTTTCTCAGCTGCTCATCAAGTGGATTTATTTTCCTGCTCCAATCTGAAATCCATTACTCATTAGTTAAATATTTTTTTACTGCCTCTGTCCATGAAACCTGAATACACTTTGATTTTTTTTATCCTGAAAAATCAACTCAGTCCTACAATAGTGTTTTGTCTCGCTCTTTGTTTGGCCTGGGCAGCAGCCATCATAGACAAAAACCTCCCTTTCTCAGAGCGCGGCCGTCTGCTGCTGATCAGATCAAAGTGTTTGGGGAGAGACTTGAAATGCCACCAGGTGGAGAGCTTTTGTTCCTAAATAAAGCACAGGAACCCCCAGCAGGTTTATTGTGATCTACTTGTGCTATGAAGCATTAAAAAATCATACTACGTGCACCCTAATGACTTCATAAATAACTCGCTGACTAACATTTCTGTTTTGTACAGGCTTTATTCAGGCTGTTTTATTGTGGAAACCCCATATTTCATCAAAATGAACAAGTTCCAGCTGTTGCCAGTGTTCAAATGTGTGCTCATGTGGAGCAGCAGGAGCCACGCCAGTGTCTGTTCTTATTGCACAATATTCTGTGTTGTGAAAGGGCTTAAACAGTTTGTGACAGCTGAGGAGCTACAGGGTGGTGTGTCAGTCGTGATGGACCCAGGAGAGCTCAGGGGGAACCTCTGTAAGAGGCTGGAATAATACAAATGAATGGCTGATAAAAAAAAGACTTGCAACAATAAATTGGTTTCCAAAATAAAGCTGTGCTCCAAAACATCTGATCTTTAAACCATTTAATTATTTACAGACACAGCTCAGTTTGTTGTCTGTGTAGAAATCAATGGATTTTTAAACAACTTCAAAAGTTCATTATATGAAAATACCAAAAAAAACACGATGCCATTTGGCTGTTTTGCTGAAGTTTTATTTTGTTCTTCATTGGTGAGGGAATGTGTGAAAGAAATGTGCATTATACTATATACAGCTATGTAGTTTCAAAACCACTGAGGTCATTCCCTCTTACCAAGAGTACTGTTCAGCTTAATGTTTATTTTTATTTAATTTGTTTTTAAAAAGTGCACTAAAAAAGTCCTGCAAAACTGATGAAAGTAAAACATAACAGACTAATGACTGAAATAAATTAAATTCAATCAACTTGTGCTGTGATATTGAACACAGGTACACACTGAGACAAAAAAAAGATAAACAGTTTGTTCTTTAAAAACCAGATTTACTGTAAGACTTTATTCAGCTGATACTAAAAGCTGTGAAAAACTGAAAGGTCGCCCTCCCCCTTAAATCATTTTGCTATAATGCTGTGTTGAAAGATACTCGTGTTTGACTGCAGATTGGTGGACTACTAGTTTTACATATTAGCAAAGTAAATTTAGTCTTACTTTATTAGAAATATCATGAAACTAAAATATTATGTACAAGCTTCTTGATCATCTCATTGTGAATTCCAGTAAACGATTCAATGCTATTCACAGTCAGTCCTTTTGTTGCCCTCTACAGAAAACTAACAAGAATCAACAGCTACGTTCAAGTTACAGTACACAACAGTTTAGTCACATAAAAAAGAGACTTGGACAAAACATTTAAATGAACACACAGACACCTAAAGTAAGAAGCTCTTCCACGCTCCGTCCTGATTAGGATTCCTCTCTGATTGGAGTGCATCCAGAGAAAAAACTGTTCTGAAAACTCGTCAGGATTCTTTTCTTCTTCTTGAGGAAGCTTGCTGTCATTCGTTCCCCGTCATCCTCGTCCTCCTCTTCCTCTGGAACGACGGGTTTCCCATCCAGCTGTAGGTCTGCAGTGGGGTGTCCCATGTCTCCGATTTCTTTCAGCACCTAAAGTAGGACGTATTAGTGCTCAGGTGTTAGTTCTGCATTACATCCTTTTTACATCCAGAGGCAGCAAGTATTGTATGCATGATGCTATCTGCCAAAATACAAATTTACAATCATAACAGCTTTCAGATGTCACTGTCGGGGCCCTGTTTTTATGGATCAGCCTTAATGACAAGAAGTAATACAGTATCGACAGATTTCTGATCATGCAGCACCTTTTATCGTTTCGTCTTCAGAGGGAGGCAGCTTACCTTCTTAGTGGGTGTACAAGATGGCGGCTTGAAGAATGTGGTGTTGTCGGGGCTGACGGATGTGGGGTCTTGAAGAGACACAGAGTCTCTGGAAATGCTCTCTGTCTGACTTACATCCTGAAAAGAGCACAAAGTCCGACAGTGAGAACAAAGCTCATTGATCTGCTCCATGGTTTAAAAAATATGAGAACAGAAGAAGCACAACTGTGTTAATAATCATGTAAAATTATCTACTAATCGGTTAAAGTAGTACCACAGTTTATCAATTATTACTTTGGGTCTTTTTCTCAGTCGTTACAATTCAGTCATGTTTCAACATCTATAATAATGTTTGGTGTGATGTTTATGCTGTTAAAATCTACTGAAGGAATATTTCACTCTGGTTTCTGAAAGTCCTCACACAAATATTCAGTTCAGTAACCGTGTTTAAAACACACATGAAGACAGCACACCCAGCAGATGTTTGATTTTAAAGAGTTTGATGTACAAACACACATTTTTGGCAATTATTCATCTGTAAAATTAAACTTTTGAATATTCCTCCCTAAAAAGTTTCTAACAGGCACTGTGCTTCTCAAGCTGAGCAGGTGTGAACAATGTGTGTGAAGGAGTGTGTTATGTGTGAAATATGCCCACAGTGAGCCCTTTTCATGTTTCCCAGATTCAGACCAGTCAGCAGATATCTGACAATATTTGGATTAAGGATTTTTAAAGCAAAATGTTTCCTCTTTCCTGCCGAGGGTTAGGGTTAAGTTACATTACAGCATTGCACGAACAGGTTAAGTTAAGGGAATGTCACTGGAAATCATTAGCGAACTCACCTCTGTCAGTACCTGGTTGTCCATGTTTCGACATTTCTCGTGATCACACTGGCAGTTCTCCCCACACGTCATCTTTCCTTTGCGGCACCTGCACTGCTTGTTGCTGCAGCGACCTTTACACGCACACTAAAGAAAGAGAAACTACTGAGCATCATGACGTTTCTCTGCATTGTAAGTCACCCAACTCTCCTGACCCTAAAACATCCATTATACCTCAGCCATGTCGGAGCAGCTGGAGGAAACAAACCATTTAATAACTTTTATATTACAACAGTGTGACCAGGTTCAGCTCTGTTTTTTCTTTTGAACAGATGCATAACACTGAGATCTTTTGTGTGTAGATGACCCTGAGCGTCAAGCCAATCTTACCCCAGTTGTTTTTGGTTTCTTTGAGTTTCTGCGTGCCTTCTCTGTTTTTTCAGGACGCCACTCGTCCTCCTCCTCCTCATTCTCATCTTCACTGGGAGACA
Source organism: Amniataba percoides (assembly GCA_037176925.1). NCBI lineage: Eukaryota > Metazoa > Chordata > Actinopteri > Centrarchiformes > Terapontidae > Amniataba > Amniataba percoides. The sequence goes on from JBAJHX010000067.1 coordinate 5,851,121, forward strand.
TGAGCTCTGCAACGTTGATGGCCATATTGAGCGGTGCTTTAGCTGTGGTGAAGCGCCTTCCTTTAGGCTTTGGTCGGTAGAGAAAACAAGAAAAGAAAAATCAACACACTTGGAGTTTAAATGAATATCCCTGAAGTTCTGAATTCAGTTCAAAACCCCAGGAGTCCAGCAGCTAGATGTGATACTGTTCACAGACTTATTTACTCTTGGTGCAATGATTTCTTTCAGTTTATCGGTCCTGAATGAAAACATTTTCAATAATTATGGGGGAAAAACCTAAATTAACCAGCTTTAACTTTAAAAACTGAAGAAACCTTGTATAAAAAGGCACAACCAGCAGGAAGGTTGAGCATCTGCAGTAACTTACCTTTGGGGGAATGTACTCAAACGAGTCATCTGGACTGTTTTCATTGTTGGTTGTGGGCAAAAGGATTTTCTTTCCACTTGCCAGGTGGAGCAATGAGAGTTTCTGTGGAGGAAAAAACACAATCACAAAGCTGAGGTAAAGATAAACACAACATTTCACATTTCTACACACAGTCATTTAAGTCAGACTATTTAAAATCTGATCACTGAGTCAACTAAGCATCAGTTATCAAGGTTCTTGACCTCAGGTCCCAGTATATGTTTGGTATTATTTATTCCTAATTCAGCTCTTGAAAATACTGAATAATATCACACAGAAGGCACTAATGTTGGATTATAGAGTTACCTGTTTGTATTGCTCATTCTGCTCCATCAGTTTCTGGTTCTGCTCACTCAATCCTCGTAGATTTTCAAGCTCTTCTTCCTAATATGATGTTACAGTTGGAGAAGCATGAGTGACCTGATCTTTTCTAATTGTTCTGCACAATTTCTCCTAAAAAGAAAAAAAAGAGAAACGTATAGTGATTGAGCTCTCTTTAGTAGGTGGAGACAGACCTGAAGTTTGAGGCGCTGAAGAAGCTCCTTCTCCTTTGGGCTCTCCTCTTCTGTTTGCTTTGCTTCATCTGACTCTCCACCTATGGGTTTGTTCTGTAGCTGGTTAAGGAGGTAAAGGACCTGTACAAAGAAAAGCAAAATAAAACATGCATTATAAATATGAATGTTTCTAAAATGAGGTGCAAATCAACATACGAGTACGAGTAAAGGCCATGATCACCTTCTCTTGGTGCCTCTGCTCTAGTTCCACCAGCTGCTGCTGGTGCTCCATGTCCATGGTCGACATCACGTTTCTCTCATCAGCCAGCAGCTTCCTTAAATCCTGTGCATTTCCTTTTTCCTGTTTGACTTCGCTCTCTAGCTTGGCACTAGCTGTTTTAGCAGCCACCAGCTAAATAAAAAAAAGGGAAAAATCAGATGTTTAAGACAAAACAGAAAACAGCGACACATCAATGTACAAACACACATTTTCTAATACAACTAACAGGTATGATCTCAAATTCATTCACTAGCTCACCTCAGACATCAGGACTCTGAGGGCACACTTGGCGTCAACTATGCTGGTGATGCCATCTATGCGCTGTTTCAAACGGCCTTCGCCGTCTGCGACAAGAACTTTCTGCTGGAGGTCGGCGATCTGAGCATTCCTGTTAACAAACAAGTCACTCTGCAAATCTGAGCAGTTTCTATCATAAAAGATACAGAATCCATTCAGCGTTTTCCACAGATATTTTGGAAACACTAATGAAAGGTTCACAAAATAAAAGCACTTGCAGCAGAGGGCATTTGTGAGTTGAGAAGAAGCACAATGGTTCAGCTATTGACAGGTTTCACTGTCATCACTGAGCAGCTGCATCAGACTCACCTGAGGCCAATTTCTGTCTCCAGGTTCTCCACTTGTTTGGTCAGAGGTGTTTCCAGCGCCCCCTGGCTCTCCAGCTCAGAGATGATCAGTGTGCGACGCTGCATGGGAGAACACCACAAAGCAAAGGATTGATTATTTGCAACTCTGCTTTGCTGGTGCGCTGATGTCTCATGTGTGGATGCGCAACAGGAGAGAATTGACATCTCACCCTGATTTTGGCAGCAGGTCGATCCCCCGCCTCCATCTGCTGTTTGAGGTGATTGATCTCCTGAGCCAAGACCTTTCTGTCCTCCAGCAGGTCGTTGAGGTGGCGCCGAGCCTCCTCTGTGCTGACCATCACCTCCACTTCATTGAGAAGCCAAGTCTGATCACATAAATAAGGTCACACAGTTAATGCAGCAAAATCTCTCACTATCTAACAAGGATGTTTAACTTTTATAATAATGTTCAGGAACTTGTTCAGGAAAATCAGTCATCACGTTCTCAAAATAATCGTCTGTCAATATTCTTCAGTACAATGATAACTGACAATAGTTTGTTTGTAGTGTTCAAAGCATATTGATATTTATATTTATTTTTTAACATGTAGACTAAGCGTCAGACCATGTCTCCTTATTGACACACATGTAGGTGTAAGTGTTTTAAATGTGATAAGCATTTTATCGGTCCCCAACTTTAACTGACTTGACATATTGTTGGACAAATCAATGCTTACATAAAGTTACTGAACTCTCAAAGGCTGCAAGTCTGACATTTAACTGGCAATCTGCCCTGTGGCATCGCTCATCCTCCCTCTGCTGCTGCTGATGTAAACAGACTCTCAGCTTCAAAGTCTGTAAGAATTCGACAGATTTTGAGATGCACAGCTAACTAGACTCAACAGTTCCATACAATCGCCATTAATTTTTAGTTTGTTTCTAACAATGCTATTATCACAATACTTCCAAGTCTCTTGCTGCATGCGTGGATCATGAGGAGTGATGTTGAGAACTGGATGTTTATGTGCAACCTTAAGTCAGTTTCATTCTCGAAAACAAAGTTTTGCTACCTTAACTCTTGCAGCAGCTCCCTCCATTCCTCTGTTCTGGGCATCTTTGCGTTTCTCTGCCACCTCACTTCTCTTCTGTAGAGCATCTTTCAACCGTTTGTTTGCAGCTGCAGCCTGTAGGGAAAGAATACCTTGTGATAAGCTACTTTAATTAGTTTACAGGTACACTTTATCTCAACGGTTTGATATTAGGATAATAACTGCTTTCAGAAAGAGGCCTCACTTCCTCAGTTTTACGACGCAGAACATTGGCCTGTTTCTGGAAATCCCTCTCAAGTTTAAGCAACTCGTACTGCCGTTTACGATCCTGTTAAACAGATAGAAAGCAAAGTGTAAGGTTTATGAAGCCAGAAAACCTAAATTAAACAAAGTTTATTAGTTTTTAGGGGTGAATTTACGTGTAAAATGGTGGGTAAAGAACACATCCTGCAGTGTCTTAAGAAGATCCTCACATACCTTCTCCTTCAGCTGCAGCACCTCTCTGTCCTTCTTGCTCTTCCATTGTCTGAATTTCTCAGAGTCCTCTCTCATCTGTCTCATCAGTTGAGTACGCTGTGTCTTCATAGCCTGTGAGAACAACGTGTTATTGTTCTTGGATGTGGCATCTCTGGCTTACAAATGTAACAAGTAGTACAAACAAGGTCAGTAACCTTCCCATTAATGTTCTATATACTCATAACCACATGTATCAAAATATAGAGTCACTACTTGGTTCATGTGTAAACCAATACGTAAAAAATTAAAAACCACCATCAACAACTTTGGTATGAAAACAGTTAGAAATACATAATGCCCCCCTCACCATGAACCAGCAAAGAAACCCACTGGTTACCTGTATCTCCTGATTGAGCTTGCTAACTTTCTGAACAGAGGACTCTTTGAGTTTCAGCAGCTTGGACTGCTCAAGGAGCTTCTTCTTCATATCTCCCAGCTGCCCTTCAAGCTCCTGCAGTCTCTTCCTCCGCTGCTCACTGAGCCTAGAAGACGGTGTTTTTTGTCAGATGAAGAAGGAAGTGAATAGTGAAGGCTTATTTGATTACTGTTATGTCAAAACAAACTAACGTATCAAATATTACTACAGGCACAACTAAAGTGTTCATACTTAGCCTGGTTGTTGTCTTTCTTTGCAGACTGAAGTGCCAAAACGAGTTCCTCTTTCTCCCTCTGCAGCGAATCCACTGCAGACTGTAGAGTCTGTACATTTTTCTGTGAGACAAAATGCCCAGATGATTAAAGCTTCATTTTTCAACTATGAACAAAAATATAACGGTACAAAAAGACTGCTTTAAACTAAACCCATTTCATCTGTCGCAGGGACCATGTACCACCAGTGTTACCACAGGGGTCACCCTACACCACTGTTGTGTAGTGTAGTGTTGTGTAATGTTACAATGTTAACTAGTCATGGTACAGAATCTTAAAAGGAAAAAAATGGACCCTTTTCAATTGAACTTACATGTTACCGTATCAATGTGTCAGTAAGTTAAAAAGGTCATAAGCAGTTTAAATACAACAATTTAGAGGGAAGCTTTACATATGTCTTAAAAATAATGAACAAAAAAGCATCTAAATCTAAACAGCAAGTTAAAGGACTTTAAAATGTTTGTCTGAGTAAAAAATAGAAACAAACTCCTCTCACCTGGTGCTCTGATTGCATCGGCTCCAGCTGGTTGTCGTTCTGGCACATTTTCTTCACAAAAGCTTCCTTCAAGCTCAACACTTTGTTCAGCTCAATCAGTTCCTTGGAGAGCTGAGCCTGCCGCAGTGCATGATGGGTTGCAAAAGCCTCTGGGGATTCCTTACCACCAACTGCAGTGACATCCTGTTTAATGTGTTAGAGGTAGAAAACATCTTGATTTACATTTGCTTCAGAAATAAAATAAGAGCTGAGGAGGTGTGCAAGAGAAGCAATACGTTTCTCCAGAATGTCTTATTAACAATAAATATACCAAGTGTCATCTTCTCAATAAGAACTTTCAAAATGTCTAGTCCAGTGCATCACTGCAGAATTCTCAATTTTGTAAAGTGCCTCCGATGTAAATCATCATCTAATGTAAACATTAAGAAGGAAATTTTCAACGTACTGATGGGGATTCATCTGCTGAATTTTTACTGCCATTGCCAGAGACGTCAGGTCCGTCCTCTCCTGCAGCCATAGCCTCAATGGAGGCAGCAATGCCTGCGCTCTCATTCTTAAGAAAATAAACAGACAAATCAATGACAACAACAAAGAAAATTCCAAACAGTTGTATTGTCACTATCATTAATTATATTTAAATTAGTATATGGGTGGACAAAAAGTCAACTACAATGTCCAACACACATTTTAGCATTACGACACAGAGATATCTTTAGGTGGATTGTAATGAAACCTGCCATGTGTACCTTGAGCTCTAAGATGACTTCTTGAAGGTTCTTCATCACATCAATGTTCTCCTTCAACTCTTGGTCCTCCAGTGTTTCGATCACTTTCTCGAGATCCACTGTACATCTGAAATAAAGATAAATAAAATAACCATCACTGAAATCACAAACAAATATGATTCAGGCCATAAAACACCAAAAAATAGATTTTAACACGAATTTATTTTATTTATACAGGTATTCTCTGTTCTCTCTCTTCTCTCCTTAATGCCCCCTGGCTTTGTAAACTTACGCTGCATGGTGACGCAGTTGTTCCAGTTTGCTTTGCAGTTTCTCATTTGCTTGTTCTGTCTACAAAGTAAAGCAATGAAAATGTGATTAACATGATGGATGCAAAACAATAAAATGTCAGTCATTTAAAAAAATAAATCATAGGCTGTCCATATTTTATTTCACTGCCAAATTCAATTGTCTTTATTTTTTTTCTGGCTACAGGCACAACCAAACAGAGTCACTCCTAATAAGAGTTTGGCCATCAGCTTTCAACAATGACTCCAGAGGAAGGATTAGTAAATGTTGTTAAAGTCTGGCTCACCATAATGATCTTCTCAAACATGAAAGCAGTCTGTCCAGCTGCCTCACTCAGCTCTCTGCTCAGCTTATTGTTCTCGTCCTGCAGAGCACGGTTCCTTTCCAGCAGCTTAGTCACATTCTCTGCCGTCTCTGGTCTGTAACAGGTGGGCTGAGTAACTTTTATGACCTTTTTAAAATAGGTAACAGTTACCTCTGGGTGCACATTGGGTTATTGGAAAATGTTGTGTCTTACCCTGTGAGCACTGGAGCTACTCCTCCACGGGCATGAAGGAGCATTACCTGCAGCTCCTGAACCTAAAAAAAAAGGAAAAAAAAGTATGAATCAAACCATTTGGGACATTTATTGCTTTTTAAATGAGGAATGGTGAGTATCATAAGCTTTCTGTCCCTTTAATCTTTGATCTTTTTCATAAACAGTAGTAGTCAACAAAGAAAAATTTCCAACGTGAACTGCATTTAACTTGCAGCATTGTTACATAAGCCAATGACACTTTGAGATCTGTTTGTGAGTTCAACTGAGAATACTTCTCTCCAGTTTCTGTACCTGTTGCTTCAAACGGTTCATTTCGGCTGCCCTGGGGTCAACATTGACAATTGGTTTGTTTTTAATCTTGCGAGCTCTGTCAGCATATCTCAGTGTGTTGATGGTCTCCTCCATGTTCGAGTCTGCAGGACTGATGCACGCAATCATCAAGGTGTGGCTGTTGCCTCCCAAAGAATCTGATGAAACAAACAGAAAACGGTTAACAAAAGTGCTTGGTAGAATTATTCTGCAGTCATTTATTTGGTTGTATTGTTGCTGCTTTGAACACCTGCCTGTTATGTTTAACCAGTAATGCTGATGTTTTTGAGTCAAATATATATAAAAATGTAGAGCTAAACGCAGACCACCAGTGAACAATAGTATTAACAGAGCAGTGGAAACATTTTTCGTTTTGTGGTGACAGAACAAGCAAGCATGAAAAAATGTTTCATGAAAAAAGACAGAAGGAGGAGGATGCTTACTGTAAGCTTTCAGAAAGTGATTTGCTCATGTTTTAAAGCCTCAAAGTGAGGCTGGGATCTGATGACCACTATGTAACTTTTGTATTTCTAAAATCAAAGCTTACCTTGTAGCAGGCGGGTGAGCTTGGAGTCTCTGTAAGGAACAAAGGTGTTTTTCTTGCTTTCATCCCCCAAGGCACTGATCACATTACCCAAAGACAAAAGGCCGCGATTGATGCTGATGCCTGAAGATGAAAATGAATAACATCAAAACAGAAATGCTGTCATGAAGGATGCCTTACAATACAAAGAGACGACACAGAAATGTCACTACACTAGAGCATTGGGAGAGTAATAAATTGAAGGATGACTATTCTTAACCAAGTAAATATGAAGAAAATAACGTTCAGTTTACCCTCCTTTAAACGATCTCCTTCCGCTTTGGTCTTCTTTTGTCTTTCTGAACCAGCCAGATCAACAAGGTGCAATTTTGAAACAATTGAGTCAGCTCTGCAACAAAAGATCATACAAATATTCACAGGGTTGAAGATAGTGTTTCCAAAATGTTGCTTTGCTTATCCAGGGGCAATATCATGAGGTATTTCTATTTTGTGCTTATGTCGCTGTTTTTCATAAAGTCTAATCAGTTTTTCCAAAATTAAACAATATCTAGTCCAGCTTTTCTCTATTGTCCTTTTCCCTCTTTCCAATCTCATGGACTGGTATTATTCTGAAAACCTGATATGTATTTCTACATTTACATAAACACAGTGTATCTTTGATTCCAGTTAAGATTCAGTTATTGGGAAAAGGACAATAGAGAAAAGCTGGACTTGATATTGTTTAATTCTGGAAAACATCTAAAAACCTCCATCCATCCTCTGGGCTTTACTGTCTAATGACAATGAGGGCAGATAACTTATTTTAAAAGTGGTTCCAGTAAATCCAAATCTGATAAGAGAACTACAGCCCCTGGCAAACAACTGTTCGTATGGAGTTAATATTACATTAAAATGATTATGTCTGGAATCAGACACCAAAGAATAAAACAATCATTTAAAGTGTTGTTTATAATTTATACTTTGATCGACTGATTTATTTCCTGCAGTGTCTTAGACTGACGGCGCATCATGTATCCTGTGTTTTCAAGAGTTTATAATTTCATGTTCCCAAAAGAAGCAATCCAATTGTGCCTCAATATTGCTTTAAACCTTTATGTATATTTTATCTTACAGAACACATAGACACTCACATGATTAAATTGAGGCATACATTTATGAATGTACAATGAAGTCATTTGAACACAAAGAAAGCAGCCACAGTGCATTTTGCATGCATGTCACTGTTAAAGCTTCACTGTGCACAAACTTAAAATGTTGTGTCAGTTAAAAAGGGGACCCAAGAGATTATGAGAGAAAACATCACCAAACTGACTTGTCTGTCCCTCTGCGCTGCTCCAGTGTGATGGTGAAGATCGCATGAGAGCGTGAAGAAGCGGCATTCATCGCTGTGGAGCCCACAGTGCGAGCAGAGTTTCCAAGCTCCAGACAACCCACCATCTCATGGGCAGAGAATACCTGCCTCTCAGTTAGACCCACGATCTGAAAAACAGGGTATTTTCAATGAAACAAACACTGATACTCTGCTACAATGAACACGTCCTAATATAAAAGCTGTCATCAAGGTATTGAATTAGACATGGTTACAGTTTAGTGAGCATTATAAAATGTATGTTCATTCCTGTAAGCATGTCACTCACCTTAATGCCATCTTTAGGATCTTCCCGAATGCTGATGGAAGGTTTATCTTTAGACGCACACAGCAAGTCCAATATTTCTTCATTATAGATCTACAGTAAAAGAGGAAAAGGCTTAACTAAATTACTTTAAAAGGCCACTGAGCAATGAAATAACATTAGCTGGATTTCAAAGAACACAACAAATGTCTAACAAAAAAAAACAAACAAACAAAAAAAAAAAAGATTTGTAGATCTGTCCACCAACCTCCAGGTAAGACACTGCCAGACGGAATTCACAGTCGGTCTTCTTCTCCCTTTCCTGAAAGATCCTTCTGATAACTCGAGGAATAACTCCAACTGAAGGATCATTTTCTTGTGCCGATGTGTACGTTCCTCCCATGGAGAAAGTCTTTCCTGATCCCGTCTGTCCATATGCAAGAACTGTGGCATGATAGCCTACGAAAAAGGGCAATTTAGTGCGGATGCACAATGATTCAAAATATGAGACAAAGAAATAAAATATTTGTCCAGTTATTCAACATCTTAGCTAATTTAACAAAATTTTTCCACATTGAAATGTTTTTTTAGAAAAACAGCAGCAGTTTTTATATTGCAGCGCCTGCACTGCAGCCTCCACAGAAGGGAGTGACAACAAAAAATATAATTTTCCCATTGAAATCAGTAGACAGTAATGTTAAAGGAAATAGCTACCTTTGAAAAGCCCATTCAATAAAGAGGACACAGCCGTATTGAAGACTTCCTCTTGTTCAGCAGTGGGGTCGAATACATAATCATATGTGAAAGCTTTCTCTGTGCCAACGATCACCTGAAAATAAACAACAATTTAGCTGTTTTTACACATATTGTTTACAGTAGTTGTATTATGGACTGTTAAGAAAAGTGTTTTTTTCACAAACCTGTGGCTCCCCAGGCACGAAAGTGAGACAACACTGACATCCCTCGTTGATTTCTTTGGGTACCAATGGCCGACATCGCAAGGCAACCCGCACTGGGATCACCTTATCATCCTCATTTGTCATGATGCAAGACTCTAATTTAAAACTAGCGATGGAGGAAAAGAAGTGTTCATAATTAAGCTAAACAATATCAGTCCACTGATAGTGTATGGTAGGGTCACAGGTCATCAAATATTCTGAATGTTTAAAAAGAGAAAAAAAAAACAAAAAAATAAAACAGTGTTCACACTGACTGCAATAGCAGATGTTGAAATACAGTTTTTCCCATCATCAACATAAGGTTTGTATTGAATGTTGACAATAACGAAACATGAAACATCACATGAGGCGAGAATACTGGAGGTGGATTTAAAGAAGAACTACAATAAAGATTAGTTAATGCTGAACTTTTTTTTACTGTGTGATAGCAAGTGGAAATTTACCACTTTTGCTGTGTGAATAACATGGAAAATCTGATGCCACTTTAATGAATCATATTGAGTATGGCATATAGCCATTACTTGGACACCAATAAAGTGTAATAATATCTCATTACTTGGACTAAAAAACACACACCAACCTCTTTTGTGTGTGTGGCAGTAATTGTTTATAGTTGAAGCAGGACAATCAATGACTTTGTGCATTGAAAGCAACTAAACAGACTATTGACCAATAAGTACAGCACTGAAGTGAAAGAAAAACTCTGCAATAAAACAGAAATTACAATGTGCTGGTACAATTAGTATGATCATTGTATAACATCAGCATCTACAAAGCTGCATAACTGTTTCCACAGTGAATAAAGCACATTTAGTTGTTAGATATGCCTCCGGCTTTGAATCAGAAATCGTCCCCATGTCTCAGTGAAATAGATGGTGTGTTGTCATTGTGTCCCATGAGTTGATTGATTATTGAATAGCGCCGCAGCTTTGAGGATGACACCCTGACCTCCAGCTCAGTTCAGACACTTAAAGACAGAGCTGTACGGTGAGAGATAAGCATCATGTAAATCTACTTTTAAAATGGATCATCTCTTTAACTTTGACGTTACTCAGTCGGCCTGCGCACAGCTCACATCACATTTAGCTATACTGTTTATCTCAGTGTATAGAAACTACGATGCAAACTCCTAACTTCGTGTTTAGCTGCCGCTACGGTGACTTTTTATTATTTTTATGACAGGTCGATGATGAAGTCTCAGTTTTCCGTTAACAAGCTAGCTGCAGTCATTAGCGAGACGTTGAACATTAACTTTACCTTTCCCGTTTCCTCCGGTGTTTAAATGTCACGAACACCGCATTCACCGGCTGTGGCTGACAAAGGTTAGCTCTTATGTATGATATACTCTTAATAAAAACACACTCGTTGCGGTTAACTCGCTTAACTTTTGTCCCGTGGCCGAGTACCTGCAGCAGTATGAGAGCTGGATGTTGTTGCTGCCCGCCACTTTCAAACGGCCAGCTCCGCCTACCACTTCTTCTTCTACGCGCAAATTCATGTCACCGCACCGCGGCGGCGCTACTGACCTCTACAGGATAACAGGGGAAACACAGTATTTGTGTACCTTCAACCTTCAACAAAGATGAAAACATTCATTTCTGCCTGAACCTTATTCTCCCACCTTGACCATTTTGCTCATGAGACACACATGCAGCTCCCATTTTACTTATTTGCTACACCTTTCCCGCCGCTCTGATCTGCTACTGAACATTCACATTTTGAGAACATCTCCTGACTTTCTTCCACAGTGCGCATTATTTTTTGTGCATTCAGAATACTGGATATATTTGAAATATGAGTCCAGTAAATGAATTAATCGAGACTTTGATGCTCAAAATCTCAAGAGGTTTTGTCACTTCTGACTGTCAACACAAATCTTCCGGCCTGTAAATGAGTCAGCATTCAAACATTTTCCCCAGTGAGCAGAGCACACACCCGATCATGTGTCTCTGTATGGCTGTGAGAGTGATCAAGCTTCAGTGTATACTATGAACAGAATGAATAACCAAATGGATGTGATATATATGAGATATGAGATATTTATTAGATTCATGTCTTGCTATATATCTCATAAATTCTCTATTGTGACCTGAAAGTTGCATTCACTTTCTTACATCTACCACTATTTCTGTTGTCTTTGTTACTTGCAATGAGGGCAATCAGAAAATATGCCTAAGTTTATAACCAATATCTTTCCAAAACCAAACCCAGGGTGTGAAGCAGAGTGAGGAGAGTGAGCACAGAAACCACGCTGCCCAGGCAACAGCATGTGACTCAGTAATTGTGTGAGATAGATATGCCAAGTTGAGGAATAAAAAGCGCAGGAGATATATTGTTTTCACTTCAAGATGAGTGCATAGAGAGGAGGAAGATACGGCAGAAGGCGAGCTCAGTGGGTGACATGACATCCCTCTTGATGAGATGAGTTTTCAGCCGACAATGGAGAAAAGGGGGGGGAGTGACGCTTCTGTTCTGGCTGGAAGAGAAAGGTCATTACACTGGGAGCCAGAGGGGAAAACAGCTGAGTCCAGATAAAATGATGTCAAGATTTCTGCAGGGATGAGAGAGCTAAGCAGGCTATATAGTGCCAGAAGTTAGAGCGTGGACTCATGCTGCATTTGTGATTGAATATTTTTAGAAATTCCTCCAAGAATGTTTTTGCCATGTCGAGCAAAGGGACACCACAATGATTCTCCTGCGTCCAAATTTTGGATGGATTCATTATCATGAAGCAGAAACAAGCCATCATGCTCTGTTGTAAAAGGGCCATATATGTCATCCATGACCTTTATCAACCTTGTGACCACTGGGAACCGTAACAACCCTGATAGAGCTTATCCTCTCCAACACAGATGTCTAGCTCAGCCTCCACCCCTCCTATGACAGATGCTGCTGACTCCCCCCACATACCAACAATGACGTCCAGTTTTCCAGTCCAGTATAAATTAATTGGCCATTGGGATGCATATGCAGGAGAAGGAATTTGCCAAATGTTGTGATAAAACATTTGTATAAGCATTGTACTGATTATTCATCATCCATTACAGAGTAGTTGAAAACATGCAAGTAATGATACACGAAGTGGGGGTGATTCAGAGTGCCTTGAAACTGCAAAACATGAGATTGTCCAACAGTAAGTGATTGTTCTGACATCCAGAAATCTCAGCAGGAGACTGGAGGATTAATCTTTGGGTTGGTGATATTGATCAATCCCCTGCTGATGCACCAGCCATTATGTGGAGCAGGGAAGTAAAAATATCAGCTTTATTCCCTTTGGTCTCATTCAATACATGATTCAAGCTGGGCTGAAGTAAATAAGTTAATGTATATTTTCTGACTTTTTGAGGCACCTGTGAAGTTTCACAGGACTTTATGTTCATTTGAATTCTCATTAGTATGGCTCATGCTCGGATACTGAGCATGGAGTCTCAGAGGCAAGCGAGCCCTGCCGCTGCGGGAAATTCCACCACAAGGCCTAATAACAACATGCCAGATTGTGTCTGCTCCCAAGAATAGAACAGACAGTGAATGAATGGAACAAACCAGCCTATTCTCTCCATGCATATTCACCAAGTGATGAGTGTGCATGTGAGGATGTTTCTTAAAAGGGCTGATTAGAATGCCAGCAGCCCGTTGGTCTTACTTAAAGCCACAGTGACGTTCAGCAGCAGTGCCCAGTCTTATACTGTAGCTGGAATGGGAGGAAATTCGGCCTGCTTCCCTCTTTCCTGTTGCAGCTTCCAAAGATAATCTTCATTGGGTGGATTGCATTGCAGTGACATCACCCATGCCTAAAATCCAATGGTTGCATCAATGGGGTTTTGAAAAGGATATGCTTCTCAGCTGTGCTAAGCCATGTGTACATACCAACTTTATGCTCCACTAGGCTAAATGTTCCATAATGGGGTTTTCCTGTTGGTGCGGAAAATGTAACGCATCATCAAAAGAATGAAAATCTAAGTGGCTAGAGATATTAAGTGTGCTGAGCATCAGCTAATCAGAGGTAATTTGTGTGTCTTGCTGGAGAACTTAATCAGTGAAATACTTGCAAGATTACATCACTTATTGCCTACTTTCCATCAGAACTAACTAATCTCCAGGCTTCATGACTTTACAGTGCTGAATGAGACCACAAAGCTATCACATCGCATCATATCATGCTACCATGACTGAGGACATTTTCCACATTATTCTGTTGACTTATAGTCAGAGGATGTCAGCCTTGGCAGTTTCTATTATCATAAAATGAATAAATGGGAATATTTTATAGTCACTATCTTAGTTTACGTTTTACAGTTTGAATTATCTCCAAACAACCTTCACAGATAAGGAAAGGCATATGAGTGTTGACCCCAACAGCATTTACATTAATACTGCTGAGCAGTGAAATGGAAAAGATGTGGTGCAATGATTTTCAAGGGCTTTACTGTCATTTCTTTAGAAATGTTGGCTGAACACTTGCCTTTTTACAATACAAATGTAATAAAAAGAAAAGAAAAGTCAGCATCAAGTAAATCCAAACTATGTAACAGCATCAGTTTTCTATATGAACAACATTTCTCTAGATTCATTATTCATGAAAGTTGAGGAGAAAATCTGTTAGAGGGGAGTTAGTAAACAATGTGTTACAGTGAAACCTTTGCCTAAGCTAAAGATAAATACATACTTTAGTCTGCAAAGGAGGCCTGTTACCGGGAAAATGCTCTGTCAATATCCAGAGGAGCCAGCAATAATTAGTTATACATTTTAAAAGAGGCTTTGAGCCTTATGCTGAGTCAGTCATGAGGCACTTTATGGGAGGAGTATCTGTGGGTAACTGCTCTGGCCCAGATGATAAACTCATGTATGTCTCGACTTGACAGCAAATGCGGGTAAAGGCAAAGCAAATGGACACTGAATGCACATTAACATCAAGATACACTTAATATAGGCACAAGCACTTTGTCTGCACTGCAATACTGCAGATGTTTAGTTTCATTAGCACCAGTCTTGTTATGAGAATCAACCCCCACAGATAAAGCAAATAGCACTGAGGATATTACAGGATACACTAAACATATCACACGTTGTTCTTTTCTGTCAGACAGGGAACATCTTCCTCTGTGATTATTAACACTGAGAGCTTTGAAGTCATGTGATTGTTTTTCTCAGCCACATCTTAGCCAAATCTTATTTTTCTTCCAAAAGATCTGGCTTTTCCTGAGAATTTGGGGACCATAAACCTTGAGGACTTATAATCAAATATATTTCTTCTGACAAATGTCCCATAAATTCAAATGAAAAAATCCATATGGAAGTGGAACTGTCAAAGTTATTTGTGCCATGAATCTTTATTACAGGAGCCAACTGCTTCCAGACTGACATCAGCAGTGAGATTTACACACACAGCATCAAATGCAGTTAAACCGAGTGTATGTATCTGATTTCAAATCTGTTCAATGCATGGGTGGGGAAGAAACACTCCCTCAAATGCATAGCATAATCTTAGTGTCTAGATGTTTTATTTAGCATTCAGAGATCAAGAGCTCCTGCACCCCCCTGCCACCCACCCAGAGGATATTTCACTCTGTCAGGCATACTGTGCCTTCGCTGCCCAGCATTGTGAGTCAGGGTACGGTCATCGTCAGATGACCATGTGTATTAATCACTGACATTTACACTCCAGTGGACACTGCTCTCTTTACTAATAAGTTTATTTCTGACTAAATAGATAGGGGTGATGTATGCAAGTTAGGGGAATGTTTTAGAGGTGGACTGCAGTCATTTGAGACAGGATCCATGTTCATTCACTGTTTCAGGGTCCCTGGACATGAGACTTTATATCAGTCCTTCAGAATAAAAGCAGTGACACATTACTTTACCTTAACCTGTGTAACCTTTATTTTAACATGCAGACACTTGCTTTGAGGATTCATCACCTCAGTGAATCAGTGTTGATACAGAAGCATAACATGTAATGAACAGGCCCAGACTGGAGGACCACTGTGTGCCTTTTATAGCTGAGGATACCGATACTTTTCCATGCACGCACGCACGCAGGCACGCACGCAGAGGCGCGTATGAGCCTCGTGAGCGCGCATGCTTCACGGCGCCGTACACTTCTCGTGAATTGCAAATGTGATACCCCCAGAAGCTACGCATAATGTGCAGCAACTGGGCGCAACACATTCCCTGAATCCGGTTCCGGAGTGCCGACGACACCGATGCCCACAGAGCGACCACAGGGCTTCTTACCCGAACAGCACTGAATGGTAGCAGCTGAGAGACGCGGCTGCGGAGCGAGGGCTGCCCGAGCCCGGAGGATTTCTCACGGCTCCCGGACCGGAACCATCTCCTATATGTATCACCATAAGCGGATGACAACCTCCAAACAAAGCTGTACTGAAAACTTTCAGCTCTACGTCTAACGCGGGGGTGTTATTGAGATTTTTCTCCTCTCTTTAAAAAAAATAGAAGCAGGTCCAAGAGCAGACATGATGCAGGTGCAAACTGTGGGCTAACGTGAAAATGACTTGCTCGGCGCTGACGCGTTTCATTGTGCCATGCCAACCCTGCTGCGCTGTCAGATGCCATTTTCCTCTGCGTTATCCCGGCGTCTGGGCTCCCTAACATACTGGGCCTGTTGTGTAATTAGAAGTTCGTGAGGCGAGCAGCAGAACCGGCTGGTGCAATGAGGGGCTGCGCTGTCCGAGGCACCGTGCGCAGTTCGTGCTGAAAGCTTATGGGTCCTGCGTGCTGCGGGGCTACGGCGCACCGGCTGTCGGCTTCACATCTGGACCGCCTGGCTGCTGTCATCTGCGGCCTGCTCGCACCGTGCACCCCCTGAACTTGTGTGTTTTGCTGGGGGGGTGGGAGGCGGCGGAGGTGGTGGTGGTGGCAGGGGGGAGCTGATAGGTGTCGTGTAATAAGGGAGCAAGAGAGAGAGAGAGAAGGGGGGTGAATAATTTGG
>JBAJHX010000067.1:5867639-5890617 GCA_037176925.1 Amniataba percoides
GGTGGCAGGGGGGAGCTGATAGGTGTCGTGTAATAAGGGAGCAAGAGAGAGAGAGAGAAGGGGGGTGAATAATTTGGCCTGGCACTTTTGACGTTATCGGTGCTTGTCCAAGGAGGAAAAAAAAAAGAAAATAAAGAGCTGGACTGGTTGACTGCTCATGGAAAAAAGCGCTCGTCCCGCTATGGATTTTGCGTAGCGGAGTCACGCATCGTTAAAGGCAGCGCTAGGGTGACATTGCAGTCTCCTCGCCACATCGGTTATTTCGTCGACCGACAGAAAAAAAAGCAGAGAGTGAAAGTGGAGTATTGTCCGTCACACGCACCAACGCAGTGGGATTTCTACGTCTGGTCGGCGTCCCCCCCCACCCTTCCTGCGGTGACGGTTATGGGTCGGAAGCGGTGTGTCGGTGCAGATTGTTCCAAGATGGCGGCCGGGTGCTGCGGGGTGAAGAAGCAGAAACTGTCGGGATCGCCCGGGTCGGGGGGTCCCGGCGGGGTGGGGGCGGGAAGCGGGGTGGCAGGAACCGGACATTGTGGCTCGGAGCTGGGGATTGGCTCCTCCGCGACCGTCGCAGCAGCGGCGAACGTGAGCAGAGCCAACGGCCTGGGGGGACCCGGGGGTAACGTTAGCGGCGGCGGCGGTAGCGGCAGCAGCGGCGGCGGCACCAGCGCTCTGTCTCCAGCCCCGGCAGGTTACACTTCATCCGGCCTCTCCCCGAACCTCAGCTCGGGACCTGGCTCGGGAAGTGGAGGCAGAAAAATGGTCGTCTCAGCGGAGATGTGCTGCTTCTGCTTTGACGTGCTTTATTGCCATCTGTACGGATACCAACCTCCGAGAGCGCCCAGGTTTACAAATGATCCCTAGTGAGTATTTGATTTTATTTTGCTGTGTGTCTTTTGTTGTTTTGCTGCATGTCACAGCTCTCGGCTGTGTCCCCTCCACACTCCTCCACCTCGGCACACTTTTCGGGTCCACCTCGGCGCTCTGCTCCGGCGTTTGGGGCACCAACTCTCGCACCGAAACAACATTTTTACTCATTATTAATTTATCGTGAAAAGCTCGCTATCATAGCTTCAATTTTTTTGTGTGTCCAAGTTGGAGTTTGGGCCTTGTCTTGGCCCTCGACTGCATTAATCTAACATTTACGATACAATGAATGATTTTGATACGAGTTTGTCGAGATATGCCGCCCATATGTGGTTCTGGACCTGGGTAGTGTTTGGGATTTCCTGTCCTCAAAAATAAAACCTTTATCGGTACTGTTTGTCCAACTCGAACAACACAGGCTAATGTTAGCTGTTTGCTATCAGCTAACACTGCTAACACATTAGCTCAAAGAAAGAGGGAGGAGATAAGATCGCTTGTTTTCTCAGTTTAACAGCAGCCCTTTTGGTAGTCCGGATTTATTATTTACTTCTGCTTAAAACGAAACGTCAAAAGTTAACATTAGTACTCTTAATCTTTTAAGTTGTCCTCAATGAGCTCCGGATTGACACATAACTGGGCTTAGCTTTGTTAGCTATATTAGCTTAGCAACGGAGCTCTAATGGGTTTGTAGTAATTAATTTAATGGTTCGTGTATCAAGTCTTCACGGTATGGCGGTCATTTAGGCGGTCACGTTACTGCCTCGTCTTACAGCAGGCTGACTTCAGTAAATATATTGTTTTATTTAAAGGAAACGAGCGGTAACAACCGAGTTTGGCACCGACCAACAAAGAAAATGTGGCTTTGCTGAGTCTTAAACGATCATTACGGCTAAATTTAACAGAGCGAGGTATTTATTGTGTTAGGTTTATATAGCAAACAATGTTTAACCATCTGAATTGTTCACCAGACTTGAGGCTATGTGTCACAGCTAAATGAACTAGTAAGATATTTTAATGTATGTTTTCTGCTACACCCTGCACTGAAACACTTTGACCCCACCTTCGTACAAGCCGTGTAATCTGATAGCATATACATCTGTGGGCGTTTTACATACATTTTGTGGCTGTGAAGGGATTGTTTACAAGTTCAGCTGTACTAGATTACTGCAGTGTGTCGAGCCAAAAATGGGTGAAAGGACTTTGGAGTAACTTATTGAGGAGGATCACATTGAAATGCTTTTTAATGGTCAAAGGAATGGGTGTATTATTTTTTTAAATGCCCCTCTCCTCTCCTCCTCTCCTCTCCTCTCCTCAAGTGACACAGTAAAGTTAGAAAAGTAGGCTCACTCATTATGAGATAACGACTGAAATACAATGTGGCATTCATTTTAAAAGCATAATCTCAAAGTGTCTAAATTTGAGTTAAATTTGGGTATTTAAGTTGTGGACAAAACAAGAAATTTGAGGAGAACATCTTGTGCTTTGAGAAACAGTTACTAATATTTTTCACAGTTTTCTGATATTTTGTAATTAAACAACTTTTTTATTAATCTAGAAAATGATCAATTAATTAGATTAATAATTAAAATGATTGATTTGTAGCTCTAGTCTAAACAGTTTAAACATACACAATGTATTTTCCAGCTACCACGACCCATTATTACAAGAAACAACCCCTCATATATAGTGTATTTTCATACTATAAACAAATTCTCTCTGCACAGTTCAAGCATTTGTAGATGAGACTATATTGAATGTTGAATCTGTTGAAATGACCTTTTCAAGAGAAAATGTTGGAGCCTTTTAATCATTTAAGTCTATCTTCAAAGTCTATTACACGTTCACTGACATCATACAGAGTTTGTCCCAAAATCACCTCAGCAAACTCCAGGCAAAGTGCTTTACACATTCAAATACGAGAACCAATCAACCGCCCACCCTCCCGTGCGCACAATGGTGTGGTAAACAATGACCTGACACGTCCCAGACAGAGTGGATAGAGGTCACTGTACTGTGCCTTTGGTGTTAGCTAGACTAACCAAATTACATGTGTCAAATGAACACAGCTACGACACAGTAATCTATTTATTTTGTTTTCTTGTGAGTTCTATTTAGACATTCCTGATGCTGTACGCAGCCACCTCTGTCATTTATTCCACCTCTCTGACACTGACAAATATGCAAGCCTCCACAGTGTATTTTTTCATCCTTTTCTAAGAATATTGTCCCAGTCTTGCCCCAGAGTCGCCTGGTGTAAAGCAAGATTAGTGTTGACGTTGATAACATAAAAAAATAAATCAGTTGAAAGTGTGTCCGTTTCAAGGGTATCCTCAGAGACCTTTACTCCAAGGCCCTGTTCCGATGTCCACCCTAAGCATTAAATCTGAAACATCAACTGATGTCATCTATGTAATCAAGATAAGTGCCTCATTGCGAGAGGGTGTGAGAACTTACAACATCTAATGAGGAATGGGACAGCTCTTTGTCGTGTCCCATGTTTCTTGAACAAAGATATTTGCAAGGCTCCAATTTTCATATGTAGTTTAAGACCAAGTGTTTGCTGCTGAATTTTTAAATAATACAATAAAACAATTAGTGTGTTATGGTTATATCATGATCATAACATGAAAATATCAACTTGACTAAGACAAAAGGAAGGTTTTCACGAAGGGTTCAGGAAGTTGGTGAGTTTTAAACATTGGGAGCTCTGAAAGGAAATGCCAACCGATCGACATTAAGGTTACATTGTCGGCTTCAGTTCAAAATCACTGATATGAGTGTGCAATATTTAATAATATTTGATATTTAATTTAGTGTCCAACCTCTCCTTTGAGACATAAATAACGTTCAAGTAGAACTTTAAAGGGTCTCTAACTGTAACCATGTGAAACCAAGGTCTACACCCAGCCAGTCAGTCCAGACCAGGAATGTAGTCGGTTTATGTCCACCAATGTGAAAACTCCCACGTTTGAGAAACTCGTACTCTGTGGTGTCCTCGGCATGTCCTTCACTTGGGGGCATTGTCAGATTGAATTATTGAAATGCTCAGAACAACTACAACATTTGACATTGACACAGTACTCTGCAGAGTAAACCAGTAAACAACACAGAGCCTCAGATTGAACTTTTTGTCACATTTGTGATCATTTTGGTTTTTGGAGACAGCTGTACCAAATTTCAGAGAAACCAATCTGTCTTGTAAATGTGACCTTTATCCTTATCATGAGCCATAAACCCATTTAGTAAAAACGTCAAGTCATCTCCTTCAAATAAAATGTCACATGCTGAGAGTGGTGACTCAATATATGTGCATAGGTAGTCGCTTCGAGGACTGCCAACATGAAATCCATTTCAGAAGATTTTGTTTCATTTTGACTGGCAGAAGACCAACGGACCTCACAAGCCAACAAACACTGCTGCAGGTACGTTAGCACAGGTGGTCAGCTAGTTTAGCAAGCTAACTTTACCTCACTGTAGTTAGTTTGTGGGTAATGTTAACTGAAATATGCTAACATGGATGTGTATTATATGCTATTTATATGCTAGTTTTAATTTTGTCCATATAGTTATAAAACATAACAACTGGTTGAAATGTAAGGTTACAAATGGAAAGTAACTAGCTAGCAAACATGCTATCTGGTTAATACATGTCATAGTATCTGTTATGCTGGCACATGGTCAACACTAGCAACTTTTTCTTTTCTTTATCAACCTTTGGCCCTGTCTTACACCAGAAGACCTCAGCCTTTCCTCACCGGTAGAGGAGGGGTGACAATCCAGGAGAGGTAAAAGGACAGATTGAAGAACAGTTGCCATGCAAAGGTTTGTTGAGAACAGCTGAGTGAAACATCCTTGAGACATCAAAGTACAGCAGTGACCATTAGACAACACTTTGTTTTTCATTAGAACATAATCACTGATGTGCTGTAGCTGTAATGTTTTGTTCCTTTGTAATTTTTTTGTTTTGAATTACTGGTACTTCATTCATTGAATCTGAATCTGAAATTTTTATTTTGTAAACCAGTTGTTTTCATATGTGGACAAGCTAAAAATAAAACTTAATATTTTTTCAAAGAGTAAATGTCTCCTGTTTCTTTTTTCAAAAATCTGACTTTTTAAAGCCTTTTATAACTTCAAAGTATGTGGGACAAGTAGCTCAAGACATTCCGCATTAAACAAACAAACAAAAAATACTGTGTTGAAGTACCAGTATTGGTTCTGGTATTGTACATATTCTCACAGGGGAAACACTCACTCACTGCTCACTTTTCTGTTCTCTTCTTTGTCTTTAATTTACATGTAATTTTCATTAGTAAAGAGAGAGAGTACAACTGAAAAGTTTTTCCGTATCAATAATATAACAGACTAAATGCTGCTCCATTAAAATAACAATATAGGAAATAAGAGTAAGATTCAAGATCAAAGCTGAACTGGTGCTCTTAAAACTGGGCCAGTGCTTGTATTAAGAAAAAAAATAGACATAAACTGAAGACTGAAGCCCTGCAATAGCATGTGAGAACAACACTTATTATGGGCCAGTGTCAAACAGGAAACACATGAAAATGAGATTCTTGTATTTACTGTTGAGCAGCAGAACAGAAACAGCCCTCTGTCAGTGTCACAGTGGATCTGCAGTTACTGCCTGTAAGTGTCCCGAACATGTTCACAAACACAACACACAGTCCGTGCGACACCTTTTGGTTGCAGTAAAGCTTGACTGAAGCAGGAGCAGTGCAGCCAGTGTAGACAGCCATATTCATCAGACAGGTGACTGCAAAACACTGACTCATAAGAGAAGGTGTTTGTCCTTATTTACATGCACATCCTTATATACATTTACTGATCCGCTGTAATATTAACAGTGTCATAACTGTAATTAACAGTTTGTAATTCAACATCACTTATGTACAGCTGTCTGAGAAACCTTTAAACTGTTTCCATCATGTACTCTGCTGAAGTGCGGTTATACTGTATTTAACTGAGTCTAATACATTGTTTCTGAATCTGACATGTTTTTTTCATTTTTATATCTGATCATGTAAGAAATTCTTCATGGGATCACTCTTTCCCCAAGGCCAATTAAGGTTAATGTTCATCACCAGAAGCAGTTCCACTATTAAAAAAAGTCTCTATAACTTTATGTTGGCTTGACAGTTATTTGTTTCCAGAAAGGTTATCCAGTCATGGGTGGACAGATGGCCCAGTGCTGTGAACACAAACGTGCTGAATTGGATAAAAACAGCGCCATCATGGTGTAAAAGATGATTTTTTTTTTTTGGTGAAAAACAGCTGTGGTATACTTAAGTAGAATTAACAGGCTACTTTTGCCATTGACCAGTGTTTTTAAGTACAGAAATGTCAAACCGGATGGCACTATCAAAACTACTTTAACATGGTGTCTTGTTCTTTTCTGTTTTCCAGCCCGCTGTTTGTCACATGGAAAATAGGCAGAGACAAGCGGTTGAGGGGTTGTATAGGTACATTTTCTGCCATGAATCTGCACTCAGGACTCAGGGAGTACACCCTTACCAGGTAAGCAACAACACAAAGTTTTTTATTTTTATTTTTTTTTTATTCTCAGTTACAAAGCTGTAGACCAAACGCTGTGACTGAGCATGATTGTGGAGAAATGGAGTAGCACTGTAGTAAATTGAAGAGAACAATGAGAGTAATGGAATCAAGAACCTGAACATGGGCAACTTGTACCAATAATAGTAGTAAATTAGCCTCAGAACTGAAAGTTGGCCTGTGCACGACTGCAAAAAACTCTTTCTTATAGTATTTACTTTTCTTTCTGGCTCTGTGATTCATTTATGTAGCCTGCTGTGTGGAGTGTGTGTCTCTTTGATCCCAGATCCCGGAGCTCTAAACAATATTCAGAAATTATTAATGTCCTTAAGTCAGTTTTTCCATGGAGTTTTTTTAAACACTTCGGAAAAAAGAGGAATAACAGCTCTCTAGAAAGTCCGTTCTGTGTAAGGATAAAGAGACTAGCTGTTATATACCATGCTAGGAACAGTTTGCGTAACCCTACCCCTAACCCTTACTCTTAAAAGGTGCTTACATTTTTTTGTTTGGCCTTGATGAGCTGGCACTGAGATCAAGAGGACAGGCAGTGACACAGATGAACTGTATCAATAACTTTACTATAACTGTAATGTATGGACTGTTAAAGACATTAAAAGATGTTTTAATACCAAAAAGTAAGAATTGTGATAATGAAGCGTCCTTATGTAGTTGTACTGGACAGTCTTTTACCCTCTCCAGACAAAACGCAGTGACATAGGGTTACACCCACATTAGCATCTGACCCGAATGCGGCAATGGAAGGCTGGATGGACACTTCTCAGCTTCGGCCAAGCGTGACAATGATAAATCTGAATTCACTATTTCTGTTACTGATCTTTAAATTTAACAGAATATATAACTCAGCCAACAAATGAGAGAGTCCAAAGGAATGTGTGTGTGTGTGGGTCTAAAGAAGTGAAATTAGACTTTACTTCTTCAACTTATTGTTGACGAGAAACTAATGTAAGGAAAGAGCGAGTCCCTCAGTGTAAACAAGGCCCTCTGGAAATACCTCCTGTAGAATTTCTCCACTAGCATTTCTTCACCCGAGGGCAGACACAGCTGACCTGTCAAATACATGTAAACACACTCAGCTCCTTACTTGTGTTGTGTACACATTACGAACGGCCCTGTGAGTAGCGATGGTCAGAGTCCATGCTGCGACCACGCTGGCCCCTGTACGTCCATAGGTCATCTCCAGTAGAGAGACGAAATGTTAGCAGACATTTGTCCCCTATTTACACAAAACAAAAGGGTACTGGAGTGCATCGCATTGTCAGATTTTTCATATGGTGATCAAACTATCAGGCCTGATAATACTTGAGAGTGGCATATCACCTCTAGTGATGGCGTTTTCTTTGTGCTCTTCTGTCCGCAGTGCCCTTAAAGACAGCCGCTTCCCCCCTATGACAAGGGATGAGCTGCCTCGCCTCTTCTGCTCAGTGTCTCTTCTCACCAACTTTGAAGACGTCGGTGATTACCTTGACTGGGAGGTAAGACGCATGTTTTGTCAAAATGCTGCTGCGCCTCACAGCTTTAAGTGCTTGTTGAAGGGCTTCTCACTCTTTCTAATACGCAGCAGCTTCCCCACAATATTTGAGGTTGTTCATTTGTTTTTAACAAGATTAGATCTAAGGAAATGGGGGGGGGGGGGTGCTGTAACCCGTCTGAACAAAAACATTGTGTGGGGTTCTTCTAAAAGATCTCCATGTTGGCTTTAGGAACAGTTTAACAACACAGCTTGTTCTTGTTACAGCTCTGACTTTGTTGGATAGAGGAAATTTAAAGCTTTAAAATGACATTGTTTCCTTGTCACACCTGTATTACATTCTAGGTGGGTGTTCACGGTATTAGGATAGAGTTTTTCAATGAAAAAGGATCAAAGCGCACCGCCACCTACCTACCAGAGGTTGCAAAGGAGCAAGGTGAGATTTTTTTGTGCCTCTAACATTTTGGCCTTATCTGTTTTTTATTTTTAATTTTTAATCTATAAAAAGATGATGCATGTTACTTGATGTGGATTTGGAACACGTAAAGAGATTTAATTCTTGTTTTTGTCAAGGTTGGGACCACATTCAAACCATAGATTCCTTACTACGAAAGGGAGGTTACAAAGCTCCCATCACAAATGACTTCAGGAAGACCATTAAGTTAACCAGGTAAGATTACACTTACTTCTTTGAACTACCTCAAGACAGGCAGATATATTACATATTACTGATGTCACATACTTTGATTAAGTCTTCATCTGTGTCCCCAAACATATGACAAAACTCTAAAATCTTACCTGAGGGGACCAAAGTCTCTGATTGTTGCACATTAGTAAGTTAGAGTTTTGCCAGCCACAAAGAATTGGTGAAAACATTTTCTTTTACACAAAATGTACAAGGACAGGTGTACGTCTAAGTCAGTGTCGTCCTCCTCTCCTCCTACAGTACTTCCTCTGCCACTCAAGTTGCTTAAAGGGGAGCTCCAACGATTTTACACATTTAAGTCTTGTGACTCCAGAGGGAGCTGTGCAAAATCTGATAAGTTGCCTCAAGTGATGTCAGTGAGTCAGCGTCAGCTGGGGCCGAAGACAACAAGTTTGAAAAACAGGGGGAAAATCTGTGGGTGTGGAGTTAGAAAGAAGTGAGTTCGCAAGACCTCTGTAGCCCACTCCTCATCCCTGCTTGAGGATAGCAGCTCGAGGATACGTTAGCTGCTACTAGCACAACTCACCCGAATGTCCAAGTGAGCTGTTTGCGGACAAGTGCATTGTGGGTAATGTTGGCCACGTTATTTTAGAAGCAAGAAGAATGCGTGGAAGACGATGTGTTTGGTTTTACTTTTGCTGTCTGATTTTGTCATTGTCCATTTTGTGCAATGCTAAGTCAGTGGAGTACTCTTAAGAAAAAAAAGTGCTTAAAATATCTGTTGTTCTGACTGAGAAGTTTGGTATTGACTTGTGTTATTGTGCATAAATGAAATGTACACACCTTTTCTATTCCCCTTCCTCCTAATAATAGTAATCTTATGATAGCTGGGCTTTATTACTTATCAGCTGATCTTTTCTCGTTCCTAGGTACCGTAGCGAGAAGATGACAATGGGTTATGCAGAGTACATCGCCCACCGCCAGCACCATCACTACCAGAATGGCATCGGGCACCCTCTACCACCCTACAACCATTATTCCTGACAGCGAGCCGCATGACCAATCATTGGACCTCTCCGCGGACCTTTTCCCAGGAGAGCCTGCCCCCTCCTGGTCTAGCTATTTCTACTACTGTACCATTTTATGATGATAGTTTCCGTTGCCATGCTGGCCGTCTCCTAGACGTTGACATGGCAACGGGTGGCAACGAAGCATCATTTGATTATGGCAAGAAATCCACGTTTTCTTTTTCTTTGCCTGTGGTTAAGTTTTTGCAGCATATGTATACCTATATCTATAATCCTCCCTTAATTCATATTTTTGAAAATTAAACAAAGACTAGATTTTATTAATCGTACGTATTTTCAGCAAACCTAATCAGGTGTTTGATTCTGTGGATGGAAGGAAGTCTCTAAAGGTGGATTAGCCTTGCGCTTATATTGTTTAGGCTTTGCTACACTTTTACATTTATTAAGGATACTTTTATTTTTTTCCTTCTTTTCTTTATCTTACTATCCAGACATGTATACCATGTAGCAAGGCAACTGCAGTTCTCAAAGGCTGTGTCGTCTCTATTCTGATTCCTCTCAAAAAAATAAAGGATTGACTGTTGAGGTTGTTTTAGCCTTGTAAACTCTTGTAGTGTTGTAGTTGGAACTATATATCGGGATCTGTATACTCCAAAGTATAGATAGTAGGATTGTGATGCCCTTTAACCAGCCTTTGCTGGTAGTGTTTATTGTTTGAGCTCACAATCGTGTGTGTTTCTGTGTGTGGATATAGATATTGGTCTGCCACAAGTTTAAAATCAGTAGTACGTAAATTAGGCATTGGATATTACCTAAAGATTCCCTACGGCGATTTATTTCTTTTTGGAAACCTTCCTCTGAGTATTTGTAGTGTTTTGTGGTGGAACCTGTAAAACCTTGAACTGCGTTTGTTTGGCTACAGCTCACAGCTGTGTTCCCCTCTTTTTTTATTTTAAGGTAATTGCGGAGGAAGCCATTTTGTCTAAGGATAATCATGTCGGTGCAGGTGATTTGTTAAAGATGTAAAATAGGCCACAAATGGGTCTGACTTCCTCACATTGGAGAAGGGGAGCAGGCGTAACTACTGGTCCTTCAGAAAAAAAGTGTGCATGACCAATGCTTTCGTTTGAATTTACTGTGTCTGTTGGTGTCTGAGTTTACTGGCAGGGAGTCACTTGACAGGGACATGATATAACTACTTAAAGCCATATTCTCTTTTTATTCCATACTTTGTAAGAGTAGTCTGTCGTTTGGCTTGAAATGTTTGCATTCGGTGCCACTTAACTGGCGGCCTCTGATGTATTGGGCCTTCAACCTCTGAATGCAAACTTAACACCAGCCAGCCTCAGGCAAGGCTGCATCACTGAACACTAGTCAAACCCGGCGGTTTCAGCCATTTGTCGGATGTCTTGTATATTGCTTGTGTCGTCATGGAAACATAGTCTTGCCTTTTCAGATCATAGCTAACCATTGTCACTCGTTCACAAAAGTATGATGTATTAAAATTGTCATTTTGAATGAAGACACCACTCAACGCACAAAGGAAGTGATGTAATTAACATGTTTGTGTCATTTAGAAGTGCATGTCATTGAGCTCTTTAGATTCTGATGCAGTTGCAGTAATGCAGTTGGTTGACTTAGTCTGTGAAACCGCACCACCACAACGTTCGCCAGTGCTCTGCTGTTCAGTGAAGTCCCCTCGATCCGTGTGTCCACGGCACAGGAAGCGTTTCGATTTGTGATGTTTTGTCAGCTGTTTGGCAGTAGTTTACAGCAAACACAGTTGAATTAGTTAGAGCAGAATTTCTGCATGGGGCCGGGCGGCTTGCAGTTAAGGTCTACAAATAAAAAGCCAGGGCTTTGTAAGGACTTAAGAAGCCATTTCCCATCCAAATATTACTCGTTGTGAGTCACATCCACACACACTAGGCTAGATTTACTTTCACAGAATGTTTGAACTGCTTGGTTCGGTTTTAGTTTTGCTAACTGGAATTTTTGAGAGGTTCTTGTTACTTGACCAACATCTTTCTTCGTAACAGCCTTTACTAACTGACAGGTTCTTTTTCTTTATGCAAAACGTCAAGGGCTTTTGGCACTCCATCCACAGTAACCCGAAATGACCCAGATTTAAGTTGTGTTGCCTTAAATGAATGATTTAATAAATGATGGACCAGTAGATGACGGCCTTGAGTGTTCCTCTGGCCTGTGGTTTGCTCTTTTCCCGGCACTATCTTCACACCACAGTGTAGGAAAAGGGTCAGAGATGTTTTCCTCACTTGAATGCAATTGCTTACACCTTCTCAGACATTTAGGGGCTCCTGTTTGTCTGCATTTTCCTGTTTGCTCACATCTTACCCAGCTGCTGTTTGTCAAAGTCTTTCATTTTTGAAGGCTCCATGTTGACACAATCTCTTGATGATGAATACAATGATGTTGATGTTGGACACTGTGGTGTTGTCACCGTTAATGTCTAAACCACAGGAAGACCATTTCATGCCTCTAGTAAAAATATATACACTACATCAAAGGTTTCAAAGAGGAGCAGTCAGGCGTTCATTTCCTGGTCCATTTAATACAGCACAACCTGAATTTTTCTGCTGCAAAACCAAATTGACCATGCTCTTTTACATATATGTCTTTGTATACACATGCAATGTATTTTGTTGCATGTATGTATGAGTATGAGACCTATGGTTTTATCCATGATATGCTTGATCTATGGCTTAGACACTCTTATTAACCATTAAGAGATTTAAAAGACAAATATGGTGCTATCGGACCTCATATTGGGGTGGTCACAGCTCGTGACTGGTCATGCGGACTCATTGATCATATCATACTTAAAGATGCTACATGTAAGATTTTCTCACGTTGCTGTGAAATGAGTCATGGCGGCACATTTTTAACACTGAAGGATGTGACTGTCACCGTTACAAACAGTAGCCCCAAGAATCTGTGCTTTCATTAAGTCCAATGTGGGGGATTTTGGGATCAATTCCCTATGGGAAAACTAGACAGATATTCCCACATATACAATGAAGAAGGAAAAGTCCCTGCAGCAAACCCGTCATTGGGGCTATGGAATGTACTGCTAATGGCCGTTATTGCAATTTAACAGCGATGTATTAAGAGAAAATCCTACATGTGTTACCTTTACTATCCTTGATATATGCAGATCTGTTCAACAGGTGTTTGTTTTTTTTCCTACCAGTGCAAGTCAACACCCCTGCAGGTTTGAAAGGACAAGAAGTCACACGTAGCCTCCTTCCCCTCGATTACTCCCCACACTGTGGCCCGACCTCATGGCCTAGCTCGTCAAGGTGTGATGTGTGTCGTTCGGTAGATGGTGGCAGTAGTAGTGGTCATTGCCTCTCCTGGAAGATCGGACGCCGCTCTCCTCAGAGGGCGTCCTCCATTTTCCGTTAGCTGCTGAATCGTTTGACCTCTGAAAACAGGCAAGGATTGATTTATTGACTAGTGAAAAGGTCCTGGTGTTGAGTCTCTCGCAGCCTCAACCATCGAAGGTAAGCATGTCCTGTAGTGGGACGCAGAGTTAATGTTTTACGTAGAACATGCAGAAAATAGTCCTGCTTCTGTACTGAATAACTGTTTAAAGCATCGATACCTCATGGGATATTATGGAACGACATTTGTAGTTTGTTGTAGCAGATCGTGTTTTGGTTCCATACCAGGGTTAGAGTTCAGCCTCAGCATTCCTTGTGTGGTCATTCTCATGTTTGGTGGAATGCTCGAGCTCGTTTTACCTTCGTATGTTTGACTGAACCAAAGATGCCAGCGGCCATGCCCAAATGCTGCTCTTCA
Source organism: Amniataba percoides (assembly GCA_037176925.1). Classification (NCBI taxonomy): domain Eukaryota; kingdom Metazoa; phylum Chordata; class Actinopteri; order Centrarchiformes; family Terapontidae; genus Amniataba; species Amniataba percoides. The sequence continues at coordinate 5,881,060 of JBAJHX010000067.1, forward strand.
GGCCTGGCTTCCTGTCCTTCCAAAAGTCACCCCTGCAATTGACAAAATGTTCTTTTATGTCTTTTTTTTGTGCGATTTCTCAATTGTCTTGACTTATTAAGCAACCCAACTTTTCAATGAATTTTCATTGAGTATCTCTGAAGCCGTACATGGCATCAAGGATGGTTAAAATGGTTGCAAATTGTTGTTACTTGTTTTGTTTATTATTATTATTATTATTATTATTAGTATTATTATTAGTATTAGTATTATTAGTATTATTATTCCTATAATTTACAAAAATGAAAATCCCATGGTGTGCCTCCTAGCTTTATGGGTTTATAAATGTTTTTTCCCTAAAGACCAGCAGTTATACTTTGTATAAAAGATGGATTTTTCCTTATTTTTTATGCCATTAAAGATGAAAAAGCCTGTTTTCTTTACTCTGGACCCAGTAGCTGCACTGGTATACAATCGCACTGATAGATGAATAAAAAAACAAATAAATGAATCAATAATAATAATGATAATGACAAATGAAATAAGAACTACAATAAACTTGTGTTTGAAACTTTTATTAAAAAAACAAACAAAAAAACAAATAAAAAAAGAAAATGACTGTTTTTGTACATCAAAATAAATTCTTTTCAAAATAATATTTTGGATCTAGTTTCAAAATTATTTTAGTGGTTTTCTATGTTCTGAATTTTTGAGACACTGACTTCTAAGACGTGTCACTGTACAAAATGACTTTTTTCTGTTGCAGTGGCCTGATGGGCTGGGAGGGTTGCCTGGTGTAACTCCTCATACCAACTTTTATTTCTTTTCCTTTCGATTTTTGGATCTTTTTTTCCTCTGCTTTAGTAACTTGAAAAATGTTGATGGAATAATATGAACTGGGAACTTCAAATCCATCCCCTGTAGAGCTAGACCCTTCCTCCTTTCCTATTGAATTGCTGTTAGTGTGACGCGACTTGAAATGGGCATTTATTATGATAGTATGACCCCAAAAGAAAAAAAATACACAAAAATATACAACCACAGGAAAAAAAAACAACAAAAGAAAAAAGAAATCAGCAAAAAAAAAAAAAAAACTGCAAAAGAAAAGTGTGGGGAGGGTTGAAAGAATATATATAGATGGGTTATCTGAGTATGTAAGCAATGGCTGTGAAGATAATGTAGTTTTAAACATTGTTATTACCTTTTAAAATCATTTATTCAATAAAAAATACAAAATCCACTGAAAAGAAAACACGTGTCATTCTACTTTCTTTCAGCACATAACACCCGCATGCTGTATGTTTTTTTTTCTCTACCATGAACAGTTTAATTGGGTGGGTGAAAAGATTTCTGAGCTGCTGTTTTTTGTTTTTGAACAGAAATGATCAATGGATTTCTGCTAAGGAGACTGTCCTCAGTGGTCTGTGGGTTATCCTGATTAACTTTAATTCACACCTGCTGTATTGGTTTGATGGCAGATATTTCAGAGAGAAATCTGGGCAAACACCACCAACCATCTGCATGTCTAGATTTAAAAAAAGGATAATTAAGAAAATCTGTGAAATGACCCTTTGAATTTAATGCTGTCCTGTCCTGTTGGCGCAGTCAGATTGATGAACCAGGGTATGTTCTACAATAATGTGAAATGGCTTGAGCCGTCACACACTTTTATGATGTTTGGACTAGCAGTGGAGCGTTCAGGGCACATCCTGTGGCCGAAAGCTAATTGAGCATTTTCTGGCTACGGCGGCTGACAAAGAAGTGAATGAAAGTTCAAAACCAAATTCCAGCAGTAAAACATCTTATTACAAACCTATGGCATAAACTGAACAAGGGGGCTCTTAATTCCTGAAAACATGCGAGTTCATGTGACAGCAGCGATATAATGTTTAGCTTCTTCAGGAAAAGTAGGAAAACTGTGACAGGACATGTCACAATGTGACACGAACAAAACCTCTTGAGCAGCATCCAAACAGAGCTCGAGGTGAGATAGTTCATCTGATGTGAAGTTTATAACAGCTGATTTTTTGTGATGTCAGACTGTACACGTGTTTTCATGATGTAGAACAGTGTGTGGAGCTGTGTACCATGTTGTGCATCATACCCGATGGAGAGTTCACCCTGTGTGCTGCTGGTCTAAACATCATAAAGGTGTCTGATATCTGAAGTTGATTCACATTGTTGTAAAAAAAAACAACAACAGCAATAAAAACTGAAAAAGGTGATGTATAAATCCATGCAATGATCAGATGCTGCCAGCAGGACTGAAAGAACTCGGATCAAATCTAAGGGGTCAACGTATTTCCTCTGGCATCCCTTTGTGGAATCTAGACAAGCAGATGGTTTGCCTTTTATTTGCCCAGATTTTCAGATATCATCTCCAAAATTTCTGCCTCCAACTCGATAAACTTTGAATGAAATCATTTTTGTGCCGTTGGAAGCAGTGAATATTTACAGGGTTAACCCACCCTTTACCCCAAACCTCATAAAATGTAGCATGTAATAGAAGGCCATTGTACTGGACTAGCATCTGATGTTCTGTTGTTCTGTCCCCTGCATGTTATAATCAGCTCATGACCTCTGGCAGTGTGGGTGGGTCCACCTCTTTGATCCAAACTGTGATCCAGCTGGACAGCCACTGATGGTCATGAAGGCTGTTGCAGATCTCTCGGTATTGACCGTAATGTGTCTGGTGATCCAACAAATAACTTTCCCTTCAGCGCTCAGTTGTGTTTAGGGCCAGTTTTCCTGCTAAAGCGTGTCGACATGCAGCCTCACAGTAGCCTCATCATAAGTTTAAAAAAAAAAGAAAATTCAGCTCATCTCTGGCCGTGCTGAGCTGCACATGCGGTTCACTGTGGCTGTAAAATGTAGAAGTATCCTCATGTGTCCTTCCCTTTGCTCTGCCTCTGTAAAGCGCTCAGCACCAAGCCAGGAGAAGTCTGGACAGGTGTGTGTGACAATGCTGCGCTGCTCGTTACACGACACTCAGGGTGAAGCTCTCCGAGATGTTTGAAAGGCTCGGTCTGCTGCTCGCCCGCAACCACACATGAACCCAGTGCCGGCCTGAGATCAGATACCCACATGGTGCTTTCCTCTCTCTGCAGAGTCTGCTTCTGGGCCTCCATCTGTCTGAATAAATGATTCTGATGAGTGAGGGCCTTGTGCCGTCCACCAAAGTCCATTCTCAGTTTTCATAAAATTCACTTTTCACCAGTGCTGTAATTTGTTATAAAAAGTGTAGACTTTATCAGCCCTATTAAGCGCTCTTCAGTTCCTCTTGCTGTAATTATGTGTTGACGAAGACAGAAATGAAAATATGCTTTTTCTTTTGCCTTTCCTCTGCCCTCCAATTACCTCGAAACCTGGTCCAGTTCCTCTTACAGACGAGGCGCCATGATAACGAAATTTCTTCCAGTCAATGAGCTGTGTGCATATAAAAAGCTCTTGACGTTCGGAGCGGCATATTTTAACATATTTCTCCTCTTTAATAACCACAGTCACCTTGGGGCCTCTCTGCAGCTTTAGATCGAGATCCTCTCTCGACTCGTCCGCGATGATGAAGTGCTGAGGGCCCCGCGAAAACTCTCCGCGGCTCACTTCAGTCGATACGCTGCACTTAAGAGCATTTTACCCTGTCTGGCCTTACAGAGGACGGTGAACCCAAACATGCAGCACAAGAGCTTTTATGAGTCAGGCAGCAGCTTGGTGCCGGCGTAGTTTTTTGCGGCAAGAGGCTGAGAGGCCGGACTGGTTCGAGGAATAGGCCTACATTTTGGGAAACACGCTTACTCTCTTGCCGGGAGTTTGACAGGGAGGGAGATGCCACTCTCATGTCTGCCCATTAGCCCATTAGCTTGACTTAGCATAAAGACTGGAAGTATTTAATGCACTGATGTGAGAGTGGTTCTATTATTCTTATCTAAATATATGTGAAAAAAAATAAGTATATGTTCCGAAATGTCAACTTTCAGTTTGGTCAGTCAAGAGTCACTTGAGTCACAGGCTGCTGTCTTCTGTACTACTGGAGATACAGTAGTGATGTCCCTTGGCGGTTTATAGAAACATGTAATTGAGATATTTAAGATATTTAAGTATTCCAAAATCAGTCTTTCAAAATATACCCTGAAGTTAAATGAGAGCTGTAATATAGACACGGAGAACTTTGTTCAACTGAAATCACTTTTATTGTCAATACAGCACATACACTCGAAATACAAAAGTTTGTCTTTTCCCTTCTTGACAGTGAAGTACAGTATATGCTACAGTAATACACCCTTAATGTTTGAAATGATATATACCATGGCATGACACGATCCAATCAGAATTCAATTAACTTGTTAATACTTGCCTTCCAATGGTTATTCAATAAGTGACCCAAAGTGACTTTCATGCACTTATTTGATGGAGTTTTTTTTTCATACAAAACCAGACTTGTTACAGTTGTAGTGGTGGAGTGAATTCAGGATGTCTTGTAAAATTAACTTAAGGATCAAGTAACAAATTCTATTCAAGTGTCATGATGCATGATTCCAGCCCAGATACACATTTTGTCAAGCTCTCCTCTTATCGTAGCAAACATCACATTCATCCCAGAGACGCACTGGAGTTTACACTCACTGAATATGGTCCAATATCACAATAAAATAACCTAGACAAAAACACAGCCTCCTCTGTGGAGGCAATAACAAAACCCCAGTATGGATCCCCATTCATCACTTTGAATCTCAGCACATTAATACATCCTCGCGTCCCCTGATTATCACAACTGGAATGATCTGAACTTGCTGGAGACAGAAACGCAAAACAGGCCACTTGCGACGATGCTTTCATACCCTGTACATGTGTGGAGTATGTTGGGAGCAGAGGGAACGCCATAAATTAAGTTTCTGTTTTCAGTCGTGACAACATTGATCATCAGTGATCATACGTGACGGACAAAACTCCTCCCAGTAGAAACGAGCAGTAACTTTTTCAACAGCGCACATTCACAATCCGTTTCGGAAACGCACAGATATAACGGCAGCTTTACCCGCTGACATATGAACATATGATCTAGCATGACTACCATGAAGACATTTGTGTGTCTCCTATTGTCCGTAAAACTTTACATTTACAAAAAGGCAGCGGGAGAAATCTTCCACAAATTCACTTACGTATTTCTGGAAACTGTATTCCTGAAAAAAAAAGAAAAAAAAGAAAAGAAAAGAAAAAAAAAAGAGGCTAACTCTGTCCAACTCCATAATGCTAACTAACCAGCCTTAAAATGCCTATTAAGTTTGTGCATGCAAGTATGTATGCAAGCCAACTACAACACTAAAAGAATGACACATTGATGATTCACTGGCCCTGAAATGCTCAATTATTTCAGAAGAACAGATGGTAAGTCTTAAAAGATGCATTAAAATGTGAATTAAAAAAAAGACACAAAAAGAAACTCCCCGTGATAAGAGCAGGTATTTAGGATGAAAGGCTAAGTCTGCGCGCTGCATCTTCGTGGACGCTCTCAGTCAACTTTCTTGCTGCGCAGTCGGAGTGTGTCCAGCACGCATCTGCAGACGGTGCCGGTGTGTTGCGAGAGGAGTGTGAGGACCTTCCCGTGCATGAGGGTGAGCAGGGTCTGGTGGCCCGTCGCCCACACCCGGTACCACGGCCCGTAGAAGGGGTCAGACACAGCGGGGCACAGCATGTTGTTCAGGTTGACCTCAGTCGCCTGGAAACAGAGACGGACAGGTAAGTGTGGGCTTCAATACGACGCTAACAGCGATCACGGTGCCAATGAATACTATCCAGCTGGATTAATGAGGTTTTACGGCACAGCTGACTTCACGGTGCATCGCTGTGCAAATCTTTTCTAATCATCCATTTCTGCTACAAAACACGATCACTACATTGAGTGAAGGATGACTTCATAGCATCATTATTTGACTGCATGAAGTGCTTTGACTGCCAAATTGTCTGTTCATTTTACCACGGACATTTCCATTTGCCATGTCTAACCATCTAAACTTTAGTTATTGAAAAAGTAATATTTACTTCCACAGATTTTCAGTGTTTTTGTGATTAATTGCTGCAGAAGGTGGAGAAAACAATGACATAACACCTCCCAACATTATGCAGTCCTATGAAGTAAATACTGACTTTGTGAATGAAATGAGATGCTCAGTGCTCATTATACTTTTTCAAGTGTCTGAGTTTCTGGGGGGGAGACTGACCACTGTTTGCTCTTTGTTGTCGTGATAGTTCAGATTTGTCCAAGTACTACTCTGCTCAATTCTGCAATCAGGCAGCCACTATTGCTCTATTGCTTTTTTTCTTTAACCTCCATTAACCTCAGAAACTAAATCTGATTTGTACCTCTAATTGGTATTCAACTCAAGTAGAACTCACTCCTGCTACTGCCTGTCATTTCAATGTACAATGAGTGGACAAAATAATAGTGTGTCACAAAACAGGATATTCATTTTGACTGCAGAGATGTGAGAGTGTGTGTGTGCAAAACACAGGAGAAGTGATTTAGCAGTGGTAGAAGTAGACCATAACTGTCACTGAAAGGCACTTTGTGACACCGGTCTCAGGTTTTATACCCAGTACTTGAAAAATGGATGCATTTCAGTAAAATGGATTAATTTACAAAATGTTTGGAAGAGGATCTAAACCTGAGTGCTACAAAATAATTAGAAAGATTCTAAAGTGTTACAAGAAAAAAACAGAAATTTAAAACAAGGGCTTGATCCCATTCTGCTTTGAGTACACAAGGTTCATCAGTTTATCATTCTAAATGGTAAATGGCTGCATTTATAAAGAACTTTGGGATTTAACAATCTACAACAATGTTCACATCTCTTACAAGTTTTCTGTTTATATTACTTACATGACCATTTTATACATTTATTAATACCTGCCTCAACAGTGTTACTTTTATTTGTATGCATTTTCTTATATTCTATATTTTAATACTTATTTTAGTGTAATGACAATAAATTCTTGAAATCTTGAAAGCCTCTCTCTCACTACATTGTGCTTTGCCACAGGTCACAAGTTCCTCACTCATCACTAACCTTGTATGAAACGGTGGGACGGTTCTCCTTCACTAATAAGTTTGTTGGATTGTTTCTTATGTGTAAGGATCTGCATCAAAAACCTGCCTCATCAACTCACTGATCTCATGCGATGTCAGGTCACTGGATATTTTAACATTATTGTAAATGTCTTCCTGTTGACTGCATGTCTGTGTTTGAATGAATGACTTCATCACTCTCTCCATAAAAACAACCGCTGACGCAAGTGCGGTCACTACTCGAACAGTGAAATACCACGTAATGTCCAGCAGAGGGCTCCATCTTACCAGGCCAAGGAGCTGCAAGAAGAGGAAGTGGTAGAGGAACAGGATGCCGTTGGAGAGCAGCGCCCACCACATGTCCCCCAGAGGTTCGGGCTTGTAGACGCCTGCAAAAAGAAATGCTCGTAAAACATGTGAACCACTTTGTAGGGTTTAAAGAGAGAGCGAGCACAGGGAATGTGTGTCCTGTGCCAATCTGGCCACCTGTTTCACTTGGACAGGCAAAGTGCTGCATTCACTTCCCTGTTGCTGTGTTTGTAACACATTAGTCGAGGCGACAGATGGAACACCCTGCAACCACAGTAAAACCAGAGACAGGATGTAGAGTCAAACTGGCTTTTCCTGTTTCCTCACTGCTGGCTTCGCTGGAGTTACCAGGGAAAGGCATTAAATGTGCACCATTATATCACTTAACAGGAAGAAGGAATATTTCCTTTGTCTGGCTGCAGTGTTATGTTACTAATGAACAACGTCCTACTGCAGTCACAGGTCTGATTACCACGTTACAGCCTTACATAAATGTATCCGACGCCGACTTGACACGTGAAAACACAAGACCACCTGGATGTGAAGATTTATTACAGCCTCCTTGTGTTTGCAGTTAGTTCGGGTCATTTTAAGCTTTCTTTGTACCTTTAAGTCGGTCAGGAAAAGTCAACTCAGCGAGTGGTGTCTCTTCCACCGACTTCCTGCATCATATCCACACCTGCAAGCTGCACTGTGCAGTTTCTGTGTTGACTCTAAAGGCACCTTGACAGCAGTTTCTGGGGGAAATGCAGTCAGTGCATCTCTAAGCTGCAGAATTTGTTTTTTACAGATATGCCTCCACACTGTTACAGTACCAAGCAGTGTGAAAATCCTTTTCAAAAATACTGCAGAGCTGGGGTGTGGCTGGTTATATCTGAAGGTTAAGTAAGCTGTAGTTTTTACTCGAGAAGACTCTTTATCTTTGCACTTCCTCCTGAGGTGAGTGGGATGCCTCCTTGACATATTAAGTCATGTTCTGACCTTCAGGAGACACAGTGGAGCAACATGAAAAAACATGGTGAATATATGGCTCTTTGCCAAGTTCAACATTTCTCTCATCTGTTCCTCGGCAGCATGCAGTCTTCACGGCAGCCAGCGGAAAAGAATGCAGGCATTATGGGAGAGGCAGCGACATGCGTCTGTTTAGAATAAACACATAACTGTGTGGCTGACGTGAGTGGTAACGGCAACAGGTCACACACACAAAGACAAAGCAGGTAGATTACAGCAACGCCAGCGTCATCAGCAAAAGAGGAAACGGCCCAAGGATAAAAGAATTCCTGATGATATAACTTGCGTGGTTGGCATGTGAAAGGTATTTCATCGTGTCCGAGTGAGGAGCGAGAGCAAAGCTGTAATTACGACAGATCATCACCCACCTCCTTTCCTGAAGAGGTAAAGAGGCACCAGGTACAGCATGGAGTGCTGGATGTAGTAGATCTCCTTCTCAAATGGTAGCTGGGGAGAGAAAAACTATTTCAGTTCTTTACAAGAGATATCAATGATGACACACAGACAGCGCCCTGTAGTACTGTTTGGATGTTTTATCGCTTTTACTACAGAATAACAAGTACCTGAACATTTGGGGGATGATATTTGTATATAATATCAATTGAATCTGAACTGTGCTCTGCTCGTAAAAGATGAAACCAGGGGTGTCGACACATTTCCATCTATTATTCTACTGCTGGTGAAACAGTCAATGGGGGAGGGGTGTGATGAAAGCAAAGAGCCAAAGCCAACCTTGGATCAGCCGACACCTCAGCCTCTTCTTACTTTGAGAAGAAAATAATCAAAAGGTGGACAGTGTGGATATCAAAATGAAAATAAGATCTATTGTGATAGCGATTCTGAAGGGCAGGCCTCACTATTACACACCTCAAGACTTCCCTTGTTTCAGAAAGCAAGTTATGAGTCTAACTGAGTTACTTTGGTAAGAAGTGTTCAGTAGTAAGAGCCTCTGATCTTCACGGGGACTGTGTTAGGCTTTTTTTTAAAGTTAAAACATTTAAAACCTGATTTAATTTAAGCAAATCGGATTTGAAGTTGGTGCATTATCTGCTACATCTGGTCTTCACGAGGGCCTTTAAAGCAGAAGCTGATGCTGGATCTGCAGTGCGATATTATATATCATATAAACGTATCACTCATCTTTCACGGAGAGGTGCAGTGAGGGAGTGGAAGCCTCAGCATGTTCGGATGGTCGGAGG
>JBAJHX010000067.1:5890647-5909484 GCA_037176925.1 Amniataba percoides
CACGGGAGAGGGCTCAATGAGCCAGATGAGGTCATCAAAAGAGCCACATCTGGCTCGCGAGCCATAGGTTCCCGACCTCTGTCCTAAACAAATCAAAGCTAAGGGATCAAGCCTGCTCTTCTTGTTAAGCTGTCATGAAAAGTTAAATATATGGATTATGAACAAGACATGTCTTCGTGTTAACCTCAGAGACAGAGCAAGATGAGAGCAGAGGCCTCTCTGAATGAGGTCGAGGATTTGATGAAGATTTTCTAGAAGTGGTTACTTACCAGCCTTGTGTTGACTACAGGGAACATTAACGCCAGTAAGGCACCGTTCAACATGTGGACCTGCAGCCTGAATACACACGGGGGGAAAAAAAGAAAGAAAACACATAAGCCAATAATAAAAATGTTGAAGATTCATGAGATCTGATGAATCTCACATCTTCCCGTGAGTCCCAGGAAAATTTGAACAGCAATTTCCACACTGCACGCGTCATTGCATTATTGGCATATTAGTTTGAATCGATTAGTGCTGATATAAGCACAGAGAAACAGCTGGAGGACAGTGTAGATTATGTCCTTTGTTGCTGAAAACCAATCAGAGTGCTCCCTGATGTTGTTAGCAGCAGCTGTCTCTCATTCTTTGGCAGGGTCGGGTCCTACGGGAGGTGTTGATGGTAAGAAGTCAGATCACTGACTAGTCGGGTGATTGGAAACCTTCACTTGATGTGATTGAGACTAGACATTTCTACGATCTGTTACGAAATCACACACAGTTGTGGTCATGATTCTGACAAGTCAGTGACTCTAGCTACTCATTGTAATTAGTGCACATTTAGATATCATCTTTAGCTAGTGTTCATTCTCCAGTTGTGTCCGTCTCACTCACCAGTCTGTGCACACACACGGCCTGTCTGTTCCTGCAGACAGGGGGAGTGTGACGCTTGTTCAGTTAACTTCTGCACGTCCAACAAGAGGAGAAATGTTTCTTTTAACCGACAATTATTCTAAGAGCCACCACACAGAAAAGCCCGGGAGCTTAAGTGTCAAAGTGTGGACCTACATCTGTATCCTCTGACTGCTCTTTTTGTCAAATGAGCCAAAATAACTGTTGTGACAGCCAAGGTCACTGGGAAAACAGCAGTGTTGTAGCAGTGTCAGCTCAAATGAGCCCAGCTGTCACTCTGGGGGCCTCCAGACCTTTTTGGAAAAACAGTCTGCCTCATTCAAATTCTCATTCACCACATTTATTGATTATAAGCAACCTTTGCTGAGTATTATCATTTTCACTCAGTATATTAGAAAATATATTTAAATGTCACACATATATCAAGGAGCATTGTTATGTGCAGGCCTGCTTGCTACTCTGTCAATCTTTACAGTTATGGTGTGGAACAAATGGGCATTTACCTTCAATGATGATATGACAGATTAATTACTTTTCTATATCTGTAAATGAGGCCATGTGTTTCCGTTTATTGTCCTCAATATTCACAGTCTACAGTTCTTCTGTCGCAGGATGATGGAGTACATGTCTGCTTCTGTCTGCCTCATGAAGTGAAGATGCTAAAAAAGGGAAGCTCCTCCAGTCATAAGAGAGTACTGGCTATTTGTCCTACACCAGCTGCTGATTTGCACGATAACGCTTACTGATGCATTTATGTGGGAAGATGAGGCGGATTATCATGAACTCAGAGGGAAAACATTCATCCTCTGAAAATCTTAATGGTCAGTCACAGTTTCAGACAAGCAGCAGTGATTGTATCTTCATCAAAATCATGGTGATCTGATAACTTTTGGAACATTTTTTTTTACTACAATTTTTTTATGCATCAGCCATTTGGTATACTGGCACTACGTAATAACCTCTTTAGTTTTCATTGTTATTGGCAGCTTCCATCCAGAGGAGGATACAAACTGTCCTCTCTGAACGCTGTATTAAGTTACTGCTAATGCAAGCCTCCGCTGCTTCATATTAAATTGTTCCATTATTTTACCGTGAAGCAGTCACAGGAAATGTTAAAGTCTTTGACAATGTTGTTAGCCCTGACTGAAGATATACAGTAACCGTGACCTGATGGCGGCTCAGTTTTTATAGTTGCAGCTTGTAACAGAACAAGAAAAAGCAGCCGGAGAGGAAAACTCTTAAAAGTCAAGACTTGAAAAGGTTGTTGATTGCACTGTGAACTGTTAACAGTCTCTCTTCTATTATTTTTCAATGTAGTTACTCAAGAAATTTGCCAGAGTATTAAACCACACTTTCTGTCACCATGGTAAACATGGTTATTGCTAAATCTACCAGGACTGAAATCTGATGAGGAAATGTGACTGTGAAAATGTTTCCTTTCATGCTATCATCTTTGGCATGAGTGGCATTCATGCTACAAATGTTGTTTGATGTTCCGCTTTTTATTCCATCCCCTGAGGCAGTATAGAAATCTGAAAAGGCATTTCTCTTAGGAAATACCCATGAAACATCCAGTAAGCTAAAACAGTGTTATACAAAATAGTCTACTTTGTGAAGGAACATCTTGGACTGATGGATCAACAGAAATTTTCTGAAGTATTTTGTTTTCCAAAGATGGGAGACTTGTTGGAGTGTTTCCTAAAGTGTCCCGAACTTGTGGTCATTTCAGGTTAGACCCAACTCCAGAGCCTTAGTAAAACTGCTACCACTCACTGCAGATGAACAGTGTGTAACTCCCATGGGCGATATAACAGCAGAAAGTGACCCCGCTCGTATCTATTTCTGAGTAAATCCAACTTTTTGTTCCCATTGGCAAAAACACAGTCATTTCTCCTGAATAATTAACTGTCCAGACCGGAGCAGAGAGGACTATAAACCTCAAAACAACCACTTAACTACAATAAAACACAGTGAAAAATTCAACTTACTCTGTAGAAGTCTGTAAGTAATTACAATCAAGGTGGAAACTGGATTTATATGAAAATAAAATCCATCTGTAGTGTGCGTCTTCTCATCTTATTTTGCAGTTAAGGTTTGTATTCATAGCAGGTACCTCCCATTGCATCCTGAACTGGAGTGTGGATGACTAAATAATGCAGGAAACTGTGCGTCATGGCCCTTTTACAATTAGCACAACCAGAGATCCATACTGCCAAAATGCATTGTTAACTGGACAGAATATAACAAGGCTAAAAACAACAAAGGGGTAAATATACTCACCTAAATACGACCATTGCTGTTTTACATGGCGGGCAGGCCAGCAGGAAGATCTGTCGAGGAAAAGAACAGAGAAAAAAGAAAGAGAAATCGCATTATCACATTAAACTCATTGCTTCAAGAGCTTCCAGCGCTCCATGCTGGAAGTAAAGACAAAGAACAAATTGCTTTAACAAGTTTTTATTAATATAATAAGAGCAGAAACCTTGAACAGAACATCCCACGGGCGATTGTAAAGCGCTTCTTGCTTGACATACAAAAAAAAACAACAAAAATGCAGCGTTAATACGAGGCCCAGGAGGATTGTCGGACAATCGGGGTAGAATTTGAAAGCATTGATATGCCTGCCAGGTATCGACATCAATGTATTTTATTGCCTGATTTCAAACAGCACTGTCAATTGAAACAGTCTACAACTCAGTGCTTATGGGAGAAAGGTTATAATCAATTCCAGTTAGTGAACAGCATGGCCCTGGACGTGTATAAATTCTGGACTGTTTGGTCTCCGGCTGCTAAGTGTTAACAACACTGATGTGCTTTTGTCAGGCTTTCTGAAATTTATGATAATGGACCTGTTACAAATGCAAACCTTGGACTTGTGAGCCCAGAATCACAAATGATTTACCAAAAGACTCGCCTCTCCAAGTGAAAGCTTCTGATTTATTCTTTAACAGGTATTTTATACATCTGAGAACAAAGGAGAGGCCAGTCTGAAATTGGTTTCCTTTTCCTGCACCTCCTCCGTCAAAAGCCTTCATAGCGATATGTTGGATTTATAATTGAATGAGAGTTTAAGCTGTAATGTGGATTCTCATCTCCGCCATGCTCAGCGACTGTGCTACTGGGGCCTGGAGGATACTGCAAACATGGATTGGTCCAAAACAACATCTGACACAAGAAATAGTTGGTTTGCCTGGAAGGCAAAGGCTGGAAACAGCATTACAAGAAAGCAATTTACTTGAGATCTGTTGTACAACTTCCCACTGGCCAGAGGATATGTCTTAGGGATTGATCTCCTGTACACCTATCAGCTCATATTAACCTGCACTGTGAACAGAGCTAAAGTTTATTTCGAGAACTACATCGGGCAGACACCATCTGTAACAAACAAAAAGTTCTTAACGCAATACAGAATTCATTAAATACACAATCCTGAACTCGTAAATACATGGAGACATTTTCCTGAGGATGCAGTCATTTTCTCCTCTCCACGTCTTCGTTTTTTTCCAGACTTTTCTACGTGAAAATGAACTATGAGAGTCCTAGATGTATCTTTAATGGTCGTGTGTTTTTTTTTTTTTTACAGAGGAATGAAACAACACATGAAAATAGCTTTTTATGGGCAAAAATTGTTTGCCAAAGCTAACAGGTGTGGATCCTTGGTCCTTGCCAATTCCTGAAAGAGATTATTACTGTCAGATGCCATTGTAAATGTGTGTGTGTGTGTGTGTGTGTGTGTGAGATACTGCTGCCTGCAGTAAAGCTTTGTCACTCAGATCCTTTGTCTCATTTGTCTCTCAGACATCAGATCAGTTACACACAGCTCTCTCATGGGGAACAATAGTGTGGTATTAACAAAATAATTAAAAAAAAAAAACATTATGAATTCAATTAACTGTACATATATAAATAAACTTCTAAATTAACTAACAACTTGTGAAATAATTACATTTAAACTGACCTGATTATTATGAAGTGTTACTTTATTATTATTCTGTTGACGCTTACGGCCATTACAAAGTCTAAATTTACTACAGAAATGCCCTTTTTAGTTGGTTCTGATTGCATTAGAACATTTTTGTAGTAAAACTTTTTTCATATTATGTCTTATTTTATTCTGTCCCTTTTCATGACAGGCCACCTTTCAGAGATTCACAAGCTAGCAAACTCAACAGCTGCTACCACATTTAGCCAGTTCGCTCCCGTTAGCTTCCTGTCGAGCACCAACCATGTCAAAAGTCATTCAGAGTAGAAATGCTCTCACTCTGATGCTGAGAAATAAACTCAGCACAAAACTCCTCCCAATTAGTTAGTAAGCTAAGCAGACAGCCCGTCAGTCATAATAAGCTAAATAAATTAAATGAGAAGTAAGTTTGTGTGTCTGAACCTTGTTTGTTTACAGCAGCAGGAAGATATTTGATAGACTGTGACACCGTTGTTGCTCTGCAGCGGCTAACAGGAGCTAACAGGAGCTAACAGGCTAAATGTGGCAGCAGCTGTTGAGCTCGCCTGCTAAAGAGGCAGAAGGGAAGTGACATTTTGAAATGTTACTAAATAGAGGGTGGCAAGAAATAACCAAGTCACCAGTGGGAAAAATGCAAGTATGAAATAAAAACAAACTTTTAAAAAGAGCTCTCTGTAAAAGTAATCTGTATAAATACATTTTTAAAAAATGATATGAATAATTCCAATTTTATTATAAACAAGCTCACTTTTAATAAATTGTTTTTTTTTTTACACACAATTCATTGATGTGATTGTCATCCCACTCACTGCATACACAAAACAAGTTGATATTCAACATTTTGCAGATATTTTCAATATGATATGCTCTTAAAGCGAATTGAGTTCATTTGTAAAACGCATCCCGTAAATGGAGACTGCTGCATATGAGCACAGTTCTTACAAGTGGGTACTTTCCCGTTAATGACAGCAGTGCAGGTCCAGGCTCTAGCAATAAATCGTCTCAAATGGATTTTCACTGTACGCAAGAGAATAGACGAGGAAATGGATTTCATGCAAATTACTGAGAAAGCCGTTTATGTCAATTCAATAAGGACTCGTCTGACTGCTGGTGCTCGTTGGTCCACGATGCAAACGATCCCTGTGTCACTGTTGACACGCTGCTGTCCAAACCAAACTAACGTTCCTCCATGTAACTGGTTCGTCTTATTTAAAAACATGCTAAATACAGCCCCGTTCCAAAGAAATGTCTGGGAAAGCCAATTTGAGTGGACTCAAAAGGCCACTTCAGTCCAGAACCAGGATTAATCCCTGTCTGGGATGCTGGCCATGAAGTCATGATTTATTTATAGGTGAGAAGAACTACTTAAGTATAATCCAGTGCTGTATGTGTTGGAAGAGATTGTGGGCTTTCGTGAGATAGATAGCGCATGTTTATCTAATCCACTGTGTTATTAGAAACTCGTTAGATATTAAAGATGCTGAACAGTGCTTAACACAAGCACTGCGTCAGTTAAAGGGATTTGTTTACTTTAGAGCACAGCGCTGGTGTGTGGGAGTCTTTAGCTGATCGTACGCAAGTGAGCGTTCACAAGAGGTGACGTGAGGTTGAACAGTGTGGGACCGTTACAGGTGAAACATCTGGCTGATTGTTCCCCGGAAAACTTCGAAGGACTTTACTCAAGTGGCAAAGGAAGAAGAACATTTGTGTTGAGACAAAACAAACGGAGCTGGTTAAGTATTTAGTGTGAGAGGCAGCGCGGCGCGACTGAAGGTCAGCAAGAGTTTTTCATAATTAATATGAGAGCCTGTTTTATTATTCTCAGAGCTGCTGAATTGATTTGATGTGTGCGAGGCATAAAACAGTGATACTGCTCAGAAACAACTTTTCATTTGGTTTCTCATTGAGTTGAACTTAGTGAAGCTGCTCGTTGGTATTTTCAGCTCAAACCATTGGTCGTTTACTTTGCGTGCTGTGTCTGTTTATCACCATCAACGCGTGCCGTGTGGTTTGTTGTTTCCCCTGTCCTCTTGATTTTATTTGCATGTAAAGGCCACAACAAACCACCTGCAAAGCACGTGTGCAGGTGTGAGTGGTTTATGAGTACATGCTCGTGTGAGCCGAGCTCCTGTCTGTGAGGGAGTTTCCGTTGATCTCACACAGTAGTGGGTGCTCTGGTGAGTGACCACTGGGCAGCATGTGTGCTTTTCTCTTCTTGCTTTATTGTCCCTCTAGTCTTTATAAATACACTGGTTGTCTGATTTTTTGTGTTTTGGAGGAAGCGGTAAGAAAGTCACTGTGTGAAGTTCCAACAGACCAGTGTCATCGACAAGGAGCCGCAAGCAGTTAACTCAGCTGAAGATCTTGATTCAAATCTGTTTTCACAGCCTGCTAAGCATTTCTCACAGTACATCACAGGTTTTCCTTTATACGGTACAGACAGGGACAACTTTAACCAGCCAACCTAAACCCCAGCCATCAAAATCAAACATCTTTGCATCATTTTTACTCGTTGCCAGACATCAATCTCACACACACAAACATGTCTCTGATGTTACATCTGTGGTGAAATATATATCATTTCCATACAAATAAAGGGAGCAGAGCTGGCAACTGAATATACAGTATACACACAGTACACATATTGTAAATAACTCATATTCATTTTCTTAAAAAGTGTGATGAAAATTGTCTGCTATGTTTATCGGCTAACTCCAGTGAAATTTTAATTGTTGTTATTAACACTTTTGGATAGTTATTTGTTGGCTTTGACCGAATTAAAGGGAGTCATCACTTCAACGACCAACCTGCTGCAGCTCCAATAAAACTCCAATAAACAGCCCACCCTACATCCACACGCCTGATCGCAAGTTATGAGAGTCAAACCAGCCTTGACGCTGCATAAAAGCCTAAATTACCTCTAATGGTTGTTTCTCTCTATTAATTTCACAAGTGAAACATAAATGTATCTGCAGGTACAGCTGTGCCGTCCCCCCTGTGTACTGATGCCGGTCAGCTTGTGGTCGACTGCGAAAAGACACAAAGTACGAAGAAGACCTCCATTTCATAATCTTGTAGGTGATGGCAGTTGGTTGCAGATGCAAATGAGCAGGCGTTCAAAGAGACACCAATCTAATGGACATAACAGTCTCTGAACCAAGAAATGTTCTTCTAAAACTTTGCAATAACAGCCACAAGAAAAGTAAAGGAAGACCGCTAATAAAAGACTGAAACTAAGAACTCAACAGCTCAAGGTGGCGTGATTTGATGATGGTTAATGCTGACTATTGTTTGGTCAATGAGCCACCTTCAGAATATGTACTCGTATAATGCAAATATGTTATTAACTGAAAAAGAAAAAATATTTTACCTAATGTTACAGATAATTTTCAAAGTAAAAGCTTGGCTCTGACTGTGTAATCATATTTCAAGCTGTGAGGTAGAACAGCTGAGGAAGGACAAAAAAAAACACACCTCACACAACTTCCTTTTTACAACTGTAGTCGTTAGGTAATACAGTACAGCGTTTTCACCATAATCTGAATAAAGTCAACTATCTGTTTTGCTGGGTGTTATTGTTACAGCTGATAAATGTGACTACGCGGAAAATAATGCTGATACTGTGGTCTGTCATACTGAAACTGAATCTTTGTGGCACACTTGTTAACAGCATGGTGCTTCATTTTATAGGCATGCTCTCAAACTACGGAGCAAAAACAAAGCAGCGAGTCTTTATGTTCATTGCTGCAGCGTGTGACCGAGCAGTATTTTAAAACCCTATTAAACCTGTACAGAGCTGCTGCTGCTGCTGAAATACCACGGGCCTGTTTTGAAGAGGGATGAGATATTGTTTCCTGGAGCCTGTAGCCATATTTATCATCAGCCTGCCTGCTATCTGTCACTGTTTGCAATGATCAGTGTGTTCAGTCACACTGAACCCTTGACAAGATCTACACAAGAAGAAAGTTCACTTGATAAGGGGGCTGTGTGTCTGAAGGGAGTTTACCTATCATAGCTTTGCATTAAAAAGGAAACTCCCCGCTTGCTAGATAATCTAGTAGGAGGCGATGAATCATGTGAACGCCACACAGACAACCTGTTCCATCATCCCGGATCATCTGCATCCACAACGCTGGGCGGCAACTTTATAGTAACAACAGAGTGAATCATGATGATCGTATTTGCAGGGGCCTTCAGTAACTGACTCTGTAGTGTATAAACTCTGATTTCTGGCTTATTGGCTCTTCTTTTCTAATTTGAGTCCCAACATTGTCATGTTGTACCACCTTCATGCTACACCAGATTTTGATTGCATGGAACCTTTAACAGGCAGGTCTTAGCATCCCATGGGCCAAAAATTGTTTTTCTCCACCCAATAAAATCTGACATTTTAACTTATTGAGCTACATAAAAAAAAAATCAAATCAACTGCAGAGGAAGTCCAAAATATCTCGGTAGTGTGCATCATCACCTCAATCTCAAAGTAAACGTAAGAAGAAAGAAATGAAAAAGAAGAAAATCCATGTGTATGTATGATAATTATACCCACACAAAGCACTGCCAAGCCCTCTGCACTCTGTATCCTGATTTGTCCAACACATCCAGCCTGCACAGTATCTGCTGTTTAATCTGTGTCTTGATAGTCACATCCACTGGAAAATGAAAATGCATGACGGCAAACTGATCAGTCGGTGATCGGTCAAATATCTGTCACTGGGGCTGCTCTTGTTCCATGTGGAGGAAAAACACAACAGACATCTGTGCTGTCAGATGTGGAGCATCGGCCCATCAGTCAGCAGACGCTGAACTCTTCATCCCCAGCAGGGCTCTCTCCCACCTCGTACTGAGTGATGACGCTCGCTTGCCGGCTGTTTTTGATGTACCTGTGAAATCTACACCTTGCGTGACGAAGCATTTATTTCTCGCCAACACATATTTCAATTGAAACTGGAATATGGAAAAAACATCACTATTCTGTGTAAGAGAAGTTGTCTTTCAGTCCAATAATGAACATGTAGAACTTATAATGTTAGAGCTAACAGGCTGCTGTGTAAAGACACTGCAGGGAAAGCTACCTTGCTGCTGCAGCGCAGCAACGCAGTCGTGAGGTTATATTCTCTCTAACAACACACAGGTGACATAGCTGATTACTCGGTGACTGTGGTAACTTCAGCAACACTGTGCCCATCTCAGCAGCTGTGGGAACATTGCACGTTTCAGCCTATAAAATGCTGTCATACTTCTGGACCTCTTGTTCTCATTTCCAGATGTGTTTTTTTCTGCACAGTTGCTGGGTTAACAAGCTAATACGAAAACAGGAAAAGGGCTAATTGAGGATTGGGTCTAAAAGGGATTGAATAAAAGGAAAAGGAGAAGAACCACACCCATATACTGCAAATCCACTGACTGTAATGAAGACCTGCTGGGTGGAATCACATCATTAGATGAGTCAATATCGGCACACATGTACAGTCAACCACAGAAACATTCCCCTCTACTAAGCCGTCAAATATTCAACAAATATCACATCTCCTTCCAGCCCTCTTGTTGGGAAATACTCTACAGGGCGACAGCTCACCATTGTGCCCACACACATTTCCCTGCACACTGAAAGAACACATAAAACACTTCCTGTTCGACTAACAGGCAACTTCCACCTCCTTTCAGTGCATCACATTATTTCTTTTCTTTAATTTACTCTTCTGATCACACTTGAGCATCAACAAATAAAAACAACAGCCATTGTTGATTATCTTTATCTCAGTCAGCACACAGAGGACATTTTGCCACCGTTAGTCGAACTCATCAATGTCCATGAGCAATCACACCACCACCATGCAGCCTGTTGTACTCAGACAGCAACGTTACTTCTTCACATTTCATGTGTATGACATTAAAACAGTTGGCGGTGAGCCACTGCCGTGACCCACAGTGTGCAATCATGCAGCATGAAGGTCGGCTACAAACATGCAGGTACCGTTCAGCACATTACCATGGCAGCGGTGGCAACAAAGACCCTTTGTGCCACTTCGGACTGCGACCTCTGA
This sequence comes from Amniataba percoides, assembly GCA_037176925.1. Taxonomy (NCBI): domain Eukaryota; kingdom Metazoa; phylum Chordata; class Actinopteri; order Centrarchiformes; family Terapontidae; genus Amniataba; species Amniataba percoides. The sequence continues at coordinate 5,901,547 of JBAJHX010000067.1, forward strand.
GTAAAACGCAACGGAGGTGGCTCTCGTTTTATCAGTCGACCGCCTGCCTGCAGAGCTTTGAGTGCAGCTGTGTCATAAACAATCATATGGCTTCAAATCAGATGACGCTCGACTCCTGTTGCACAGCTCAAGGACTGAACTTGAGACAGCAGGTCTTATTTCATGGCAGCACTTTGTGTCTGGACCACCTCCAGTCTCATCAACTTTTTTTTAGTGTGCTCACCCTGTTTTGATTGTGATTATCTGCTAAAATTATTGCTCTTTTGTTATTCTGTCATGTTCTCTCCCTTCTTCTTCTTCTCAATAAGAAGTGCTGTGATAGTTGGGCTTTATGTCCAGGTAGGAAAAGAAGTGATAAACATGACATCAGATGACCAAACCAGTTTGAAAACAGCATGTTTACCACTTTGGTTTGTTGTCCTACAGTCCCAAGCTGTGCAGGGCTCAAATGAAGGGGCATGCTGAAATGTATCTGAAGGAAACAGAGCACTTCGGTAACACTGTGTCACCACACTGTGGATGGGTGAGGTCAGGACCAGCAGACTGAACCAACACACAAACAATCATAAACAGTCAAACCCACGGTTATGTTTGGGGGTGACACAGACACACAGACACACACTCTTACCTGCACCATGGTCATGACATGGCAGGGGTTCAGCAGGTAGATCACTGTCTTAGTGGCGAACTTGAAGCCGACCTCCACCCCGAAAGTCATGCACAGGGCGACCAGCAACAGGTTCTTGCCCAGACTGTCCTCCTTGGCCTTGGTGCAGTCCTTGGTGACCCCCCGGAGATCTTTGGAGAGCCTGATCTTCTTCAGGGCCACGCAGATCTCCACGAGGGACACGAGCACGATGAGCAGGCTCTCGCTCAGGCGCTGCTGGGGCGCGAGGAAGGCGGCGCACTCGGGGCCCCCGTTGCCTTCAAACTTGGGGTCCACGCCGCCGTAGACCCAGTCCAGCAGGCTGTATATGTTGTACCTGGACATGTTCCTCTTCTCGTGTTGGAACAGATACGAACAAGATGGGATAAAAGACGTCACACTGACTTCTTGGCGAAACATGAACTGCGAGATTTCCCTGTCGTGGTCGAGAGGTAGACATGTATCCACCGCCTTTGGTGTGTTTGTGTTTGTGTGTGTGCGCGAGTGGGTGTGTGTGTTAGCTACACGGCCGGTCTACCTCATCCACGAACGGATGAGGAACTTCAGCTAGCAGCACCAGCAGCAGCAGCAGCAGGAGGAGAAGGAGGAGGCAGACCGCCCGCACCTGCAGCCTCTGGCGGGCTCAGAGAGTCAGCGAGCTAACGTGGACCGCCTGACGGGCCTCGGCATCCCGGGAAGTGGCTCCGAGCTCTCAGTCACGCCGGGCTGGAGGCTGGGGCAGACACCGGAGAGGTAGCTAGCTTTAGCCACCGACACTACCTTGTTGGACTGAAGCGGCTGCACGAGGCGCGTGTGAAGCCCGAGTTCTGTCTGTCAGGCTGAGCGCGACGAATCTGATTGGTGCGCGGCGGAGTGATGCGTTCAGTGACGTTTGTTAAGTGGGAAAACCATCACGTGTGTCGAGAAGCTGCACTCACGTCTAGAGTAGAGTCTAGAGCAGAGTTTTACTATAATGTGCTCACTTTAACATATGGATGTTGGTTTTATCTGTACAAATAATAATTAAAGTTCGATGCGTAAAATAACACAAGCCTGCGATAGTCACAGATTGTATTTACGATTCTCACAGAATATTGAAATACACCTTACAGTGTACAGCGTTTTTATTTCAGAGATCACACTGAATTAACACACGTCGTACTTTGCCTAAGAGACAAAGCTGAGGGAAGTAAAACGAACACAAACATCAAGGCGGACAGCCGACACACGTGACGCTTGACAATGATGCGTTCAAGAAAACTTCGGAAACCTCCAGCGTTGTCGATGCACCTGAGAAATAAATTATTCTTCTCCAAACTTCCACCGATTCATCAGCATAGAAATGAGTGTTATTTTAGATTCAGCACACACTGGAGTGATGAAAAACTGTATGCTTTTCATAAACAGGTTTCCCGGAGAAATGTGTCTTTATAATGTTAATTTCATCCTATGTATTGTATCCCAGTAGGTTTCAGCAAATAGATTTTTTAAAAATAATGCATCCACTGTCGTCCACCACAACAGTAGTGTGTGTTTTCTCTGTCCCTCCTGTTTCTGCCTAAAATTACTTCTGTTTTCTACATAAGATTTCAAGGATTCACATATTTTGACAGGGACCTCAGGTTTAGTTTAAGCTGTTTATTTTGAGCATGGCAGGTACAATGGTATAAATGGTAAGAAAAGATACCTTAGTAAATAGTTAAATTACAGAATAAAGTTACTTTAATTAGCTCCTGTACTGATAAAATACCAGCCAATCTTAGAAACCAATGACTTGACTAGCATGACATTTTCTGTCCACATTTATTCTCCCAAGAGTAGGAAACCTTTTGATTTTCGTAACCTATTGGCTTTTTTTCAAGCACTGTCATGAGGCCAAATTGCTGTATTTGCTGAAATACTGACCATAAACTCTAATCAAACTCTATTGACTGAATATTTTCTGTACAAATCCATTGTTTGTCCAAAAGAAAAATGAAAAAAATGTAAAAATGAAATAATTCGTTGATTATTTGACTAGTTGTCAACCAATAAATCATTCAGAATACTGACAACTAATTAATTGTTTTGAATAGTTTTTTTAAGAAAAAATGCCCAAGTTCTCTGATTTCAGCTTCTAAAATGTGAATATATTCTTTAGTCCTCTACGACAGTCTTTGGACAAAACAAGACATTTAAAGGACATCACTTCTGTTTTGGGAAACATAATCTACTTTTTCCTACCACTTCCTCTCATTTAATGCACAACAACTAATCGATTAATTGAGAAAATGATACAAGGATTAAATTATTATGAAAATAATCATTAGTTGCAGCCTTAAAACTGACTGATTTTTGTGAACCCTCAAGCTGTTTCATAATACCACCATCAGCACAAATCTTTTACTGTGATAAAAAAATTATAGATGTCACAGTAACTGGTGAGATTAAGTGATGAAGCTGCTTGTTCTTAGTCATATTTATTTGAGTTCTTTTATCATTAATGGTTTACAATGTTTTTGTTTTATGAAGTGACTAAACACACATTAATCATACCCACTGACACTACATAGCAAGGTGTCGCTCCAAATGAAGAGTGCTCCATAATGAGCACTACGTACTAAAAGAACAAGAGACTGTGGACACCCTCATTATTGTCAGAGAAAACAAGCCATCACACCAGCCACTCTTTAGTCAACTGTCCTTACAAATATCTGACACCACCAAAACATAACTGAAGGTCATCACGTCACATGCATCCTCCTAACTCTGGACAAACATGATCAAGGTTATAGTAACAGGAGTCTGTATGATTTGGATTATGTTGGGACCTAAATATCCTTTGAAATCCCTTCATTATGTTTGAGAAGGCATCAAGGTCTTTGTAAAGTGAATCACAAAATACGTATTCGCCAATATCAAAGTCCACAGAGAACTCATTTGTAAGCTGGGTTCCTCCACGCTCATTTGGCATTATGCTTGTTCATAGTAGGGGGCAGTGACGTATGCACTCTGCGCACTAATTGGTTTGGGATTCACTTCAGTGTGGCAAATATTTTTCACAAACACGCAAAGAGAGATGGAGCAGGCTGAACGAGGGCGCATGGGGAGGCACTGACACAAGATCGCGAGGGAGGAGAAAAGAGGGGAAGTGAAAAAGCTTTGGGATGCATCTAATGTTTCCCCCACAGCGCCTGCTTTGGTTGGCCAAAGCTTGGGTTTTGAAATAACCACACGCTGAGATGAATCCATTAGTGCAGGGTTGTATGTGTGGCTCTCAGTGTAGCACTGGGTCTGTTTGAAAGCAGGTGCAGCAGTCTGAGCGAAATGACTCCATGTTGAAATGTTGTAATTGTGGGCAGACCTGCTTTACTATGCACAGTAAGGGAATACATTACATCCTGTGTTTGATTTTAGTGGTGGGATGGTGGAAAAACTGAGCCCTAGTGTGTAATCAGTATTTAGCCTCAAAAAATGTTGCATGAGTAAGAGTGTTATATGAAAAGGTCATTTATTAATCTAATTATTTCTTGATAAATCCAGAGAGAGGACTCAAGTAGACGAAAACATGTGACCTCAAAATGATCATACACACACTCAATATTACCTTCTATTCAAAACATCAAAATAAATATGAGGTTATCTTTCTCACCAAATCCAATCACTCCAACAAGTGCAAGTGAATATTTTATATCTTATACACTGTATGGGGCCTCCACATGTAAGTCAATGAAAATGGGTACTGCAACTTTCTTCAACTCATTTTATGAATATTTTTCCAAGTGGCACATATTATTTGATGTACAGCATCAACCGATACTGTCAACATGACTGAAATATATGAGCTTGTCTCCTGCAAGCTACAATAAACTTAAGCACATAGACTCTCGGATACAGTGCATGGAAACGATGCTCTTATGACTCGAGATGGCGCCCTGATCTGACCTGTTCATCTTTGGAGGCCTGCTATTGGTTGATTCAGTGATTCACTGGCACTGTGGATGAACACACAGGTGTCACTGCAGACATCAATTAAGAATCACACTTTGTTACACATTCCTCCGATCATCTTCACACAAAACTTACAAGTGCCACTTTTTTTTATTAAGAATTGTTTCACAGACAAGTCAAAGTTAAGGGCAGTTCTTAAGACTGTATCTGAGAGGGCTGTTGAACCAGACCAGGTGTGTATCCTGAGGCTGAGGAGCTCCTAAAACACAGTCATGTCAAACGGTGTCAAACATGTCAAATATTCTAAGTTCTTTGGTCTTCAGTAGTTTGGTCTTTGCCCTTTAAAAAGAGTAAAGCGGCTCTTCAAGAGGTTGTCCAACCAGTCCACACTCAGTCAGCTGCGGCAGATGAAATGCTTCGTTGTGTCAGTGTTTTTTTTTTTTGAGAAATACAACAATAACAAGCTTGAAAAAGTTGTGATTCATTACAGAGAAAACATAAGAATCAACTGCATGGTATTAGAGTCTGTGTAATATTTAATCTCCATAGAACTTTACCAGTTGGCCTTTTCTATTTTAAAAGAAGAGGTGGGTGGATAATTTATAACTGTGTAATAAAAAAGTTTCTCCAAGTTTCTACACAGTGGCTGCACTGCAGAAAAGGGGAAACAAATAATAATAGGAAAACACAATAATAACTGAAAAATAGTATAATTTCTAAATATATAAATTATATTATAAAAAAATATAAACATATAAATTATACTAAAATGAAACTAAAAGCAAAAGGAGAATATATTTGACAAATATATCAGAATGTTTTAATTTCCTTCCTGGTCACATGTTTCACTAGTTGCCATAGAAACAGAGCGATGCTAGAGGCCATAAAAGGCCGTAGGCCGCTCTGACCGCTCACTTTGAACTTGGAGTTGGATGAGAGGTGACCTCTTGCAAACACAAACTGTGGAAAGAAAGACTCAAGAATCTACTGGAAACCGGAGAAACTAAACTTTTGTATCTCTGGATTATTGTGGAGAGCTTGGAAACAACAAAACCAAAGAGCTACGGACGGAGTCACTGCCGACATAACCGCGCAGGTAAAACAACTTTAAACTTCATTTTCTTATTTTAATGAAGAATGAACGTTTAGAAGCCCTGTTGAACGCAAATGCAAACGCAGATTTGGTGAAAGCAGCTTTATTTGTCGGTTTCCCCTGAAAAATAACGATCTGGTGGTCAGAATATCTTTAAAATGTGCTAACAAGGAGTGGTGAGGTAACTGCTGAAAAAAATGTTGACTGGGTCAGAATTTAAAAAGTGCGAGAAATATTTTTGTCTCGTTCGCCGTGGAGACGAACGTCATGACGTCAAGACGCGCCCTGTTTTATTTCACCTGCGCGTCCTGACGTGAGACGCACCCTGAGCTGCTCGTTTGTTTTGATTGTTGAAGGTTGACTTATTGTATCCGCAGGTGATGCACAATCATTTGGTTTAAAAGTTTGTGGCATGATATGAAGTTGTGTTTTATGTCATCCTCGAAATACGCCAGCAGATCGATGGTGTTCAGAGCTGGAGTTAGGGAGATAAAGTCAACCTTCAGCCTGAACTGTGTTTTAATCATCGCTCGTTGTTGGCATGTTGTTATGTTCACACTGAAATATGGTGTTATCGTCAGAATGGTGTTTTTATTGTATTTAATTGTCAAAAGGGATGGCAGAGCTGTATTTTCTGCAACTGTACGCCTAGTGAAATGCAGCTTAAACTTAACCTGTGAGCATAATTAACTTAGTTATGAATGACTAGTTTGGTCTGCACAGAGGTTACTGTGGTTATTCTGGAGAGGCCCTGTGGTTGGTTGTGCAGGATTTAATCGATGGACTGGCTCACTGTGCGCAATGACGCATGAATGCAGTTCAGATTAAATAAATTTATGCAGTTCAAAGTTTTGTCCACATAAACTCTTAAGACTTTACAGCTACTTGATGTAAAAGAAAGGCCTCTGCCCTGTGCTCTTACACAAAAGTTGGTTAACAGACCCACTGACATATTGATCACACTTTTTTTTTCTTGAGCTCTGTGACTCCTGGTTGTGTTAATTAGTTTATACTTTATTTACTTTACTTTATGACTGGAATCTCAATCCAGATCCAAACAAAAATGGACAGAGCCATTATTATTATTATTGTTGTTGTTGTTGTTGTTGTTGTTGTTGTGTTTGGTTGTTCCCTGTTTGGCAACTCTGAATTTTGGATGACAACATTTTTATAATGTCATTTTTTACATGGCTCGGCCTCAGTGGTGTTCTGAACATTTGCTTTTAAAAGCCATTAGATGTCTGATTAACTTTAATTTCTTAACTTAACTTTAATTAAATATAATCAAGGCTTAGTGATAACTATAGTATAGTTATAATTAATATTTAGGTGTTGTTACTTTTTCCCATTTTAGTTTTGATTGTGTTGCGGGAGAAATTAAAAATTTCAGGTTCAGGTAACTTTCTTGTATGTGGCTGGTTGGCAATGACCTGCATGAAGGACTTTGTTTTTTTTTAAATGTATATTTTGTTCTTTAATTTCCGTTGAAGCAATGGTTCATTTTAATAGTAATATATGTAATGTAATGTATAATGTGCCTCTCTTTTACCCATTCACACACAGACACACAGACACACACACACATGCACAGCACCATGCTTATTCCTTGATTTCTGTAACTGAACTGCACATGTGTATACAGAAGTTAATTTCCCTCACATATTTAAACTCACCCTGTTCTTCTGTTTTTTTCCTGAGAAGGTGTAGGTGGCTACCACAGAATGGTCAGTATATAATAAAAGTAATGTAACAAAATGCTGGAGAATAATACATAATGGCAATATTACCTTAATTCTAGCCTTGATTTAACTAAAAAATGATTGTTTATTTTACTCACTCTGTTGCACTAACATGCTCTCTTTAAGTTCAGATTAGGTAGCTGCAGCAGACAGAGGTAAGGTCATAATTACAACCAGAGAAGTCTCCAGAAAACCTGATTCTGAAAAGTGACTTGTTCAAGGATTATTTTCTCACTCAGTCTGTGAATTTTAATTTTATTTTAATAATGTATCGACGCCTGTAAAAAGTAATTTTTAAAAACAAATTTGAAGTCTCCTCTCCTGCCAATTGTATTTGGTGATTTATTAATTCAAGGATTATTTTTCTCACTCTGTACTCTCGAGGTCTCTCTTCCACTGGTATGTATGTGCTGACAGGTGGAGCTGTGAAAGCTCTTTCCCTGTCAGCTTGATACACACACACACACACACACACACACACACACACACATACACACACACACACACACACACACACACACACACACACA
>JBAJHX010000067.1:5909584-5946122 GCA_037176925.1 Amniataba percoides
ACACACACACACACACACACACACACACACACACACACACATACACACACACACACACACACACACACACACACACAGACACATTCTTGAGGACAGAGAAGACTGGATTCCTTCAGACCAGAAAAGAAGGATAGATGATGATGTAACCAAACAGAGGGTGGTAATCATCTTTGTTTGAGTTGTCTAAGTAAGTAACCCTTCACCAAAACTACAAAAGTACTATTTGTGACATAAAGAGTTAACTTTACATATGTACATTATAGGGACCTTATTGAATATCATCCCATTCTTTTTAACATCATCACATTATTTGGGGCCAAATTCAACATTGTAACTTTAACACAGCAAAGTTTGTTCAGTTGTGACCAAAAATATTCATCACCTCTTTGTCTCTCTCAGGGCAGGAGGCCTGTGTTTTTTGTCCTCTCCAACCCTCAACATCACCCTCTTCAGCGACCAGGACGAGGAGTGCCCCGGCCCGACCAGCATAGAGGATGATGTCATTACCTGCTTCTTCTTCTGTGCTGGTGGGTTTGGGACGCTCCTCACACACTCACAGAGGGTGCTCTCAAAAATCAAGATGGTCAAGAAAGATGAAGACTGTTAAGACTGGATCAGAAGAAATCATTTTTATAAGCCTAAAACTATCTAGTGTGTCATAGTCACTATATGTACAGTGTGTATATGTATTTCAAACACTTTTGGAATTGATATTGTGAAAGTTATAATTTAGTTTGCATTGATTTTAAATTAACTTGAAGGCAGCACTGTGATTTTGATAAATGCACAGTAAATATGATATGAGATACACATATAAAACAATATACATGATATTATACCAAACTTTAAACTGATCAAACTGACTATTTACTTTGTCCATGTCACCCACACCAATTTTAAAGTATTGGTACTGATAATAGGCACAATTGTACACACTTTTTTTGTCATAGTTCTGTTGTGATTTGGGTTTTGAATTCAGTAAATGAACACATCAGAAATATGTATATTTTTATACTGTTGCTGTATTTTTATTCTGTGTGATGACAAAGCTATAATTTGAAATAAATGATCATTGGAATTTATTCATCTATGGCTGATGGTTTATGGATGGTTTATGAATTCTGTGAATTAAAATAGGCAGCAAAAAAAAGACAAACACATTTATCATCTATGTGGTTAAAAAGTCTATTACAAGTTGTGTCATAGGAAAAAAGTTTTAAAAAATGTGTATGTATGTATGTTAAGTTACACAAATTCACTATGTATGAATATGTCTGTGATTGAAAATGTCCACCATTATTTATTAAATATTAAACATATAGGGTGGTGGTGGTGTGGTGGCTAGCACTGCTGGGGCCCTTCTCTCCGGGCACTCTGGTTTCCTCCTGCAATCCACAGTTTCAGTTAATTGGCGACTCTAAACTTGCCCGTAGGTGTGAATGTAATTGACTGACCTTCAGTCCAGGGTGTACCTGACCTCTCAGCTGCGATAGGCTCCACCACCACTGTGAGACAGGATAAGCGGTACAGAAAATGGATGGATGGACCAACATATAGCATGGACAAACATATAGTCTATCACCTGAAGCAAAAATGTCTGTAGTATTAGGGCGAGGTGTTTATTTGTATAAGTTGAAAATTACTCCATAAAGCAATATGTTACTTAAACTCTAGTTAGTTATTTCAACTGCTTAAAGTTAAGTACGTTTTTTCAACTTTAAGTAGTTAAAGTTAAACACTCCCATGGCCTGATGATTAAATAAGATTTTGTTTGGGTTGTCATAATTTATGAAACATCTACCTCAGTTTTATGTGCAGCTCTGTAAAGGCTCATGAGGTGAGGTCTGGGACATAAGGCCTGACACGGTGGAAACCCCAAATAATTTTTCTCCATAAACTCTCTGTGAAATGTTTATAAATTCTCAACACAATTTAATTGATCATGACTAGTATAAAGACAACATAACTGACAGATTAAAACCAGAATCAAGCAGAATTATTAAAAGGCTATTAAAAATTCTGTGATTATGGACACATCTAATAAGAAAGTCTTGAATGCAGAGGTACAAAAAAAAAAAAAACATCATTAAAATGAATAATTCTGATGTGGATTAGTCACTAACGCATCAAACCAATGTTCTACAACAAGAACAGCCTTTATCTGAGTGTGATTTAAGGTTTTGGTGACTCAGAGTGAAGGTGAACTGTGTTTTCATCTCATCATTACACCTTCGACAGAGAGGCAGAGCCGATCTGTTCGCTTTCTGGAGATTCTCCACATGAGGTTGGTTTATTTTGCCCAAACTGTCCGTATGCTAAAAGTGATGAGACAGTGGGAAATACATACAGGTCTGTTTTCAGCCCACCGTGCCATCACTTTGCAGCAGTCCTCCGTATGCAGGTAGTTATTCACAAGGTTGGATTTCTCACAGGGCTCGTCCAGATGTGCACTGCTTATGTTTTTGTCCACAGAGCCGCTCTTCAGGGGTTCACCTCAAATAATATTCAATGGCAGCAGAGAAAGCAGCGAAGCCTCCACATCCCAGAACCCCGGCCTTCAAACCAGCTACAAAACACAGGAAGAATAAAAGAGAGAAATAATGTAAATACATGAGCAGGAATGAAGTCACAGTTTCACGAAGCTGTCTGTTAGACCTCCATATAGTCTGTGAAAGAAGAGATCCTTGTTGCTTTCAACACAGTATAAACATGTCTGCCACCAATTATTGGAATCTTTTCAAAGTTCATGTGACCTATATTAACAGAGGTTTCTATTTAAGGAACATACATGTTACCGCAGATCAAGGCGCCTTCACTTGATCTCACCCCTTCAATCATATTTATTAAAGCACATACTTGTAAAAAATGGACATTAAAGCTGAAAGAAGTTAACATGGTTCAGACCGCCGAGGTGATTCAGTCATTGGATAAGGAAACTGTCTCACCAGCAGACTCTTTCCCATCACTTGCTGCCCAGAAAAACAAAATGGAGCCTATTTTAAACATTCTTAAAAGTGCAAGTGAGTATGTTTTCTCAGTCCCACAAGGATAAATACCCTGCCTCAGTTTACAAGCCACAGTGGGCTGCACAGTCCAGGCCGAGCTTCAGGATGTGCAGAGGAGCAGAGAGAAGGCCAAAGATCAACTGGCCTCCCAGCACTTGATCCTGGGGGGATAAAGAGCAAGTCGGTCTCCGGCTCGCAATGCTGAACTCCTCAAGAAAGAAATTGTCAGACAGGAGCAACTTAGGGAAATCAAGATGCTTCAGGTCTGGTGGAAAAAGGCCAATTAGTTGAAGGTTGAGGGGATTGAGAAAGAGCAGCTGGACAGGGAGAAAAACATCTACGCAGCTTCTGTGTTTCTTCGCACAGGTTCAAGGCTGCGTTGTTTGTCAGAGAACGGAGAAAACAGACGATCACAGTCTATGGAGAAACATGGATACATTATTTCTGAGCAACAGCTCTTCCCACAGAAAATCTGTCATTTTCAACATTTGCCTGAGTTTCCTCCGGTGAGGGAATACATTATTTCACATTTACTCTCTAAAAATCAACTCTACCCACATATCAGAAGGACTTGTTGGGATTTGTCTGATTGTGCTACAGCATGCAAATGACGCACTTGTCATAGTTTACAGCTTTATGTGAATATTTACTTTATTGTAGTGCTTTATTGGATTCATTTTGCACTGTTGACCACTGGATCTTCCCAACACTCCCCTTGTCTTTGTTACCATGTCCCATGTTTCCCATGAACATCACAATAATATTTGTGTTAGGCCGCTGACTGCTCATAGCTTTATTATTATCCATAATAAAGATAAATTGTCCTTGGTGAAAGTGTCAGTTTGTGAGCTCCTACCGAGCTGCATGTCAGTTTTTAAGCTCCGAGTCAACCAAAAGGCATTAGGATTCAAAGCTGGTTTGACTCTCCAGCTCTCCATACTGCAAAAATTATGAGCCAAGTGTTGTCACAACTGAATCAACCGCTTGTTCAAATATAAAATGGATTATGTCTGACACAAACACACACGAGGAGAGATGCAGAAAATCCTGTATCACACTTGTCAGTGCAGTCTGTAATGTCTGTTCTTTGCCGTTCTGCACGCTGTAAGCTTATGCCCGGACTTGGGATGAAGACTAACACCAAACCATACAGCATCGCTACCTTTACAAAGTGAATTTCCATTTTGAATTTGAATGATACTGCAACACAGTTTTTAACTGAGCCTTTTCTCTGCGTTGCTATGGTCACCAGGGGGCGATGTTACCATTTTCCCTCCCTGTGTGGATATCAGCATTCACTCTGCATCAGTCTTTTTTGGAGGATATTTGAAAAAAAAAGCACCACTTCATTACAAACACGAACCTTTGTGAATACAAGCAAATAACAGACCTTATGTGGTTCTTGCTCTTTAGCTCCTTAATGTCCTCTAATATTAAGGATTGCAAACAACATTTTAATATTACAGCATCATTTTCACTTTGCAAATACAAACGAGTTTGAAGCCAAGTCAGCGCTGTGCAGCTGCCAGACCACATTTGGACCTCACATTATACATCATAATAAGTCATTATAAAAGAAATGTTCATGCTGAATTTGCGTGTTTTCATTTAGTTTCCATTCATTTCCATATGCTTGTTATTATTGATTTGATGGTGCTTTTGTGACGCTGACCTGTAAAGTTATATAGATTGGATTTTTTGAATATTGCTTTTTTTTCCCCCCTATTTTACTGTGTGGACTACAGGAAAATCAAAATGTTACAGAAGAAGCCACTGGGGCTCCAAATAAGGCAAACAAATAAATAAATAAATATGTTGGATGAATATTTGAAGCATTGTATCTGTGTATATTTTCGTCATTCGCATATTGCATACATTTACATGACTAATTCCTGTGCAGAAAAGATTAACAATGAATACCAGGCAGCAGGCTCAGTATCGCTAACACAGGCGAAGGACAAATGGCTTTTTTAAAAAAAACACAGATGTGGACAGCTGGGCCTGAGGAGGTGGCATCTAAACGGACAACAAGTAAAGTATTTCGTGGGTCTGGGAGGTTTATGTTTGTCAGAATGGTGCGAAAATCAATGGACTCCTGAGGGGGCGGCTGTGCTCCGATAGGCCTACTCCCCTCTTCACCGCAGAGCAGGAATCAGTCAAGGATATTAATCTAAACATCAGTCATGCATGGGGAACACCCCACGAGGAGAATAAACTTGCTCATCCATGCATCTCCTCGGGGAGGTAGGGGGGCTTTGAGGAAGGGAGTAGAATGGTAGAATGGGTAGTAGAATGGGTAAGTATGTCAGGGTATCATCTCAGGAGATGTGATGTGGGCTGACTTTAGGCACACAGACAATAAAACCCAAAGTGAAGTAGTTGGCACCATCAAAACTGGAATTTGCGCATAGCTCAGGGAACCACATTATAATGTGTATTACAAAAATGTCAGACGGGGCTGAGAACAGCGCAGTCCAAACAGTCACCAGCAAAGAACAATGCAGCTCTCCTGTGTGGGAAAAAGGAGGAAGCTATATTTCTGAGTCATTTGCTAATGCAATTCATCTTATGGCAATCTAATCCTCCAGCCACTCTAATAAGCCACACAAGTAGCTGGGAATATTAAAATTCAGGGGCAGTCCATTTTCGTATTACCTACAATATGCTGTATTTCATTTTCTCTCATCACCTTTAGAAAATGTCTGCTCTGCCTCTCTTCTTCTACTGCTCGCGCTGGGTTATCTTCCCAAGGACGAGTGCAGCTGTCGAGTCGCTTCCTCCATGAGGATCCCCCATACTGACTGCAGGGCATCTGAGCTTTCCACTCCACAGCTAATCTAATGTATCACGACTGGCAAGTGTGCTAACAGCTATAGAAACGTGCCAACGCAGTCAATTTTGACTCGCTAATCGATGGCATAAGCTAAGCTGAAGATCACGGGTGGAATTTAAAGTGAGACTCCTGGAGATACAGTCAGGCTGAGCGGAGGCAGATTTCTAATCATTTCCATACTCAGCTGCTGCGACTTGATCTGTTGTGTCTCAGTGATACTAAGCTCCGTACATTTGCTGATCCTTGTTATGTCTGCCCTGTATTTTCACATGTGTAGAACCGTATGTATATCACTAGCTGAGACATCATGGCAACAGTAATGTGATGCTCCGCTGACGCCCACGCAACGCTCCGTGTGACCGCCGTCTTCTCCACACTGAAGGCCAGCGAGCACGCGAGTTAACTTTTCTTCATGTGAAGTTTTCTCAGGGTCATTACACATTTGTTTCCAAAGCCATTTGTTAGTCAGCAGCAGGACTGAAAGGCAGATGAATAGCCTCGTCGTAGTGTTTAGACCAGTCAGTCTGCTCTTTCATGCTTGAGAAATCATTAACATTTATGAGGCAATCTCTTCCTAGACTTCCCATCTGAGAGAGGGGCCACATATACAAAAAAAAAAACAAACAAAACAAAACAAAACAACAGTTGTTTTGGCGGTTTTCCTTCATGCATAGTGTATGGTGAAGTGGCACATGACAACAACATGAAAGTGCCACCCATTAAAGGTCAAACATTTAAGCTCAAGTGACATCTGTACAACACAACGTCAGCAAATGTGAATGAAAAGGCACCTTGAAAAAGATCTTTTTTCTTTGTCTTCAGCAAATGTTTTATTAGGATTTTAGGATATTATACTACTATAATCTTAACAAAATATGCCTGACAACTAAAAATGTGCACTGGCAAGTACACTGTAGTCCTAGAAAGTTCAAATCTGTCCTTTATTTGGCATGGATCCAGTCAGTACCTCTAAATGAATCAAATATTTTTCAGGTTTTGGCGTCTGGTACCTCTCAAGCCACAAAAGGGCAAAGCGCAAAAATTTCTGGTGGTATTGAGTGAACTTATGAAGCATTTCCATTGATTTGGTTTATATTTATGACTTTACAGGTACATAAAAACCTAACCTCTACCGCCTCTGTAGTGTGTACAATGATAGTATTCGGAAATATGAAAGGAATGGGGACAATTCAAATATTCCTTTCCCTACAAGACAAAACAAGCAACCTAATTAACAACAAAGCTACAGAAGCCCGCCTCGACAAAACCTGCAGGCAGATAGTTTGCCTGCAGGGCTCCGGCACCTGAACTAATGGCTGAAAAGCGGCATACACTGGGGGCCAGCGGTATTACAAGGTGCCATCAAAGTAGAGGAGCCCCAGAGGGGAAGAAATCAAAGTAAACAAATGGTGGATAGTCCAGTTTCACCCCACACATTAGTGGCTATGTAAACAGCACTTCCATGGAAAAGGACATATAAAAAAAATCACACAAGTCTTGACAATGACTTCCACTGTTCATATCTCTATTTATCTTTGTACTGTACTGTAGTTAGTGCATCATACATGAAGAGTGTTAAATGGAGGAAGCCTTGGATAATTTATGTTACTATAATTTAAATATTATGATGGTTAATTACTTTTAGGCCCAACAATGACCTCATAAGTCAATTCTGATGTAACACAAAGTGCTACACTACAGTATGTTTTATACAGGCCATTTCATTGGGGAATGCAGTACAAGATACACTATAATCTGCAGATACAGACACATCCTTCCTCTCTGGAAAAGTAAAAGGTTATTTCACTTGTACAAATGACAAGTGGCTGAAAGAATAATGTCAAGTTGTGCAGGGTTTTATACTCATTGTGTACACTGGGCCTAGAAGAGAGGATACTTTTAAAAGTTTACAAATGTGATTACATTTTCCGATGGAACAATTAGTGAAAAAAAAAATCACCTGAGTGTTTGAAACTCAGCAGGAGAGGAGCAGGAAGTAGAGAGCAGCTGGAGCTGACACTGAGGAGAAACTGCTTCAGCGGCTTGGAGACAGCCAGGCGGTGCACTTGCTCACTACATGGCTGCGATTAAAGATAATAACAGTGCCTAGCGTGTGGTTGGAAGAGACATCAGTGGAAGCAAAGGTCAAGCTTTTAGAAACTGAAAGGTGATTGTCTCATTAAATGTCAGTCCACATTGATGTGCTCTCTCTCATTCACGCCTCAACATGCATTTCTGCATGCACCTTTATACATCACCATGTAAAAAAATCTCCTTTTATCACTTGAAGAGACAACACTTTCATTAGTTAGACAAAGTTTCCATTTCATATGTACGGCGTGTAGAAGTAGGGCACGTTTTCCGCAGTCACAGATTTTGGCCAGCGTACATATTTTTGACATGGTAAGAAAATTTAGTGTGCTTATTTCAATCCACTGGCAGCAACAGTTATGACCTATATATTTGAATTTCATATTAACATTACATTACATGCTTGGCTTCGTTTGGATGTATTTTACATTTTGGTTTTCCTGGAGGTGAAATCATGTTAGCGACTGTGATTCCCGGAGTGTCCTGTAACGGCTTGGACTAAAATGCTTATGGCCATATTTGAGGGTGGCTGGTGTGCTGCTGAATGAGACACTCAAATTAGGCCAATTAGACTTTGAGACATAGTTAGGGATTTAAATTAAGATTCACCTTTATACGACTCCAGAAGTTTCAGTCGACAAATTAAGATTCTTCATTTAAATGAAAGAAAAATGATCAATAAAGCCTACATAAAAAACAGTCCATTGCACCTTAAATTCCCGCACTCAAAATCTCACCGTAGTAAATGTCATGCTGGTCTCCAAAGATAAAGAGATAATTCACTTGTAATCCTGAGGAAACCAGATAAATCACTTGTCATTTTCAGATAACAGGATCCAAAAATGAACCCCGACCTTTGAACAGGCCCTATCAGTGAAACATAAAGATAAACTTAATGCTGATTTTTTTCCCATTAGCTGTGGTTTGCTGGGAGACTACAATATAAGAATTAATGTTAACACCGCCTATGCTTTCACTACAATGCCAAATTCAAAAAGGCACATTATGGAGAGTGGACCCGGCATCTAATCAGCGCGCCTGCTGCTCTCTGCTGCTATCTGCTGCTGCTGCATAAATCAAACGCACCCTTTGAAAAAAGGTGGGTCATTTAAGCTTTCAGTGCCCACCCACTCTTTAACATGGCTGCCCCTGCTGTTGTACCTCTAATGGGCTCATTTTGCTGTCACCACTGCAAACATTTGCTTACATGTATAACAATAAACTGATGATGGAACTGAGGGCGACTTTGTGGAGGAGTGTTGACCTGCTGCTGCTCCACCAACCACAGAGTCTTCATCACCTGTCACCTGGAGGCCTCCAACACAAACTTGAAGCTGGAAATGGAAGATGATTGCTTCACTTCAGCAAGCAAGGTGAGCTGAGTAGCAGCTGTTCAGAGTGAAGTACATTTTCTGAAGTACTTTACTCGAGTATCCTTCTGCTGCTGTTCACTTCAGCTCAACTACATTTCAGAGGCAAATATTGTCCTTTTTTCTTCACTTCATTTATTTCCTAACTTTAATAACTTTATTGATCCCTGCGGAACAAATTTACAAGCTACTAAGCAGATAAAATAGTTTTTATGATGATTATCATTATTCTGAAATGGGCCATTCTGGTTAATGACCGCTTTTATGTTTGGTACTTTAAGTATATTTTGATGTTAATACTGAACATACTGAATACATACTGAACTTTTACAAAAAATGCTGAATCCTAGACTTCTTCTTGTAACAGAGTGGAGTTTTCACACTGTGGTAATGCTGCTTTTACTGAAACAAACATATTAATTCAGCTTTAATTCTGCTATTACTTCATTTTAAGTAAGGATTCGTATTTTCTCCACAGACTTCATGTTCAGTTCAAAGTAATGGGTTAATGCAGCCGCTTCCTTTACTATTTTTCATAATTACATCTCAAGTGCTGAGCCTCTGCCGTGCAGTTTATGCTGCTGCTACACTCAGCTGCTCTCACTGCAGACTTAAAGTCCCATCCACGCACTTGAGGTCATCTGCTGCTTCACAACACTGCATAACATTACACGAGAAGAGATCATCTGCTTCAAGCCTTGAGTTTTTCTGAGTTTATTATGCCTCGGTTAATGAGTGTTTGCTGCGCAGATTACATTTGCCTGTTGCTGCGTATCAGCAGGATTCATGGGCTAATATTTTTCCATCTCAGTTCATTAAATAGGAGGTTATTCTCCGCTATGTTTGGAGGTACCTTGTTGGGGATTGGCCACACGGCAGACGGTGTTTGTGGATTCTGCACTATTTGGTGTCAGGTTGTCCAGTGTGATTGTGGTACGTTGGAGATCACTGGTGTCACTCCATTATTTCTGAGTGACATAAATTCCTGAACATGACAAGACCAAAATGCAGAATATCAACCTTGCACGTTCTGTGTCCATTTGAATCAGTTCCACGTGAGCTGGTCGATTGAAATGTGAAGACGTGTGTCTGCACCCGTTGGACCCACATCTCTAGTGCCCCCCAGCCGGCTGCGGCGTAATGGTGTCATCCCCTGTGCAGAACTGCACATCTGTGAGATTGAAGACTCCCCCGGGTGGCTTTTGGTGGACCAGACAATTACTGTGGCCGTCTTTGGGCCGCAGTATTCTCTGTAATGTGCTTCATTAACTCAAATCAGTTTGTAGCTTTTACCAAACACTCAGTCACATGAACAGACACGTGAAAGCACTTCATCTTTATTCTTTTCTGTAAAGAACAGCAGTTCCTGGACAAAGGGATGGAAACAGCTTGTCAGTAGCCCCACAGATAAACCTCAGTAATAGAAAGGTGGACACTTTTAAAATGACGGTTAACAAAGGTTAAAAACAAATAGGGAGCATCTTTTATGCCTGACAGGATTGCCCCACACCGCCCTCACAAGTCAGTGGAGATCAGATGTCGACTTCCTTCTTCCTTCACATCCAATTTAAACATTGTTTCTTCATAATACTGACATTGTGTCACAGAGAGAAGTGCATTAGCCCTATTTGCATGTTATGTGTTAGCATCCATTTGCTTACCATAACAACTGAGGTCACCGGTTTGTACAGTTTTATACTAATTATACACTCAAACAGCTGCATTATACTTATCATGCACGAATGATTTACATAACTCGTAACTTGGCATTTTCCTGTAAATGAAGGCAGATGATGATGTGACACACCTGTCATTTGAGGGCATTACAGGCATTTAGTTCTGAATTGTTCCACCCAGGCTCTTCCACTTCACTCTCTGTATGTATTAAAAACACTTCTTGTGTTCTTGTGTTCTTGTGTTCTTTTTTTGTGACACTCCATCTCATTATTCTTTAATCCCAGTAATTTGCACATTTCTGGTATCACCTTGCATGTTATGAAAGATGTGTCTAAATTACCATCTTTTACCAAGTGAACAAAAATTCAGCGGTTTGTATTTGAAATAGATTTAATCAATTCTCTTTCTATCCTTCGTGTTATACAACTAGAGCTGTTATCCCCAAAGAAGACGGCCTTCACCTTAACTACAAATATCTCTGTAAGGGTGTTGAGTCTTATTGCGATCAAATTCTCAGATGTGCTGCAGCTCACGAACACAAAGCGCTATATGGTCCTCGAGCTGGTGTGAGCAATAGCCAGCAAATGTACAATGGATTGTTTCATTTATCACGGCAAGCATAAGCAAGCAAACAACCTTATATGACCGCGTGGGGGGGCTTCGGGAGCTCATTTTCCCCAGCGCGCTGAGAAAAATGAGGTGTTTTAGCTTTAAACATAATAGCGTTCCTGTGCAGTCGACGGCACCTACAGGGCAGTCAGGACTGGACCGGAGCCAGGCGGCAACAGTAACCTTCAGAGTCTGTAGACAGCAGCACAGCGTTGTTTATTGAAAACACTCAGCAATGTTCACATCGAGGCCCCTCTGCTTTGTTCTTTGCTCTGTGCAGACGCCGGTATATTGCATTTTTTATGATACCTTGATCTCCTTATATCTACTCCATTGCCATCTGGAAATCTCCGGTTTTAGACGCTGATACTGTTGATGCCACAAAAAAAAAAAAAAAAAACTTGTCGGGGTTTTTCGGCAGGTTTTTCATAAAGGGGAGGCTTTGCAGTTTCCGCTTATAATGCTAAATCATTTATGAAGCCAAATGGGTGAATTGTTGGAGCACCTTCTGGCCAAAGTTCATCAGTGCAGCCTTAAAACATTTTTAGGTGTTAGGCTCTATAAAAGCAAATGATTACTCTCTGGCCACAGTGTCTAGCTTCATACTGTGGTACTGTGTTTCTACTGGCAGTTTTCATTAGCAAACTTAATTTCTTGAATCCTGACCCCGCTTTGGACAGTGAATTATTGGTGGACAGGAATGATATGTTGAGTAACTGTCCATGCAACATTAGTTATATACGTGGCAGAAATGAGTAAAACTTCAGCTGTATGTTGTGTATTTTCCTGTCTGTCCTGGGTGTGTAATGTACGATAGTCCTAGATTTTATGTGGAGCATGTACTGATGCAAAACTTCACAGAAATATCAAGAGACGTTTTCATCTCCTGTGCTCTGATTTGAATGTGTGCAGCCTGTTTGGTTCCCTGTAGGATGTCCTCACACTGCATTTATCCCGGACATATCACGGTGTAAACACCACAAACAGGACGACTCACGTGTGCAGCCCCGGCAATGATGACGCAAAGATAAAAGCACTTTTCACAAAGAGCCTCTGAAGGAACGGATGAGTCCATCGTGCTGAAGATTTTCACTCTTTTTTTTTCTTTTTCTGAGGCCTTAATATGACCAAGAAGGATCTTTTATAACTCTGAGACAAAATACAACGTCCTTTTTAATCCCCATTTCCATTCGCTACATCTCATACAGTAAGAACACGAACGAGAGAGGGCAACATACAGAGTCCAGTCACTGAGCATATACTGTAGAGAGCAACTTCCCAACAAAAACACAACGTTCACTATGTTCCCGGAGCTGTCTTTGTGGAGGAAGTCTTTGATCTCTCAATGCGTAGGGACATGCAGTGAAATTGCTGGAGAGAGAACACAGTGTGTACAACTCTGCTTGCAGACAGCTGCTAATTCACAGTTAGGTTTGAAAAGTGCACACAAGGTACTGATCTTGTAAGTAGCTCGATGAATATTATCTCTACTGTACGTCTTTAAAACACCATAACACGTAGTGTTACAGAGCTCGATGTAAGACAGATGTAAAAAATAAATGACGTGACATATCAATATTCACAAAAACTATTGGAATAGATTTCACAATATCTACAAATTCACAACTTGGTAACACTATTCTGAGCAATTAGAATTGTTGCCATTTAGTTATAATAATTTGTTTAGTTTATCTATTTGTCTACGGCTTTCTACCCATCAAGAGATTTGCATCAATGCTGTAGAGATTATGTTGTATAAAACATATAATATTTAATGCTGTACTGAATAGCATAAATATATTCCTATAGTAATATACTCTTAATATACTGTATCTTATAGGATGACATGTTTCTGCTGAAGTTAACTCTGGCCCTGTGAGGGAAAGATTTATCACAAGAATAACACAATGCTATCAAACCTAAATGGCAACAGTACAGTAGACTCCTGTTTGTCAAAACCCCTCAGGAATGAAGATGTCACCAAAAAAATTCCTGAATTACCACAAACTCTTGCCATTTGTACATGCATACTCTTTAGATGACTGTTTTTTTCATCACATTTTCTTCATTTAGAGTTGATAAATCAGCTCTTATTTTTGCACTCTGGCGTGTTTTCTTAGCTCTGGCCGTCAGCCTGAGCCGTTTGGATGACAGAGATTCTACTGTAGTTCAGCTGCACGGTGCAGAGTTTGTGGTCGCGTGGCTCTGGCAGCGCTTTTACCCCCTTTTGTGCGACTCACAGACGTACAACATGTGTGAAAAAAAGAAGCAGTCCGTACTGAGCTTAGCAAAAAATTAAAAATTGCATTTAAATGTTATTAAATGACCAGCCAGGAAGTCAACGACTTGCATGTTAATATACAGTAAAATGATTAATAATAGATTACATTCAAGAGTAACATCACAAATGAAATAGATCCAATGCTGAGCAGATCTCCTGGTAAACCATTTTAAAGTAAAGTAAAGTAAAGACATAGATAGTGTATAAATTCATTTCAGATGTGTCCACTTTTTTTTTTTTTTTTGGTCGTACTCGCACACGGGTTTCTCAATAAGATCCTTTGTCGATGTGGATGAGATTATATTACAGTGTTTTATGCAACTAAATAGTCCTTACACACATGAAATTGCCACGTTAATGTATCTTTGGTCACCACATCACAGAAAACACTGATCATGTCAACTGGCTAACGGCGTGTGGGCGTACTGACGATATTAATGACTGAGAAGGTCGCGCAGGTTGGAGGATGATGATCTTTTGAGGCGAGTTATTTCACAAATGCGGTTCAAATAGTCGATGGCTGCTGCTCCTCAGAACTACGTACCTACAGTAGCTCGATCACATTACTCAGAGGAATCATGCATAAACATTAGCGCCCGGTGTCATCAGATCCTGAATTAGAAGCAGCCAGCAGGCTTTAAACACCCTCAGCAGATGTGTATCATGAATCAGTTTGTTTGAGACAAAATGATAAAACTCAGATCTGAAAAAGAGACACGGTGCCTCACAGGCGTTCTCGCAGCGACATCAACTCACAAAATACATTTCAGACAGTGAGAGCACTGTGTCGGCAGCATGGTGTCTGATACTTTCCTGGTGGTAATATTAAAAACTGCTTTTAAACGGGACACCTTCACCTGGTTTATGGTTTTGACTATAAAACATCATCGTTCCTGGCAAATCTCATCCAGAGCTACTGTGTTATGATTTATCATGTCGGTCGAGTCATTGTTCGAGTTCATGTGAGAATTCTCTGAAAATGGTTTACCAGGAGATATTCGGGCTGTTCATTTGTTCTGCAAGTCTCCGGATGGCTGAGGTGAACAATGAACAATGTGTCCTCTTATCTCTCTGATCTGCTGATATGTGGGGATCATTTGTTTGTTTTGATTGGATTTAATGGTTTAAAAACTCTGTCATCTGCAGCGTATGGTTAACCATAATGTCAAATAATTAAAAATCCCTGCAAGACTGGAGCTAGTCAGACTGTTACCGCCTACCACAACTTTTTAATGATGATGAAATGATTAAGAAATAAACATCTGATCTGTTGCTCATTTGTTTTTATAATAATAATGAACAACAAAACTGAAAAATTTTCCTGTATTTTGCCATATCTAACATATATTAAAATACAACCAGAGTGTGTTTTCCAAAGTGGGCACTGAATCAAAAAACGTCCTTTGCGTGGTCATTCATCTCCATACTTGAGTGCACTCCGACATCTGTCTTCCTCATTTTGTATCCTAATGTTTTTAACTGAGATGGATGTTGAGCTCAGTGTGTATGTTTGTGCGTGCATACGCTGAATTATAATGAAAATCTGTGCGCCACCAAATGAGGGTAAAAACACTTTGCCAGCCGTAAATTATTAGCATCACATCAATGTGCACAATAATAACTGGAGTTTAAGTGTTTTTATGCAGATGTTGCTGAGGTTATGAGTGGGTAATTGATGAGTAACTGGCATGAACTACAGAAACATTGATACTAAGCCCTATTTCAGTGTGACAAACACCATTATTGGAGGTTGCAGACATACACGTGTACAGATTGTCATGCATTAACCTATGACCGATACATTGTACATGGCTTGTGTTATTAACACACCTTTTAAAGAGGCCACAACACAGTTCACTCATTCTCTTATGGTTACCACTGAAGATGCAGCGTGAGCAGATGCACTGCATGTTGCTGTCTAAAGTACGGCGGTCATCATACAGTCTGTGACCAAGATAATGCAAAATATCCAATGTGCAAAAAAAAAAAAGCAACAGAAATTGCCATTGAAATCTTATAACATCTGTAAAAACACATACCAAATTCAACACATAACTAAAATACAGATGTCACCTAACAAATGGGAACCGAAAGTTGGAGACAGCCACCACAGCTGGAGACTTGCAAGTCATCACCCACTTGTTACGTTTAGTTTATTAGTCCATTGTTGGAGAAAACACTTAACATTTCATCATTTTTTTTTTACTGATTTGACAGCATTTTGCAATATAATAGTCTCCAGGGATGATGGAGTGTCTCCAAAATGTATTTAAACTCCTGTAGCTATGACTGTGGCATAGTGGCTTTTGCTGCCTATGTCAAAACACAAAAACAGTACAGCATATGTAGACAATCAAATCAACACCAATATACTTTACGCAGTCAAGTATAAAAGGGCAGAAAGTAAAACGTGCCAAAATCCTGCTTGTGACGAGGCAGAAAAATCATAACGGAGCCAAAAACAGCTGCAGTGACTGAAGCAGAGAAAACAAAGAAATAAAAGGCCACAATACATTTAAAGAACAAAAACAGTGTCTGATGATTAATGTATAAAACATGGAGTGTTATTTGCATTTCCACGGAAAACGTATAATAATAAACTGCGTTCAGAATTCGACTTCAGTCTGAGGTAATGGTGGTAGCTTGTTTTGACGGCTCGGCGCAGGGAGACGCCGCACCATGAGCCAAAACAGAAATGCACATGATAATTGTTCTGGACTACGCTGGATCCTTTTAATCTCTTTGCCTCATCTTTTCACAGGCAGAGGTCTGTTAACCTCCACGCTAATGGGCAATTTTACACTGGGTGCCCACGCCCATTGGCTGTGGGGTGGGCGGGGCACAGCCACATACTGCAGTCTACGGAGCCTGTGGACACCAGTTTGCATGTAATATACACACACAGACCGCTGTGCGTATGTGTGCCGTAAATGCAAGTGTGAGCGTGTCAGAGCCTTTTTCTATATCGTGTGTGTATTCACCAAGGCACATAGCTTCTCTGTCATTGAACATACTCAGCCAGTTAAAACAATAAGAGCCACTGGACTAGAAAATGTACAGGCAGTCCCATGGGATGCGAAAGCAATTCCAGATGATACTGCACTGGGTCTGCTGAGATTCAGCGCAAGCTGAAGGCCAGACACTGACGATTATTAATGATGTTCCTATGGAACTATACAGGCTGCCCCCTGGCCAAAGGAGCACAGTAAAGCAACCTACGAACGGCCCCTCTGGCGATTTTTCTGATGCGTCACTGTGTGCGTGTGTCTGTGTGCGTGCGTGCATGCATGTTAACTCGATGGACGTGTCAAAACCTTATCATTGGTAATGAGCTACAGTGAAAACTTCAAAGGCATGCTCGCTCTAACTTATTATAAGCAAAGCGCAAACATGTCAAAACATAGTGGAAACACAATTTGACTACTCTACAAAACAGCAAGCAATCAAGATACAGCAAAGGAACACTTGGTTACTCACGACGGGGAACAGGGCCAGAGCTAAGTGTGGAGGGGAGAAAAGAAACGCTACACAAACAGTCTGATGTGCTCCCTCCAAGGTCCACTATTATATGTGAATCTACGGTATATTTAAAGTTTGCCTTCCATCTATACAGACGTGCAAAATATGAAACTCTCAAGAAAAAAAAAAAAAACACACACACTCACACACACACACACACACATACACATGATAAGATGTAATGGACTTGGCCTCCTGCAAACCTGTCTGCCCTCCAAAACCAAACCAGATCAAGCCTAGCATTTGGTCGAAATCAGTTTAGGTTGTTTGCCTTCATGATAGCGGGCTTTCTGTTGACATACGTGGCCCAGTAGCCTAAATTGAAGATGAAGAACAGAACTGGGAAAATGATGCGCGATATCTTGTCCACTTTGCTGACTCGGTTGTAGGACTTCTTGGCCTCCGTGTAGGGATCATCCATTTTATGGAGGCTGTAGGGGTGTTTGGCCGAGGCTCCGGTGGCGCTCTTGGAGATGGTGGTCAAACCTTGGTCTTTCGCCACGTTGATGGCGTAGGTGGTCCCGACAATGTTGAAGGTGTTGTTTGCCTTTTTGGACAAAGTGGCAGACTCTCTTCTCTGAAAAGGAAGAAGGCAGTAAAGTAAAGGTTGTCAGGAGCGAAGCACCAGACTCAACAATACTTCCATTTGAACTCATAAAGAGGAAATAGAAGCAACACCACGAGACACGACACACACAAGAACAAAACAAAAGCCTAACCATATCTTTAATCCTGGCCATGTTAGCCTGAAACGGTTCCTGAAAAGAAAAGTAGAAAAGAAAAAAAGTTTACCAATTATATTAAAATTACCCAACTTACATACTCTATTCATCAGTGTCTAGCTGGAAGACTTTTGAACATTTTACACGAAATATTGTCAATTCAAATCTGCATCATACAAATCTGGATTGCAGAAAAAAAAGTCATGATAAAAATTCATGACTGAATTATCAGGCTGCAAAAATTAAGAGTGCGGAAATAGGAACAATAATATTTTGCATCATTGCAGAACCAGGCTGGACTGGCGTCTGATACTGCTAACAGTAGCAGTAGCAGCACGGAGCAGGATTAGAAAACAAAGCAAAATAACAGTGCCTGAAAACATGTCTGACAGACTGTATCAATGAGAGCAGCCAGGCCTCCTCAGGCCAACAGCTTGCGATAAAACAGACACGACAAAAGCTGTGTGTGATAAAGCTGGCTGGAGAAAGTGCCTTCTTCCTACTACTAGAGAGAAATCATTAGACTGTCTTTCATATTGAAATCGCGCAGTGAGACAGGATTTTATTTGCTAAATTGGTACACTCAGATAGCTAAACTTGCATCACCAGAGGAGCCTGTCAGCCTGAAAGAGTACAGCGGTGCACACGCTAAATGTGAGAGAACAAGTAGGGCACCAAGATTGATCACCGGGCAGAGTTTTAGTTTCCTGTGTGGCACGCAGTGAGTGTGTGAGCCTGTGCTGGGATAATTTTCTTCACACCATTCATCCCCACTGTGGCCACTTTTACAAGATCTGCAGCAAAACACAAGGCGCCGTGTGTGTCATGTAACGGAGTGCTCCTCTGTCGGTGCGCCCTGTTTCCACTTTCGCTTTGAGCCCAGCTTTAATTTTTGCTCCACTTTTTCAGCTTCATTTAATTTGCCTTCCTTTGCCTTCCTTTGACTCCATCTTTTAAATTAGCATAACTAATGTCCCCTCTTTCCCCTCCTCCAAAATGCTTCATGGTGGATCTCTTCTCCTGCGCACAGCTCATCACCAAATGTTTTGTTTGGGCTTGATCCTCAGCATTCTCGTGCACTCGCAAACAGAGGCAGAGAAATGGCTTCACACGTGAGAGGACATGTGCTGTGTGCTGGTTCAGTGTCTGAACTCCACCACCTCGTTGCTAATATGCACAGGGAGACCGCTTTGTAATGTCCAGTGTGACAGGCAGGGGAATAATATTAGCGGTAGTGTCATACATAATGATCTTTTTAAGTCGCTGACTGTCTGTCCAAGGTGATGGAGGCGGCAAGATTGAGGAGGAAACACGTCCGGTGTGATCCGTGTTTCCTCTTTAAGTGAGTGGGGACAACAGGAAGGGGGTGATCCTTCAAGATAAAAAAAGAAAAGAAAAAAAAAAGGCGATGGACTGCAGAGAGCTCCGAAAGCTCACAGACAGTTGATTGCATTAAACAGAGAAATGGCGAGCTGCTGCCCGAAGGGGTCTATCTCCAGTCAATTAGCACGGGGGAGAGAAAGAGTCGCACTCATGCCCCCTGGATAACCAGATACATTCCCAGGATATCGATTCCTCCACATCTCACACCAGCACGAGCCTCCTCTGTCACAGCGACGGCTTGCATCAGCAGGAAAAGCCAACGACTGCCGTAACGTGTCATATGACCTTAATCATAGCCCCCTAAACTCCTCAGTCCTCGGCGTTAGGGATGTTCTTTGCCCGGCAACCTGACAAATGAGACGAGCAAAGTAGTTTTCTGTCGCTATTTAGCTCGGCTGTCCTCCTGCAGTTACTTATATGGTCTAATTATTGGGGAAACCACATGTGGCACTGGGCCGCGCGTGTTTTCATGAACCTAATGTGACACAGCACACAGTTCGCTTCCGGCCAGAGATTCTTGCCCACTATTCAAAGTCATTTGTCTAGCTGCGGGCGCAAATACCCCCCTAAACACAATGCATCTACTGACCTTGTCTTTGTAACTTCTGCAAATTGTTGCATCAGAATTTCTTTACGAGTGTGATTAAGTATCCCGGGGGTAATTGTGCCTCGCTGTGTCCTGCTGCGTGGAGCTCGGCGTGTGCATGTGTGCATGTAACCGAACCTTGAGACAGTCTGTCCCTGTCTGAGATTGGAGATGAGGTGTTGGCATATTTAATAGCCTCAAGTGTGCAAGCATGTGGGTGTATGAGCGTGCAGAATGTGTTTAGGGAACCGCAATGTCCCTGTTTGTGTCCCTGTGTACTTTTTTTGGGGGGGGATGGGGCCGGAGGTGGTTTGGTGACTTGCTCTACCATTTCTTTTTTATATATGTGTTTTTTTTTTTCCTTTTTACTTCATCTTGTGTTTCTTTTCCATTTCCTCTCTGTCCCGCTCAGACTCGCCTCTAAAAGCAGCACATCACTTGCAAACGTGTAGCGACTTGTCACCAGATATTTAAAAAAGAAACTTCACTTGCACCAATTTCAATCTGTGCATCCAGGGCTGATGTTGCTAATGTGAAATAACAGCATAGTTTAAGATGGTCAGCCAGACATAACCACCACATCTTGCTGTAATACAAAGGTTGTTCGGAGTCACGGCAGTCACACCAAGCTGTGGAAAACTTCTTATCCAGAACGGTGATAACAAGATGCCTCCAAAAATGGCAGCTCAGGTTTTTTTTCCACCCAAATAAACACCATTCCTATTCATAACTCAGAAACAAAAAAAAACTTTTGTTTTGCTTGCAAACTTAGTCGTTTAACAACATGTTGTTCAGTGAAGTGAGTGCCGGGGTCATGCTGACTGATGATGGCCAGCTGCGCCTCCACCATTTTCTAACAAACTATTGTGCTAAAATGTCAGCGAACGTGGCCGCGCGCTCTCCAGCAGCGAGAGCCCACTGCCTCTGCTGATTGAACCAGCACATAATACCTAACACAGTAGTGTCCAATCATGTGTCACGGAGTGCCAAGAATACGCAGGCTTTCATTCCCACCAAACTCCCCACCGGCTAATTTCTGTAATAAGCACACCTTCAGCTGGCGAGGGGAGAGCTAATTAGGTAGATCGCTTGTCAAACAGAATGTTAGGCGACAAAAAAAGGAAGAAAATGGCATTGAAACTCCATAACCAGCAAAGTAAATTAGTGCACATTGACTCGTCTACAGCTCACAGTTTCAGTCCTAAAAAAGAAGGAGCCTGGGGGCGATGAAGTCATCGTTTGGTTCCGGTAAGAGTGGTGGCTGAAATCCTGCCTCTGATGACTGGAGACGGTATTTTCAAAAGCAGTGACTGAGCTGAAACTTCTCTCCTGAAAAATGCTCTCTCCTTCCCACAGGTTCATCTTTTTAAAAATTGTATTTTGTATGTAAATATGTTTGAAGGAGGAGAGCGCCGTCTGCTTTCCAGTAGCTCGTTCTAGTGGGGAGTGCGATGGGAGTGCCATGTCTCCCTCTGTGACCCCGTTCGTTTTTATCTATCATGACAACTGCATGCTCAGCACAGCCCCCGAGAACACGGCCCAGGCTGTTGCCATTAAGACGAGGCATCAAAAGAGAGGGGAAAAAAAAAAGAAAAAAGACCCCCCCCACCTCCCTTTCCACGCTTCTGCAGTGTAACGCTGCAAATTATCCTCACCGACTGAGAAGTTCTGTGGCAGCAATATGCATTTCTGCCAATCACTCAGAGGACCAAATGTCAAGCTATAAAAAAAGAGGAAAGGCTGTACTGATTGTGTCAAACAGTTTGTACATTAGCAGCAGAAAATAGATTTGTGGCCCTGTCTCTGTGGCAGTAGAATAAATGCGTCTCTCTCTGTGTGTTGTGTCTGTAGCATTTTGTGTGCCAGCAGCAGAATAACAGCTTTTACCTTGCCAATACTTACCACTTGGAAATTTTCATAATGTGTCAAATGTGACATTCACAAAACACCAAACCTAGAAGGCCTTCATCTAAATAATTTGTAATTATGCTAATGTGTGTGTCCCCTGTTTTTATCCATTCACAATCTGAAAATGTCACAAAAAGATCAATTATACTTAGTTTAGCTGTACAACTGGTACTTGTGCCTCCATTTTGACAAAGTTTCATTTAAAAAGAGTTTTTTAGCATTTGTTTTTTTTTAAAAAAAGGAAAAGTTACTGAATATGAAGCAAAGTAATGAAGGTATGCGTTTTCTTTCACCTCAGCCTCTAACGTCTGGTTTGTAAGTACATGACGACATGTTCCAGCTCTCTCGCTGTCAGCAATCAGTGTGACTTTGTAAAACCCCACATGTGGTTCTGCAAATTGTACACAAACTCAAATTTTACACTATTCTTTGACGCCCTCTCGACAGCATGCCGGGATCAGCCAAGGTAACACATCTCACAAAAACATCTGGGAAAACTGCTCATTATTAATTCATAGATGTAAATAGTAATATGGTTTTTGACAGAAGGAAAACACATTTTATAGTCGACTTTCTCTGCACCATCAATCAAACCGCTATCAACACCTGATTCTGTCAATCATGTAAGCCATCCGAAAGCAGGAGAAGAATGCATTTTGCTCCTTTCATTGCTGGAGCGAACGAGCCTCTTTGAAGCTATGGGCTAAATGAATCAGTATTTCATACATTCAGCGCAGGATCAAGTGCTTTAATTTTCCTCATTGCGTCATTCTGCACCGCTCTGATACCGTCTCCTGCCTCTAATCTATTTCATTTGATGTGATCAGCTATAAAACATCACAGAACTCATGGCAAATTTAAGCACAGAAGTTATCATCAGCAACTTATCAGGTTTTATTTATCTGACTTCATTTTGGCTTCAGAGAGAAAAGCATCCTGCTCACTCCCCTGCATCCTCCAAATAAAACAAGAGTCCTAAAATTGTGCACAAACACCAACTTTGTGCTAAAACGCTCACTCACAATCTGCATTTCTGCTACGCTACCTTGATGCAAATTCATTCGCCATCCTATATCCTCATAAACAACACACAAGCAGCCCAGACTATTGACAGATTAAAACTCTGTTAGCTGTGATTTATTAGATTTCATGCTTAAAATAAAAATGTCAGCCTCAGGTGCTTCATTTTTAAATACTGCACCCTCACTTTTTAATCAGCGTGCCTGTAATGTGCAGGCTGGATGTAAAGATGCCATCTTTTCTGGGGAATATGAGCCTACAGTGACTTTAGGATGAGACTTGAACATATGCTGCCATCATAAATCAGGGCCAGTGTCTCTGGGAGTTTACCTCGGCTTCTGCGCTCACTGTTCCGCCCCGCTGTCCCTGTTCCATTTGGCTGTTAATGAATAAATAAAATCTCTCTTTATAGTCTTTATAGAGTACTCCAGGCTGCTTTAAGGAGGGAACTTTCTATCAGTGTTTCCAAAGTGCAGTTTGCCCTCATCGCTCCTCCAGTGTAAAATGAGGACTTAAAAAGATGGCGAATAATTCATCTGGAATTTAATAAGCAGGGGAAAAAAAGCCAAGCCAGAGACCCCTTTCTTAAAAACTGAGTTGTATTTAATTTTTTTTTAGGATGCCATGTTTGTGATTGTTAATGTTGGTGGACAATGAAAGTGCAAGCGTGTCGCTCCATGAATAAAAAACCCCACAAAACTGTATAAATTAGAATCACTCACCCTTATTTCCATGCCCTCTTTTTTCCCATCCCATGCCCAGCTGCGCTTGGTGAAGTAGTTGACTGTGGCAAACTCAATCAAGGCAGAGAAGACAAAGGCATAGCACACAGCCATGAACCAGTCCATGGCAGTGGCATAGGCCACCTTAGGAAGGGAGTTTCTAGCACTGATGCTCAAGGTGGTCATGGTTAGGACAGTGGTGACCCCTGAGGATAAAATGAAAACATAAGTAAGTAGATTCTTATTCGTGCAAACTTAAAGGAAAGTTCACTTTCTTTTTTACAACCTGGGTCATTTTATTTATGTCTTTTTTTAATATATAAGATTTGGAAACCAGGAGGCTGTGTGCAGATTTAAAACAGGGTCTAAAAGAGCCTTGTTAGAAAAGGTTTATCATGCCCAATTTAGCTGATCTGAATTTAGCTGAGCTTTTTTAGTCTTAAAAATCAGATTGACGTTAAATTCACAAGCTAAAAAAATGTAATGTTTGTTTCACCTTTACATAATCTGCTGTGTGGGATCAGATGAGAAACCCAAGTTGTAAAAAGCATCTAAATTTCCTTTATGTTTCACAAAAACTGCGACACAATGACGTGCAAAGACTGGCCACAATGATAAATTACAACACAGACCTCCATCTACTAAAGTGAGTGCATGTGGAAATGAACCACTCGGCCTAGGCTCTACACTTTGAAATTATCTTTGCAAATAATTTCCCATCCTGGCCTTGGCATTCAGGGCTGCTGGGAATGAAATGTGGGTTGGACAACAGTTGCCCAACCAACCACATAAATGCAATCACCTCATATACAAACTAGATTCACGCCAGGCTCTAAAAATGAATATTGTGCTGCAGAACAGGGAGGTGAACTCATTTCGAGTCAAACCGGAATATGTGACAGAAAGATTGATAGGTAAATATTCACTTTCTTTCAGGGCAGAGATTGATTTATTTTCTGGTACGTTTGGTACTGGTAAGTTTTAAGTGTGTAATGTGACTGTTCAATTAGGATATTAGTCTTTATTAGCACAGCATTAGAAAGATTTGCTGATTAATTGCTCTGGGATGATTTGAGGACGTAGATGTACTTGTAATATCACCCTCATGTAAAATACAGGGATAAGTCAGGCACTAAATCTTGATGAATGATACTTGATAACTCCCCCCTCCACCCACCCAAAAGTATTTAATCATTCCTACAAAATACACCTTGAAAGCCAGCCAGGGAACAGAGATGATAAATCAGTTGAGCTTTGGATGACTATGACACACAAAGGCCAAGAACACAGAAGAAAGATCCGTGTTTCAACGCGGCCGTGCGAACGGAAAATAAAAGATGTGCACACTTCTGGGCACGGTGTCCTTCACGGTAAATGTTTCAATCACTGCACTGAGAAAATGACACTGATTACAGCTCGGCTCCTCATGTGAAGGAAATTGTTCTCTAAGAATTGAATTTCTTGTGTGACTGAGATTATTTTCAGATGTCTGTTCAAGGTAAAATGTGTGTGTGTGTTTGTGTGTGTATGTGTGAAGGAGCCGTGGTTATTCAGGAGAATTTGAGGGTATCTGTAACAGTATTTATTTCCTCGGCAACACGATGAAAACAGCCGCTTGATTTGCGTGCTGTTCGGCATCGACCGTACAACGCGTGCTTCTTCAGGTACAAGTGTGCTTTGTTTCCAAATGGAAATGCTAATTATTCAGCACAGGCGAAGGGGCACTGCCATACATTATGCAGCACAACAATTGAAAGAAGAGCGCAAATTACATCTCATCTGCGAGCGTGAGGTGATCTGAGCAGACACAATGTTCTTAACATGGGTGATGCAATCTATTATTATTCACAGTGCACATATACAAGAGAGTCCTGGTAAATAATCTGTTAACATTTTGTTGTTTGTAAACCAAATGGGGAGGATTTCTTTGTAACTCGACGCATTTTATTTTGTTCCTGTTTTGTGGATGTGTGATCTGACCCTTATTAAGAGTCCACTGTAGCGTCGGTGGGATTATCTGTTTTTAAAACCGATGTGTCTGGTTCTTTCTAAACTCCAGCTCTGTGAGTAATCACACTTCAAACCAGGCTGACTGTTTTTATAGTTGATAAAGCGGCCGAACATCCCCTTCTAGAGATTGAACACGTCGTCCATCACCTGCCACACTTTTACAACTTTATACTTTCCAGCTCGGCTTCGACTTATCTTTGATTAATTAGTGTTTGCAGTCACAGAGGTAGGGGGAAGTCAATACTGTGATAAAAGTGTTGGAAAAAATAAATTACTCATTCATGCCCATGTGCACCTAAATGCACTATGTTTTGTACCTTTATGTTAATTACAACTTTTTTTTTTAAAACCCTCCATTTGTTTTGCAGTTTGCTGAATCATCTGACGACGTAAAGAAAAGCAGCTTGTTTTTCTCTTACGTTTTAAAAGCTATCATCTAACCTATTCAGTTAATCATTTAGTGCATTACCTTTAGTTGTATTATAAACACAATAAAACGGCACTTACCAAACACAGTGCGAGCAGGAACAGATTCCCTGTTTAGCCAGAAGGAGACTTGAGACAGAATGACAGTCATGATGCAAGGGAGGTAGGTTTGAATCACGAAATAGCCAATTTTCCTTTTCAAATGGAAATATGTTGTCATCACTACATATTCTCCTGAGGGAGAGAAGAGAAACATAGAAAGAGATGGAGAGAGAGACGGTGTCATAATTATTAATAAAGCTTTGCTGAAATATTCAAAGTAAGATTTATTAAAGTTGGAACATTAACATGAACACTTGCATCATCAAAGTAGCTCATAAGATTGTCTTCGGTCCCCTTTGGTCGAGCCATTTAGCCGTATGAAAACACAGAACATGGCGTTTAAAGGGCGACGCGCGCTTAGAGGTTTCTTTGTACACTTTGTATAATAAAAGTCTCGTAACGTGACCTCAATTTCACTTCAGTTTAAATCAGGGTCTGATCCGAAAGGCACAGAGAGAGGAATTTGAAAGAATGCAAACAAAGAAAGGAGAGGCCACGTGAACTTTTTGAGGTGGATTTGATGATACAACTGTCCTTTCTGTGAGAGGAGTTGGAGGTCGTGGCAAAGCAGCAGGACGATCTGCTGAAACCTGGAGCTGAGGTAAAAACAGGTAAAAGTGCTGGAGGTCAGGAAAATAAGACTCTTTCTCAAAATGTCAACAACATTATGATATAAAAGAAATAAAAGAAATAAATGGGCTAAAAAATTCTGAATCACAAACTTCTCTGTCTCCTGAATTCTTTGATGATTATTTTGAAAGGATGAGTTGACCAATTGTTTGATTGTGAAAGGTGGCCTCGAAGAGTTTTGCCTCTTGATCCTTCGTGAAGGTCCGTCCATAAACTAATGCCAAGCGTTTGATTGTCACAGTGTAGATATTCAGTGGAGTGCTCCTTTTTTTATGACATAGTTGTCTGTGCTCTAGATGTGAAAACTGCGTCATTCTCACC
Organism: Amniataba percoides; assembly: GCA_037176925.1. Lineage (NCBI taxonomy): Eukaryota > Metazoa > Chordata > Actinopteri > Centrarchiformes > Terapontidae > Amniataba > Amniataba percoides. The sequence goes on from JBAJHX010000067.1 coordinate 5,936,800, forward strand.
CTTGATATTGAACATTTCCTTCGGCTCAGATTTTGCCACTGACGGCAGCAAAGTTCCCCCTAAGCACCAGCTCTCATTGCCACGTCTGTAATCTGTGTTGCAAAGATATGAGGAAAAACAGCCTTTCATTCCCCGAGGTGTTTTTCCTGAGCACACTAACCAGAGCTGAACTGGCTCAAATCCTCCTGTTCCCCTGGCTCACTGTAGTCCATTAGGTTTAAAGTTTAAAGAACTCATTTTTTTTCCTCCATGGCCACAAGCTGATCAAGTTTATGAGAGGAATTAATGTTGACTTGGATTTTGGTGCTTGTAGCCAGACTTTAGTTTTGTTCTTTCAAAATACCTTTTAAACCACTGAGGAGCACAACAGTAAAGATGAGCTCAAGGAAAGTGTCCTCTGTAGAGTCATACAAGTGCCATAATTTCTGCAGCTTTCAACACACGTTTTGCTTCCTTGGAAAATGGGCAGAGTGCCATCCAACAAACCGGTTTCATGGCGGTTTAGTCTCCAAACTCAAGTGATGACAGGTCTCTGTAACTCTGTAGCTCACGGAGCAAAGCGCCTCGCCGCAGAGGTCGAATCTCTCAAGACGGGAAGCCAGTTAGGCTCAGTAGTAAGCTATGCACTCTTTCAGCAATTACCCACTGACGCAACCTTTTATCTGTGGCTTTGCAGTAATCAGCACTTTATCCAGTCTTTCTGTACGGTTACCTGGAGCTGGTGATTGATGTTGACAATGCTTTATTGATGTTATTTGCCTGATAGATCTCGATCAAAATTGCATGGCAGGTTGCAAGTTCTTGTAAATACTAATAAACATTGTAAAAATACAGCATCTAGTCTGAGGCGGTTGAACTATTGCATATTACCAGATAATTGCAGTGAATTGTCTCATTATAACTAGTCTGTCAGTACCCAGCCCTTCACCTCGTTATCGTGTTCCTTTGTGTATAAGAACACAGAAGGGATATATGATTGTGTGTTACAAATAACACAGCAGTTTTAATGATGTCAATTTAAAGTCAAATTAATATGTATTCAAAAGCGTGAGCTGGCACATTTGATTAATTTTGTAGTTATTTAAGCTGACTCTGGGCTACAGCCCAAAACAGAACGTAAATATGACTTTCACCCCTGGCACACCTCCTCTCTATATTATCTTTGTAAATATGCTGAATAGTTCCCAGAGAAGTGGGAAGTCATCATTTTCTCGATGGACCCAAATAATGTGAGCTGAATCCAGAATGGCAGACGGAGAAAAGTGCAGACGGTTACTTTATGAAAACATACAGGCGAGTGTCAGTATATGTCAACAGAAAGGAAGGAAGACAATATAATTTACTACAAAGTTTATGCAGAAAAAAGCTAATAGGACTTTATGTTTCAAAGGTTGGAGTTTCATCCCATGACACACTAATTTTGTTTCTCTGCTTGCAGTTTTCTCCATCAAAATCCAATTTGCGTGTGTGTGCAAAAGTTGTCATTCTGCTGAGAAATTCTGCTTGGCTGACCGGCCTGTGCACACTGCAGGCATACAGGCTAACAGTGGAGTGTTGTTTAGTTCAAGATCTCACATTTTGTCCGTTCAAACACACCAGAGTTGAAGTATACCGTGTAGTACTTTTAGGGCTGCAGACAGCATATAATGTACCTGTGCTGGAACTGATGGTTTCTTTGCCAATAACGTGTCCCAGTAAGTCGTACTGGTTCAGCCTGGAGCCGTCCTCCGCAACCGCAACAGACCTCTCGTCTCCCTGAGTCCACAGGTAGATCACCTCATTGTTGGTATAAGCATCTGCACAGAAAGAAGGTAAAAAAAACATCAGAGAGCATAAATATTTTCTGCCATTATATCTTTACTGTTGCATCAGGAAATGAAGAACTGTTTTTTTAATTAAAGAAGTAAAACAGTAAATATTAGTTTTACACTATCGATACAGGATCAATCAGGCTGGTAGATTTTTGAGGCTATTACTGATATCAGTATTTAAAATTAGTGGGGTTTTTTTTTGGTCTAGCTTTAACAGTGGTCATTCTTTAATCATGCTTCCAGTTTGGTCCAGATGCTTGAACTCATTATCTTTAACAAGCAGCATGAACATATTTTCCAACTTAATAAATCAAATGAATTTTGTCTCGACTTTTTCGCGGGAGCTCTCGCTCTAAGCCAGTGGTTGACTTTTTGCTATGCGGGCAAAAGAAAAACACTTTCTTTGACAGTTATCCCCTAGTATCCTAGTCCTTGTAGGTGGTGAGTGCAGTTTGAGTCCTCTGAAGTTTTTCCAGAACGCAGGAAAAAAAAAAGCACCCAACACCTGCAGAGAACAATCACCGCTGTTCTGCAGTGTGATTTTATATTAAAGTGTTTTTTTTGTTGTGACCATCTGGAGTGACTTACAACTTCCAAATTTCAGAGGACAGGCGTGTGCATCCATCGGGAAATCCTCCAGGTGCATGGGGCACTCGGCATGAATGGTCAACCTGAGGAGGGGAAGGGTGGGGGGGGGGCAGAGGGAGAGACGTGGAAACACAGCACCAGTCAGGCTGCGGCACGGCAAACACATCGTGACATACAGAACAGAATTCCTGATCACACATGATATGAACGTCTTCTCAAATTTTCCTCAGGCTCCCGAAGACGAAACTCTATGTCTCTGTTATTTTATACATGACAGAGTACCCGCTTTAATTTCAGAGTGATCCAGTGGTTTAAAGAGAAACTGGAGGAAGAGCTTTGCTGCTCTCTCTCTCCTCGCTCCCCCGGCCACCATGCAGGCGGTAATGAATGCTCAGCTGACTGACGACAAAGGAAAAAGCGCCAGAGTTTATTTCATTTGGTCAGATGGCTGAGCCACAAAATTCACTCTGTAAGTAAATAACGCAATGGTGCATATTATCTCACTCATACATGTTTAATCAACATGGGGATTACATTTGCCGAGTTCAAACAAAACAGCAAACCATAAAACCGTCTTGCAGTGGACAGAGTTACTCATAAATGGACCACAAACCGGGTTATTGTAACTCAATTACAACATTTTATAGTCCATGCATCAATCCAAAACCGGGTTATGTGAGCAACTGAGACGGCAGCAGAATATTTCAGTGAGTAAATGGTCTTAGTATATGTGTAATTCTCATGTGAAAAAAATTAAATATGTCAGCTATACTGATGAAAGATAGCCTGATCACATCTACAGTTCATGTTTGTGTCAGTTATTCTATGTGTTGTCCGCCATGGTCGCGTGTGCAGATTTGATTTAACATGTAAGCCTATTAGAGTTTCCATTGCAGTCACGGTACAAAAACCGGGGACATCATGCGCCGCTTCTACAGGCAAACGTATTGTTTCTAATTAGCTCCTTGTGTTGCACTCACAACAACCCTGTGGTCCTTTTTTAACACCCTCTTGGCTGCTCGCTGGCACTGCCTCATTACTGATAAGTGGCCCAGTAACTACACAAATTAATGCAACACAACATAAATCAAATGTGAGCAACGCACCGCTGCATATCATACAGCGCTTAAACCAGAAACTAATTGATGAAATTCGTGTCTTTCTAAAGCTGTACCAACAGTTTGACACAAACAGAGGCAAAAAAAAAAGAAAAAAGGCAAAAAAAAAAAAAAAAAAAGAAAAGATAAAAAAGATAATGGAACTGGAATTACTTTGATCATAGACAACAAAGCAAGCTGAGTAATGACAAAACTTAACATAAAAGATAAAGAAACAAAAACGGACTCCTTAGCCATGTTTTCTTTGGGACGATATGCTAACATGCTTACAATGGCTATGCTAGCATGCTAATGGTGTTGTGTTTGCCATGTTCATCGAGTAGTTAGCATGTCACTTGCTAATTGCTAATAGGGAATCCGTTAGCTTTACAGATATCTGGTCTAGTCATAAATGAAAGTACTGAACACATTGAAATGTTGACCGGTTGGTGATTACAGACCACCAACGTAACTAAGACTCATCTTCCGAGGACTATGAATGTCTGTATAAAACTTAATTTCATCAAAAACTGCAATAATTGTTGAGATATTTCAGTCTGAACAAAGTTCCTAGCATGGCTAAATAGCACTGTAGATTACACAGTACAGACAGTATGTGTAATTTTCTATATTCTGAGTATAACGTATGCTCTGTCTGAGCCTTAACACAGGATTGCATCAACTGTATCTGCACGGCAGTGAGTTTTTTCGTTGTGCATCCCCGCTCCAGTGAATCCTGGTTTGTTTCATCACTTTCTATCACCAAATGTGGCGATACAGTTTAATATGTTCTTGGTGGGTCAGAAGGTGTGACGTCCTTTTTGGAGAATTAAGAATAAATACATCAGTTTTAGTTTTAACCAAAAAATATAAACCACTGCCTTTGATGAATACTCAAACTCAAACTTTTCAAGACTTAATACTGGCTACCAGGGAAACTGAATTGCTTTAGTAACCACATGGAGTTAGAGTTAAATTGAGGTGAGCTGAGAGTGAGTGATAAATGCTCTCCCACAAAAACAAGACTGCAGCAGCACTGGCAGACAATACCAGCTCGCTCAATTCAAAATAATGACGCAGTCCTGCAGAGCGGAGGCCTTCACAGCATTTGTCAGTTCAGATGCTGTAGACGTGCTGATTAAAGGGATTTAAGCAGTGGTTTAGTAAGGAGTGTAAATCAACACAAGGCACTACTGAGATACACTTCAGACTTAGCTTCCTATAAAAATAGATGGATTTATATGTTAGAGCCTAATACCTGTGAAGTGTACTAAGGCAAATTTAAGTTATCAGTCTCTTCTTTGGAGAGCTACCCTGTGCCCCTAACAATGCAGCCACATTTTCATTTAGACCCCCTTCAACTCATCAGCCAGTGCTCCAATGTGAAGGTAAGGAAGTCCTTGAGTTAGATATGTGCGCAAAGTTGCTGTGAATCTTTTTACTGCTCTGCTGCTGTGAGTGCAATATTGCCACAATCTGCTGGGACAGAAGCACGAGAGCGTTTGATGCAAACAAACTGAGTACACTGCTCAAAAACAGAGAGTTGGTGCTCAAACTGCTCGGGAGCTGTTAACATTTTGGAGAGGAGGAAGCTGCACAGTCTGATGTCTGTCATAGAAAATGTCTTGCATTCCCTCCAAGATCTAGTAGGTTTAGAAAAATGACTGATCTAATTTTTAAAAAAGAAAGAAAAAAAACATAGCTATATAGATATAAAAATGCAATGGCAGACTGTACAACAAACAACATGCACAGTTAAAAAAATGTGTTGGTTGGATACATTTGCACAACAAATTATTCAAATTAAAGTGAAAAGAAGAATTATTTCTTTCAATAAAAGCCACCATTGAGAACCACTCAGATACATAATCCTGCAGAATGTAATAACACAAGAGAACCTAGAAAATAATCATCAATGTCATAGAGACAATATTGTCAGACAACAATAACATGCATTCATTTAATCCTTTTATGGCATCTCTGTGCAACTCAACGCTATCTGATTATAATTAATTGGTCAGGTTGGAGTACTGATAAAGTTCAATTGTCGCAGTTCTGAATCCTATAATAACTTAAGTTTATCCATTATTTTTCATGAATTATTTGTTTATTCATGACGTCATATTGATAACATGGACATCACAGTAATGATAATTCATTATTATATGTGGGTGGTTACTCCAACCGTCCATTATGTGAGTTGCTCAGGTCTCACTGCTCTGTCAGTGGCTCATCAGTGGTGTCTTAGCCACCTCCTCTCTTTAGTGATAGTTGTTCCACTTTAACAGAGATGGCTTCTTTTAATCCCCTTTATAGCCATCCGTCTTCTGTGGTTAAAACATTGGACATTGCTGTCCTGGAAACAGTGTCCCTTGTCCTTCTTCAAGTGTTCGTGGGCAGCTGAATCCTGCTCTGACCTGGTGGTGTAGAGTCTTGATAACCCCCACCTTGTGCCGCAGTGGACAAACTGTATACTTCTGTGTTCAGGCATCGATGTGCACAGAAGCTGACAGAAGCTTGTGTACGCATCATGTGTACGGCTATAAAAAGGCCAGAAATTCTTCCCTGGTGAACTTGACGTTGTAGTTCACTGTGTTGATGTGGTCCTAACACAGGTTTCATCCACGTATCTGAGGCAGAGGTCGAGCAAGGTGCATATGTGGTGTGGAGTGAGGTTGTCAGTGGTCCTCATACGGTCTCGACTGCTTTTGCGGTAGAAATGTGTAATGTAATAAAAAGGTGACAAGGCTCCCTGCACATTTCTTCCACTTGATCTGTGGTTTCTGATGTGGTGTTGTGGGAAGCAAAAGGCTTTCAGGCTGCATAAATGCATGGTGTGGCTTCCCCATGTTATATTGGTACCCTGGTCTGTTAATGGCTTGGTCTTTGGTCATTTTTTTAAATGGAGGATTTATGAATCCCAGTCAATTTCTTCTACCCGATGGGATTCTGGGTAGCAAGGGGGTTTTCGGCAAATTGGGGGTTTTAAGCAGCAAAGGGGTTTTGGACCATGGAGAGGAAAATCCAAGCTGGATTTTTAGCCTTGAAGCTGAAATAGTAGGAGAGAGGATATGACTCCCATTTCATCTCCCGAACTTCATCACTGGCACCGTAGCACCTACTCAGTTCGGCTCCGATGGGATCATAGGATCCCGGATATGGGCTGCTCTCCATCTCTCCTACTTTGTCACCAGCAAAGGTGTTTTGGGCTGCGAAGGTGTTTTAGGCCATGATGGAGAAATCCAGTCTGGATTTTCTGGCTTGAAACTAAAGAAATAGGACAGAGGATATGGGCTCCACTCCATCTCTGATGCTGTGTCTCCTGCAGTGGTTCAGGGTACAGTTGTTTGATTGTCTTTCGATCAGAAAGGAAGGATATGGCTCCCATATCATGTCCTGTTCTTCATCACTGGCATTGTAGTATCTTTTCTCTTTAGATCTGTCATTGTAGGACTTGGCATATGAGCTTGTCTCCATCTTTCCTACTCCACGAACCCTGGAGTTTCTTGTTTTCTTTAGTTTTCCCGTCATGGAACTTTTCTCTCTGTTGTATTGAACTCAAGTGTGTCATTGGACAGATACTGAGGTCTGTCTTGACTCTTAAGAAGTGAAATGACAATGTTTCTGTTTTTCAACAAAGCAGTTTATAAATCTTGGAGTGTGGGATGTTAAGATGTCACCTTCTCTCTGTTTTATCAGTCACACAAACAGTCACATCAGTCTAAGATATGCAAGATACCAGTGGTTTTCAAACTACTGGACACGCTCCCGTGTGTGTGTGTGTGTGTGTATATATATACAGTATATATATGTATATATATATGTATGTATATATGTATATGTATGTACACATATTTCGTGTGTGTGTATATACGTATATTACGATGCTTTTATTTTGAAGTCAGTTTTTTTGTCTAATATGAGCAGGCACCACAAAATTTTGTGAGAGCTGACTTGACCGTGTTTTTCGAAGTACACGGTCTCTGTAGCAAATGCAAACAACGTTTTCAAGGCTTCACAAACGCGTGAACTCGCAAAATGTATCTTGGGATCCCGTGATACTTACCTCAGGCAAATGAAACATGAGACATGTTGAGTCGAGATATTAAGTTTGTATTTGTAGTTTTAAACAGACTAGAACAGTAAGCTTGAGACTGGATAATAACTGATAATAACTGTAAGAACTGTAATAACTGATCATCTAATTGCAAAAGGGTTTTTGTTTTTGTCTAACAAAGGTTTATCTTACTTTCATCATTCATCTCCAGAATCTTACCACACATTTACTTATTATGTAAACACAGCAGTCTATGTAACAGTCCATTAGAGCTCGGATGTATTTCTTGGCAGTCCTTGGCAGAACTGCCACTACATCAAATTTACTCATGTGAGACTACAAAATAGAATTCTTTCACGATTTCATTTTCACCCTTGAAAATCAATACTGACCTTGTGGATGAGCGTCATAAAAATATTTCTTTTCAAGGCTGATTGATTGACAGATTCAGTAATTAGATTATTTGAAACTGATGAATTATTTTTGCTCCAGTCCTGCGGATAGTTCTCGATGTACTCGATGACTGACAAGCACAGTCATGGTAGCTGTTGCTATTTCGGTGTATTTTAGCCATGGCATTGTACACAGTAGCTATCTTTAATCAAGCAATTATTCACTGAGTTGTCTGTGTGTGAAACATATGTGGCCCAGAATGGCTGCAAGCCAGTTATCAGAGTCTCAGAAATGATCCAGAACACAACAACATTTTTAATCCTTGACTTTGCCTCCAACACCACCACAAAGCTGACACTGTGGTTTCAAGTGAAGTAACCCAACATGCTGCATGAATGCATGCATGAATTCTACTAAAACTTTGGTAAAGACATTCATGTCTCACACAGGAATGACTGATGATAATGCTTTTCATCCAGCACCATCAGCAGGTCAAAATTTCAATTTGTCCAATACTTTTTTACTTACCTCATGGTGTAGAGAAGCGTGCCGTTGTCGACTAGTCGTAGCAGCTTGTTAGGAGTTGTCATGTTGTGGGCCACAGATTTCTTTCCGTTGTGGAAAAAGGTGTCAGGAGTCCAGATCTTACTGGCCAGGAGGTTGTTGAGGGGTAAAACCTGCATGGGCCCGTCAAACTTCAGCCGCTCATCCCTCCAACTCTGACGGAAGAAGACGTCGATGGTGTACTCCTGAGGCAAGGAGAGTGCAAAAGGTTTGTTGGTAAGATTACAGCTAACAGAGTTGGGGCATTGGTTACATACAAGTAATCAATTTAGTTGTTATAACATCAATAGACCTTTTTCACAAAAGACATTTTCACTTGTTAAAGTAGGGAAAGCGCTGATAGAGTTAATGACATAAATGATGGCTGTGTTCCAATTAGGTGAGCCAGATGTGGCACCATGCATCTTCAGTCACTGACTTACTGGGATGCTTATGTGTGTTTTTCCTGCACAAAATGTAGAGAAAAGAGGTCTCTTGCTCTGGCCAAAGAATACTAACACTATGTACTCTTGGCAGTTACATGACCATGACATCCCTCCAGTCATTGTGAAAATTTTGAAAAAGATGACATGTCTGTAGGGATGAATAGAAAGAAGAGAAGCTGCCCCACAGTAATTTAATGAAAGTGTATTCTGTCTTACGCAGTAAAAAGTGACAAAAGTAACACGAAGCATTTGTTGTGGAGTCATCACTTGTGGCAACTGTGTGTGAGCCTGCTTTCAGTCAGCCATCATTTTTAACCCTCAGGCTTCCCTTTAATTTACTACCCTCTTAAGACCTTAAGGACAAAAATGTCCACTTCCAAAAAACTGC
>JBAJHX010000067.1:5946222-5967476 GCA_037176925.1 Amniataba percoides
CAAAGTTGTGGCCAAAAGAAGAGGAAAAATTTGCTCAAATGGACAAAAATGTCCATAGTGAAGCCTGAGGGTTAATAAGAGATACACAGGTGTGTGCTATGCCTCACCATCTGTCAACAACAAACCACTTTAACAGACAAATATCTGTCCACACACACAAATATACATACCACTTCACTGTAGAACATATTATATATATATATAAGTTATGCATTCTTGTATCATGTAATAATTACTCTGTTAACAATCCAGTGTTTATCTTTGGAAGCCTAAACATGGACTGGAACATAAATGAGCTTCAGCGAGAAACCTTGTAATACATCTGTTTCATGTTTTATTAATATGCAAACAAAGTCTTTCTGTGTTGTCACCAACACACGAAAAACGAAATCAAATAAAATGAATGCAGGAAGTAGCCAGTCAAGAGGAATTTATTTCACATTATTCATTCAATAGGACTTGGTGTCCTAGCAACAGACTCCCCTCATCAGCTGCATACAGCGGCTCTGCAGACCGAATGCAGCCGCCTTAACAGAGTGAGTTGGAAGTAGGCTGTCTGTATCTCCCGCAACACCACACATTATTGGTGATCAATAAACACACAGCATACGTCTCTCTCTCTCCCTCGTTTTCTTTGTGCATTTTGCTCGTGCGGGCAAAGGGCCTGTGTTCTGCGCCGCTCACCAGTGAGCCGCAACTGGGCGAAAAACTGTCATTTCTCAGCGGCTTTGACAACAGGACGCCATCATCCTCTGCAGGAGAGGTGTGCAGCTTCCACTCAACACATCGATACGGCTCCTCTACAGCACAGATGGACGTCTGTTAATTGATATGATTGACCTAATAACAGGCCTGCAAACCTACAGTAGCATTTTAAAAAAATTGCACCACATCTGTCCTCACAACAGTGACCTTAATGAAGCCCGCAGAGGCTTTATTATCACAGACAGATAATAACAAGAATGAGACAAACACATGTTACCCTCAACCACTTTCTTCCTCTCCCACCTTGACTATTGTTCCTCATTTAATTGCAGTCTCTGTCCAGTAAAGTCTAAGGTGTGAGTTAAAAATGTAATTTATCTACTTCTGCACTAATTATACTGCATTTAGTTTGATCATGAATTAGATGCCCCTTGCAGGCAACAGAGGACTATCCAGGTCACAGTGAAGACTGATTAACACACACAATGGACGCGAGGACACACACTCCACGGTGATTTATTGTCTGCATTTTTTGACCAAAACTTTTGGGTAAAGCTAAAGAAAGTCTTTCCCCTCCTAGCTCAGAAAGAGCATTTAAATCTCCATTACCACAGCTGTACTCATGTTATACACTTTATTCTTTGTCCCTTTCTCTTTCAGAGATCCAACAATACTGCCAAATCTCATCCCAATCAGTGTAAAACACACAGTGATGAATAAATAGACAAAAGCGTGCTTGGCCCAGCTGGCCGGAGCCATCATTTGTTTGTTTCCTATGGACAGAAATCTTCCGCAAACACAAGGAATTAATTTGAAGATTGAGAGACAGGAATGAGGAAAAGCATAGTCAATCTCCACACAAGACCAAATGGCACAATCAGTTCAAATGCCAGCTGTTCCTCCGGGGACTGAGTGATTGATTTCTCCTTGACAGAGGAGACAGAGCGGAGCTTCCACCTACCTGTAGTTTTTTAAATGTCTTTTTTTTTTTCATAGAAGCAAGGATCATGAATGCATTTACTGTAGCAAACAACTATGATTCAAATGGCATTTTAAAACTCATTCATGGCACCAGAATGGCAGTGTTACAAATAGGTTCATGCATACAGAATCACTCCTCACAAATGCAATATACATGCCCGTGTTTATATTCTTGGCATTCTGCCTTTAATAGAAAGCACAGTATAAGAAGGATATGTGGAGGAAGAGAGAGGGAATTGGCATCCACAACGCTCTCTGGCTGGATTAGAAGCGGGACATTGAGATAAGTTGTATTGGACACCCCTACATACACGTTCAGAAAGTGTTTATCCATTTTTATTTATCCAAAATGAATAAACTGTTTTTATATTGCTTCAATAAACAGATGACCTAAATATGATGATGAAAAATGATATTCATAACAATGCAGTTGCTTAGGGCTGCAATAATGATTACTTTCTTATTATGATTTTTTTATTTGTGAAATGTGAAGAAATAGTAACAATCTCAAGTTTCTAGAGCCCAGAGAGATGTTCAAATAGTTTTTTTTTTTTTGCCAGGAAACAGTGCAAAACCAAAGAGAAGCTATTTACAGTGACATAAAAGGGGAAATGCTGTAATCGCCACCTTTTTGAAAGACCAAAACAAGCAAATAACATGCATTTGGCAAAAGGGTCATTACTCCTGACAAAGCCCGGGGTAAAGTATCATCTGACTCTGCAGCTCCTCTCAGTTTTTCAGAGCATTTCAGCAACTTCAGTTTTCTTCAGGTGAACGCACAACAGAAAGTTAATGCAAATGTTGCTCTGTGTCTTCCCGATGTGCACATGAACAACTGCAAATACACACAATGAAATTTCTCGGGTAATAATATGCCAGCGCTGTGTTGCATTTTGTGTGTTTGTAGAACAGTGATGGTGCAGAGACCGACAGAAGACGCGAAGAGAGAGATGGCACATCCAACAAAGACCACTCAGGCTAGCAGGCACCCTACCACGATGATGGTTTTCTGATGGTGCATTTTCTCCTGCTTGCACACACTGTAAGTACACAGTTGGGGTTTTGCCTATTTCAGCATCTACTGTCTCACTGGAGTGGAGAAGTTTTAAAGGAGTCAAGTCAGGTTACATTTAATGGAGTCACCTTAGCTGTTACTTATAAGAGACACATGAATACCAGAATTTATAATATTCTTGTATAATTTGAATCCCATATACCTGGGCCTCTCTGCAACATGCTGTGCAGAGCCTAATAAGCTGCAATGAATTAGGTAAAACTGTCTGTGTTTAATGATGTAGAAATCACTGTCTCTGTCCTATATGCCATAACTAAATGGGTCTCTAACGTTTGCGAGTCGAGGTCAATTACTGAACACTTTCAGTAAATACTGTTGGATTGTCACAGCAGTGCTTTGCGAGGAAAGAGCCAAAAGCAGGGATGATAAAACAAGAGGAGGAACAAGCATGTCACGCACACACAAAAATGTCTCCTTTGCTAATAATGTGAGTGTGGAAGAGGAGCGGCGGAGAGAGGGAGCCAATAGCAGTGAGAAACTGACACGAATGAAAGGAAATGAGGAAAATGATAAGAAAGGCTGATAAGGTGGCAGTTAAGGTAGGATGTACAGCAGACCGGGCTAAATGAGTCTAGACGTTAAAAAACGACACACTGTCTGGTTCCCTGATAATGGCAGGAAGGTTGTGTCTAATATCTGATAGAATATTAATGCAGCCTTTTATCATGAATTAATGAGTTCATTAAATTCTAAACATTTAGTTATTAGATCACATTTTAATAATGCCTTCACGTTTTTAGTTTTAATTTGGTTTCACTCAACAGATGTGGACATTTTAGTCTACGGCTCAGTCATTTGACCACTTGTTTGTTTTTCATTGAATTACCTGGTTAATCAAACTACACATCTGCCATTAAAGGCTACATTTGTTCCTTTTCCACATATATTAATGAAACACATTTAATATCATATCTGAGGCACAGTGACCTGGATGAGTGTCTGAGTCCCAGAAATTGGAATTTCTGATTATTTCTGCGCAGTAACTAATTGTCAAATGTTCTTACTTGGCCTCAGCTTGACATGCACGATTTTGTGAATCTACATTAGCTGACTGGTTTGACAACTTTGATTTAGTGCCCCTGACAAGATGTTATATTGTGCGCGAGAGCAGTTTCACCAATTTATTGTGCAGAAATGTTTTGTGTGATATATGTTGGGATGTCTCGTTTTTGACAGTGCACAGCAGACAGATAACGTTCTGATTAGCTGGTGTGGCAATGATACAGTCCACTTCCTGGAGGCATTGTATTCATTCGACCAGGTTCCTCTGAACTCCACACTCCGGGCATTGTAATGATTAGTCAAAGATTTGATTAATGTCTTAATTACTGATCCATCTTGCTCTCGGGTTGTCAATTATTCTCTCTCGCTTCGCTTCTCGTGTGCTGTTCACCTTTCCCTGCTGGGAGTGTAACCTGTGCGAGACTTGCAATGAGCTGTGAATCCCATACCAACTTCAATTATCTCCAGTGTTCAACAGCTTCAGCAGCTCTGAGGCATAAACATGTTTTCGTGCTTCATTGTGCCGCGCTTCAGACGCTTTCATTTTGTTCCACAGATATAATCAGTCTACAATCAGAGAGCAGTAAGCGGATGAAGGGTATGTGGCAGTGAATGTGTTTATGCAGTCATTTGAGCCAGTAAAAACATAATGCATTTTTAACACCTGAGACGAGTTAATAAATGATGGTTATTTGAGCTGCTCTCGGGGAAACGAGCAGAAGTGGCTCACAATCGAGAGGGAGATGTAAGGAAAGTGAAGAAGCTTTGATCAAAGTACGACATCGTGCCCATCACGTGCAACTCTATCTCCTAAAAATGATCTTCATGTACTATTAAATAGTTCCGCCTCATGTTTTAAAGGAAACTTAACTCTGTGGATTATGTTTACTGGCAACAAGCAGAATGTGCTACAGTCTTGCATCGCACTGCAGCTGTGGGTTGGAGATCAGGAGGGAGGATAGTCGACAAACAAAGACTCTCGACTTTGATATCAGAGACCAGGGTTTGTGTCTCATACCCCGCCTGTGGTTAAGCTCGTGGTTTGTCTACACGGGGGTCTTTCTAATATTTAACAAAGACAGTGTTGGCCATTACAGTTGCTCATACTGTGTGAATCCATCAACTCTTCATGTCGTGGGTGCTCACAGTGAATTCAAACATGGACCCCCGCAGTCCTTCTTTGACAATTTCATTAAAGTTTGATTCAGACAAGATGGCCATGTCCACAAAAATGTTTTCAAAGAAGGGACAGTTTTACTTTGAGGGGAAAAGAAAAGGAGAGCTATTCGATAAATCTTTTGACAGCAACTGCAAAACGTTTGACATGCCATTGATCCTTTGGGCAATTGAAAGAAACACAATCTGGCAAGCATATTTGAGACTGAATAAGAATAGTTGAAGATTATGTCTTGAGGAGGGAAATCAGTCTCTCACAGCACAACAGAGATTTCTACAGAACATTTAATACACACATGAGCCTGAAACTGATGAATGTCCAATCATACAACCATCATCATCATTTGTGGTCATGGATGTAAAGACATGCAATCTTCTGCGCGCCCAGAAAATAATCACATTGAAACTAAGGGGATACACGACAACAAGCTGTTTTTAATCCAAGAAAATCAGTCCTGCCACTTGATAGTTACATGATTGCAGGGTGCTCTTCAAATGTCCTTTTACCTTGGGTTGCCATTTTCACAAAAAATTAAAGAGTGTGTTAGTGTGTGGAAAGACTGCGCCTGCTTGTTCTCGCCCTGCACATGAATCATGTTGTGACACTGGGGAACATGTATGGTGAGCGAAAGAAAAAATGAGGCCCTATTTTAGTATAGTATATTTGTTTTCCTGAAAGGTGCAGGGAACCTAAAAGACATTTAAAATTCTCATGAAAAGGGGGCTTAATTGGGCTTGCAAGTCTTTGAACAAGGTTGGCGTGATTGATGCAGAATCCAGGAGTTCACCTTCAAATTTTAGTAACACAAACCTCCATCTGTTCTTTTCAAAAGGACCTTGAACCGGTCCTACATTTTGGAGCGGGATTTTTTTTTCTTCTGAATTTCAAATATATAGCTGTGTGCTGAAAATCTCAGATATTCCACAACAGTTTACTCTGAGATGTCAAACTGTGGTGAGATCTGGCCATCACTGCCGTCTTTGTCAGAGCAGGCCTCTGCACAGCACCTGTGACAGCCTCAATCGCTTTCCATTTCATCAGAGCAGGCCTGTCAAATCCCACCATGAAACAGGTAAATGTGCTGTGACACTGCATACATGTGAATGACAAGTGACTCCGTAGAGCCTCTAAGAGGGAGGGGGAAGGAGAAAAAAAAGACGGAAGAAAAACAAGCAAGAGCAAGCGAGAAAGGGGAAGCTTGAGGTAAAGCAACACACCCACCTACTTATCAGAGATCAGCATCAAGATCGTAACCCACATCCCGGGTCTTGGTGTGACACACTGCAGAAATCTGCCGTGGTCAGACACAACTCTCAACAGCGTGCCTTGTTATTGGCCTAATATTCGATTTCCACTCCGATTACGAAGTTATCTTCCCTCCTTTGGCGATGGTGGGTCTCTAAAGGCAGATGTGGCGTATTGGGGTCCAAGTGAAGGCTGAACAAGTGGCCCTCAGGGTGAGCGAGAAGCAGACATTTCTGGGACACTTGATATTACAGAGATGGGTAATTGGACCACTGGATATACACAACATAAAGTAAGAGATGCCTAGGGTATAGAGTGTGCTCTGTCTAGGAACATCTCAATTTGAACAGTTTCTCTGAGCATTTATCCTCCACATTTTTAGCCATGCTAGCGGCTTGGCCCTAAGACAGCCGATGGCGGTCGTTCAGTCCTCCACTTTAGTTCAGACTGAAATATCTAAACAGAGGACAGATGAATCCCCATGAAATCCTAATAACTTTGGTGATCCTCTCACATGTAGTAACAAAGATCCAGGTCAGAATTTTCATGCATCTCGTGAAACATCTGTACACCAACGAGGTAGAATGAAATTAAGCTTGTTCATGGTTCCCAGATGGTGTACTGACTGTTGTGATCCCTTGACTTTTCTTTTTACTGCCACCAGGAGAATGACATTTGTGGTTCTGAGTGAAATGATTATCAGATGGATTGCCATGACATTTGGTACCCAAACACACACACACACGACTGCAGTCATAAACCAAACTACTGGACGAATTGAAATGTTAAGCTGATGAAAAGAATCAGGGGATCATCATACACCTGCAGAACAAAAGGGATTCTCAGTCTTGATGGTGACTAATCAAAAAAGTAAGCTAATACTGAACAAATGTTCAAACAACTAAACAAAAACACATTTTAATTCACCTTCATGCAGTTAATGATGAGTAAATGAGTAAATGATGCTTTCTTTTAAAGACTAGTAGGTAATGAAAGCCTTTACAGAATATGGAGTAGCTCTCCTTGACTTGGGTGATTTGGTATTAAAATGCCAAGCACAATCCAGCGCTATCTTAGTGTGCATGTGCTTCCTCAAGCCCTCATCCCCCACAAAGCAATATGCTTATCTCCATCCTCTAATCCTTAAATGCTGTCCCATTCAATCTAAAACACAAGCTTTTAATACATTTCTGCATGTATTTTTTCAGCTTCAGGGCAACTGATTAATGCCAAAAATAAGCAAAAATCACCTGTTTTTCACCTTCATTTCCACACCGACATAAAAGCTGATGGTTTTACCTTTTGAGTGTGTAAGCTCAGGGATGTTAAGGGTGGATCTGGGTTTGTTGTTTGCATTATATTGATAGCAATGACAGCATTTACTCTATAGAGTGCTGCATTAGTTTATATAAAAAGGGACTGCTTTCAGTTTATAGCTTATTAAAGACTTAACAAGGTTCACTAAATGACTCATTTAAGGAATCTGGAGCAAAACCAAAAGCACTGATGCAGTAACAAAATGACAACAAGAAGTAGAGTAAGTTAAAAGATAATCTTCACACCCATAGCAGCATGTAGCTGATTCTCCTTACTTTATTTTACTGAATAGATAGCTGCCCCAAATTAATCTGTTAAACTCTGGTGAATTGGGTCTGATACAGAACTTCCCTTTGGTGAACACATCAAGGTAGCATCTTAAAAAGCTTCCCCCTACCTCTGAAATACCTCCAGGATTAGTCGTTTCCTCTCCTTTAACTGACCTAGAAAACTGGTCCATGCTTTTGTTTCCCAGAACTGTTTACTGCAGTGCTCAATACTCCGGGGCTGTCCCGCTCCACACTCCGACAACACATCCGACTCATTCTGAACTCAGTAGCCTGGAAACTCATGAACCAGAAAACACGATCGCACGACCCTGACCTACTGTAGATTTGCCGTCATTGGCTTAGAGTGTGTCCACAGAGCCCAAATATACTTTTTAAAACTCGTGTATGTAAGTTGACCCTCGGTACCACCACACATTTATCTGCTATGTAAACCTGGTCTAATTCTCCGCTCGCTGGATGCAACAGTTCTTGTTATTCTCAAAATTCAAGAGAACTCCCAGAGGGTGCCCTCCCTTTTGGAAACCAGCACCAATTTCAGCAATTCAAACTGCTCATTATTAAAGTCCAAAGTCAAGACCTTCTTATTTAGTCCAGCCTACTATCCACATTTGCTCACTGTACTGTATAATCGTGGGCCTTGTCCTCACATTCCCCCAGAGCTCCCACTGCTGATCTGTGACCAACGTTTTGTTCCTGCAGATATCATGCAAGCCCATACAACAGCTCTGCAACAAATTCTTTTAATGTGAAGGCAGAGGTCAGAAGACTCAGTCGAAGGAGGCTGTTGAAATGAATTTTACAAAACCCAGAATGCACAAAATTTAGGCCTCTTTCTTCACACTGAAGTACTTTTCACTGTCCACAATGTGAGCATGAAAACATTTAAAACGACTGACTGATCTACTCAAAATGTAAGTGAAAAAATAATTCACATACCATTACATATGTCACAGATGAAAAGGGCAAGCGTTTAATCTAAACATAGTGCAGTGCATACATTTACTGCAATGTCTTTTACGAGATGATACTGGGTTGTCTATTCCATAGTGTGCTGCTTCCCTAAAGCCTCAGCATCTTTTCAGGCTAGACTGTGGAAAATCTGGAAAGGAAGTGCTTAAAGCCTCTATGCAGTATTCGTGTGCATATAGAGGCAGAAAACGCAGCGTAGCCTGGGGGCAGAACGAGCCTTGCCTGGGTAATGATTAGTGAAATCCTGACATCATGTAAAACTGTTTTAGAGAAGCAGGAATTCGATATGCTGATGTTGTGTTACCACATCTGGGAGCAGTCAAAACCTTGGCAGCTGCTGTACACACATTGATTACAAGACGAAAGGTGTGGGCGGGTGTAATAATTTTGCCTTTGACGACAGACTGAAAACACCTGCTGTGACCTCGCTTACTTTGGCTCCGATCAAAACACCCCCACAAGTGGGTTGCCATGTCCTGTGTAGCCATCATGTGTGCCACTGACTGTACTCTGTGCCGTTGATTCATGATGTTGCAAAGTGGAGCATGTGAAGAGAATAAAAGATTGGGGCTGTAACAGAGCTCTGAGAGACCCTAAAGGTGATATCTGCTGAAAAAGATAAAGCACTGTCTATTGTAATAAAGTCAGAGAGCTAACACTATCTCACAAAGCAGGTTACCATACTGTGGTCAGCATACTGTATCTTCAAAATGGCAGATATGGCCTCATGAAGGCGGGGCAGGGTTTAAAAGGTTTTTACTGTGGGAAGGGGGCATTTATAAAATGAGCAGAAATGTGTTCAGCCTCAAGCTTAAATTCCTGGTTCATGGTAATAATTGTGTTTTTTTTTTGTAAGATACACTGTTATTCGATGTAAGTTATATATAGAACCTTAAATGTTCTACTACAAAAAAAATATTAGTGAATCTATACTATTTGTAGCTCCATATATAGAGTCATGGAAGATCATAAGACACCAGGAGAGCAGAAATGTAAAAGGCCACCAAGCCCTCCTGCACGGGGGCAACACTATCAGACTGTTGTTTGTGGTTGTTTTGAATACAGTTTTAATAATTTAGTCTAGTTTTGCTTGTCATTTTGCATTTGACTTTTTGAATTCCCAACATGAAATGTTCACAGTCAGTTCATACAGAGGTTTGGTCTGGAGGGACCACAGGCCCCTTTCAAATAAAAAAAGCCTCCATTTGTAAAAGAAAAAAGAAAAAAAAAAAGCCATCACATGCTTGATGCAGACAGATTTTCTTCTTCTCTTTCACATTAATGATTAAATATAAAAGATTCTAAAAGCTGAAACTGCAACTTTACATATCATACATACATATCAACATATATCAGAAGGAAAGAGAGGTCAGATCAGTGTTAGATAGCTCCTGTTGGAAAAAGATGTAAAAGACCAAATTCCTCTGGGTAGGAAAATCTCACATCTATTCAGCTTCTTCACTGTTTGTATCCCTGATTCTAATATGCAGTAGCAGCAGCGCAGATGAGCTACATGTCAGTTAATTAACAGAGAAGTATGAGCACCCATCATTTCCTGCACCTTGAGGCTGAGAAAGTATTTTCTTTCCAGAGTTGGCCACATGTCATCAGAGCTGCGCTGATTGAAAAATATTTGTAGTCTGTATCATTTACTTTCAGTGTAGCTAATATTTACAGGGAGATGTCATAAACTTTTGATAACTATTGTTAAATAATGTAAGATGCCTATTTAGGGGTGTGTAAATAAAATTGTACAAGATTGTTGATCACAAACGTACAGTGATAAGTTTAAACAGGCAATATGTTGAATTTGATCTTTGGCAAGTTGTGTTACTTGAGGCTCTCGAAGTTTAGTGGTTGGGGCCATTTGACCTGCATATAATCAGCTAGTTATTTACTGTACCGTGCACATACAAGTGGGCAACCCACACCACAAAAGGGATGAAACATTTGTAAAACAATTACATAACTTATGCAATGATGCAAATTAAGACCTTTGTCTGTGGACCTAAATAAGGGCAACAATCAACAAACCTGTCACTGTGAAATGATCATATAATTAATTAATTAAGGTTTAATAAAGGATTCTTCTTCTAATGACTGATAACCATAAAATGGATTTGATCTTCAACATCATTGTATAACAAACAAAACTTCTTGACTTCAGGGAGAACATTGATTCTGGCTGTTTCTATAGCTGGTTGTAATATGCCTGAATATCTTTATTATAATACGCTACTGATGACACTAAAGGTTTTTCTCCTTTTACTCAGCTACAGTAATTATCTTCACATAAGACCATGAGATCCTCATTGTTTCATGTAAGGTTTGAACCTGACAGGCTAAACATAAACTGCCCCTGTGTGTAGAGACTTGTTACAATATGAGGAAGCCCTCAAGTGAGACCAAAAAAACTCAAATCAGAGTTCTCCTAAACCCACTAATCTTGCTACGTCATACAGGCTGTCGAGCCAGCTCATTGCTGAGCCGCAGAAACAACCCAGTGCTCAAGGCGGTCAATTAGAGCTGCATGATCAAATATGTCAAATTTCGCATAAGGTCCCAAGACAAAGCATGAACTATCTCTAGCATCTGCTGTTTAAAGGAGGTCATCCAGGGCTCGCAGAGGAACTACTCCAAAATAGTTCAGTTTAAAAAGAGAGCACTTTGGCTAACTTTGTGCAAAAAGGTTTTGGAGACTTGGCTTTTGTAATATAAAATCTTTCCCTGCTGCTGAAGACACTACAGCTGATTTTTTTTTCTTGTAATCATTTCACTATTTAGTAATGAAATTAAGAAAAGAAGGCCTAATCACTAATAACTACATAACAATCAGCTGCAGCTTACATTAGTAATAATATTCTCTGATTATATTACCCAACACTAATTATCCTTTTTATTGAGAAAACAATATTGCCATTAGATTTTTTTAATATTGTCCAGCTGAGTGGTGGATAGAAAAACAGCTTTTTAGAGTCAGAGCTGCCTGTGCCTTAACAAAACTGGGTTTTTCCAGTAGTTGGGGTACATGAAAGTGTCAGCAGAAATTGTGTCAGTAGATAGCTATGTATAGAAAATAAATGAGTTGGACCGAAAATGTCAAAATCGTCTGTATGAAAATTTGTAGGAGCAACATCAGGACAGCCTCACACAGAGAGCGACTTCCTCTGAGTACAACAGGAATATTGGTTTAAAATAGCTGTATTCTGTCAGAGTGTGGCCACGGAGAGCATGAAAACATGAGAGTAACTTTATCTTTTGCACATTTTTTGTTTCAGAACCAGCCAGATGTAATTATAATCTCTGACATGTTGAAATATTTTAACTTTAACAATGTTGCTGTGCTGTAATTTTAACATAATCTCCCCTCAGCAAAGCTAGAAACAGTTTGAAAAGGTCTTAACCAAGAGAAAATACCAAATGTATCTATTCAAAATACTGTAAAAGGAATATTTTGCTAGCTTGTAGTAAACTGTGAGATCTAAAGAAACTCTCTGAATCACTGATATGAGACATGCAATTTCTAAAATATGTGCAGCCCCAGCTGAAATGAAATTGTTATTCTGCAAAGGAGGTTCACATGCACAATCCAGAGTGACAAATGTCATCAAAGTAAAACAATTCCAAGTTAAGAGACTACAGACTGATGGCCTGCTGATGACTCATCGTGATGACTGCAGTGAGGAGGAAGGAGAAGAGAAACATACTCACCATATCTGTATCTGACACGGGCCCGAAACTCGTCACATAGATGTTTGTCCTCACTTCTGTCACACTCTCTGAGAAAAGAGATGACAAGAACCAGAAAACATTACGGTGCAGTCTGTATACAGAAAGCCTGGCTGCAGCTTTGTCTTTGTTAAGCTGATTGCTTGTGTACATGACGGTGAAGTCTGCCTGTTGGCATTTTATTAAGCCGCTTCACACAAAAATTCCCTAATCAAGGGTTAGAGGAACACTTCAAACTGAGGGAAAACGGTAGATTTATGCATGCTCTGTGAAGAATTTGTGCCCCTGTGGACCATTTAATACCTGATTTCTTGCAGCCTTTGTGCATCATATTGTCAAAACCAACTTTGTTGAGCTGTAGATTGCAGATTATTGAACATAGTGCTCTACCAGTAGTGTTAGATGTTTCCTAAAATGTGGACTCAAGCATTGCTAGACAGCATTGGTTATAGCACTTCCAATTTGGCCCAAGAGAGTTTTTTCAACTTCAATTTAGGGGCAAAAGTGTTGCTGTGAATGAGTCTTTAGTTCAGTAAAACTACCATTTGTTTGGCTCAAGCTAGTTTTGCCCACTACAGCATAAAATCTGCTTTGGGTCTGGCCCAAGTCTGTATCTTTGGAGAGAAGACATCCCTTTTGACCCAAAATAATTTTCATTGGCCTGCCCCAAAAACATTTAACAATCCCCAAGGGACTACTGGCTCAGGAATAAATTGCAGCAGCTCAGCATTAAGGATGCCGGTCTGTGTGGATTTTTTATTCAAATATTGTGCACACTTTGCTGCCATTACACAATTCTATACACGCATTATAATCACATTAGACAGGATGTAGTCTATTGTAGTATGAATCTGGCATGACTCTTATTAGGCTCCCCTGCTCTGTGTATTCCTATGGCCAATCTAGTGCTTTAATTATAATTGCATGTATCATTGCATGTGGTGCTACATTACAAGGTCTGTTATTGCTGCAGCCCTGTCACAAGGATTTATGAATTATTCTTGATACTGTAAAATGATCAAATTGATCAATGTAGCCTGCAGTAAACTGGATACACGATATTAATTACAAGCTGTGGAATAATTCCTTCCAAATGCCTCACAAATGATTTTAATATATAAGTAGGGCATGATATGAAAGTCATGACAGATCAAGATTCGCCCTCTTCAGTGTGGGCTGACTCAGCTCCTCTGGGCCAAATGTGTAAAGCAGACTTTTGGGCCATTGGTGAGACAAATAGCTGCTCCCAGTAGTGCAACAACTAGAGAGTGATGAGGCTTTTCTCCAAAAGTGAATAGATCCTCGGCTCTAACTGCGTCCCAGATCTAAGCGACCACCCACAGGTGAGGTCTCCAGTCCTTTGGAAAAAGGCCCCCTTGAGAGAGGAGATCCACTTCCACATTAATCATTCCTGTGACACAAATAGCTTGCACAAATACGTGATTATTACAACACCAAGTCAGCAGTTTGCATGGCAGGCATAGGCGGGGGAAATGGAATGAGTTGCCCTGTTTCTGTTTACAACAATGCACCAGAGCATAGGGCAGAGCTAATAGATGCCACTGAAAATGAAATGAAATGGTGCTCTCCAGTCTCCATCTAGACTGTTTGTCTGGGATGGTCCCACATGGCTGTTTCTCTGGACCGAGACAGTTAGAAGATTGGACTACTGAGGAACAAAAAATCATCAGATGCAGATTATTTATTAACCAACACCTTGTAATTTCACAATATATTTAGACAAATGAAATGAATGTGTGCTGCTGTATGCTGTCTTGCTAATCTACAGAAATGTAACATCAATTAGAGTTAAACTAGAAGTGTCCATAGAGAATTTCCTTCATTGCAGACAGACACAACCGTCTCTCACTTTGTTATATTACATATTGCAGATGACCTAGTCCCAGTAAGAGAGATACAATAAGTGCTGTGCCATACTTAGAAAAGCATCATTTTTGGATGACTAAAGAAAAAATAAAGAAGATACAACTCATTTAAAAATGTCCATCTTGCTGCCCAATGAATATAATAAACATATTGTTTAGAATATGCAAATCAAAGAGGTCCAGAAATTAGCATAAAAACAAAACCTTTTTTATGTAATGCATGCAACTTGTCCTTGAATTCATCTACATGTCCAACCATATGTTCAGCCTTTAATGCATTGATGCTCTGCTGACTAATGAATGCAATGTGTGATATTCAACCATTCAGAATAATTTTAGTTATAGTTGTGCCAGTGGTCATGGCTCGGTGAGAGGTTCCTGTTGGTCTTGTAGGTGGTTGCTCTTGTGTTAGCACCAGCCTGTCTAACATGCATGGCCTCTGGTGGAAAAGCCTGCTCTGTTTTTCAGCGCCACAGAGGACCATGCATGTAGTCACTGCACTAAAAAAAAGGCATCATGACCCTAAATGGTGAAGGCGTCACCACCTCCTCGCTCTTGGAGACATGAACCTCCGTGCAGAGGCAGAACGTGACATTAACTTCTGGTGCCTGGTTCTTCTCTCTGGTTGCTGCCATGGACTCCAGGTCATCCAGCCTGGTGGGTCTACAGCCTGGTAGCCTCGCTTGTGGCTTCAGCAGCGAGCAGTAGAGCAGAAATGACCATTCCAGCTGGCTGACTGAGAAATGGCAAAGCCTGCTTGAGCATGTGGGCTTGCTGTTATGCAGTTTGTTGTCCTTCGGGGGCGAATATTTGGATGAAATGGCATCAATTAGAGGGATTTCTGCTGACATATGTGCTTATATGCCATTTGGGCATGATTGAACAAAGACTTCCACCCAAGGAAAAGCAGATTTTCTGCACAAAATGACCTGACTTCAGTTTGATCCTGGTGTTGGTGTGCTGTCTGTATGAATTACCATGTCTCCCACTATCCACTAGCGATAGTTCTAGAGTGAGTGAGCGAGGGGCTTTCTGGATCCATGAGATCCAAAGAGACAGCATAATGTTTAATGTGCATGTCTAAGCAGTATAGTGTATGTATTTATATTGTTTGTGGCAGCATGTACAAAACCCACATTAGTATGGATGAAGACTTGTAGTATCACATATCCCATACATACATACATACATATATAGCCACATACAATGGAAACATTTCAAGAGGTGACACAGTGAGAAGTCTGAACTGTTATTTTCTGTGGGTGTCTGTGATTTATCTAACATACAACGTTGCTTACCTCCCAGCCCAGGACGTAGCCGGTTGTCATATCCATCCAACAGCCTGTCTAGGATTCGGGTGAAAATGGTGATATTGTCTTTACTATCATCAGGCAATGGCTCTCTGTGTCCCACTACTGCCCTGCAGGAAGAAAGGGAGAGAGGAAGGTGGGGTCAAAAGGGTGAAAAAATATGAAATGTAATAAAGTTAGATATATTGTTCCACTGAAGCACTGAGCATAGCATGGAGAGCACGGCGGTCGGTTGTATCAGCCACTGTAGCGTTGAGGAAAAAAGGGAAAGTGTACTTACAGATTTAAATATTTGACTCTCCACCACACAGATATATTATTCACATTATAGACTTCAGCCTTCAGTATAATGAATTATGTGAATTTGCATTTTGACTGTGATTACTTCTGCGTGGAAATGTAAAAAGTTTTATATAAAATATATTCAACGTGATTAAATACTATTTCAACCTGTATCTCTTAAAAATGTGGTCTAATTTCATCTGCCTGTTTAATATTTCTCTCACAACCAGAATCACGTCAGTGATCAGCCTCGGGCCTCAATCAATATTTGGACAGTAACGTCTGTATTTGTTTAGTTATGTTCCTCTTTACAGGCTGGAACCTCCATAATTACAAAAAACAGTGAATTTATGATAATGAATTCTTTCCCAAGAAGAAAATACTCTGCAGCGTTTTTTTTTAGAGAACTCATCATATGCTATCAGCCACTGGTTATTAATTTACATGGCCCACAATCCCCTGCAGAACAATATAGTGGCGAGATGAAAAGGCCACTATACTGTAGGTGGAACACTGATGAGTTAATGAGTATCGTCTTTAATTAAACTTAAATCCCCTGAGGACCTGACCTATAATATCCAAGTAATCCCCATCAACAACCACTCTATGTCCTGATGCACCATCACAGACACGGCACTGTGCTGCTCGGGAAGGATGGAGCTTTCAGGAGTTGAGGGCTTGAAGAGTAATGCAAATTTGTTTAATGTTGTTTAAAAGGAAGCATGCACTCAGGCAGCACATCTGTTTTGGCTGGTCCTCTTAGAAGGGCTCTCTGCAGTTCAATCTGTGTATTAAACAACTCAACATGAAAGTCCATCTGAGCTATAGTGCCATCCATTAAAACACTAACTGGGTGAAGGTCACCGTTCAGAATGTATGCAATTGTAATTACTATTGCTTTGGAGCATTTAGAGGTTCAAAATGACATTCTTGCATGTTCTGAACAGCAAATCCATAATTTTGAGGCATTTTGGCAAATTACTTCTGCCTAGCTAAGTGACTATTATGTGGGCATATGTGGGCAATAAATAAGTATCAATTAAGCATCACTACTCCCTCATGTTCCAGCAGTGTGCAGCGTTATATAATCAACCAGGACATTGAGATTTATGAAGGCGTAAAAAACATAAAAGAAAATGTGCATTTATATTTTAGGTAAGACGAAGGGAAAACAGTCTCTGCCAGAACTACATTAAGAAGTCTTGAATGCAGAATTAATACCTCTGCAGCGGGCCATTGTTCTGCCTCAGTAACACTGATAACATTTTGTTGTATGTGTGGATCCTCAGTTGCAATGGTCAAGACTAGTAAAGCATTAACTCCCCATAAATGCACTGATTGATTCATATTCTCTAATAGAAACACCACATTTTTTATGATCAGTCATTCATGTATCTGTTTTCGGTAATTATCGATGTATTTCGCAGTTTTCACTGTCAAACATTCCCGTGCTGGACTCAGATTGTCTTCGTGTGTGCAAGGGATTCTCAGGAAATGATCCACGCATGTAATCCAGAATAATTGTATCTCCATGATATGAGCCTCACTGTTTACTGCTCGCTCTCTTTACTCTGTGTCAGGGCTGTATTAAGCTGTTATTTCCTGCTGTCGCTACATATTAAAATAATTTAACTGGTGAAACACAGTGTGGCTTTTACTGTGGCGCAGCCACGGGGAATGCAGGATTGTTCATCTAAGATGAGTCAACAAAACAAGACAGCAGTCATTTGTTGCCATTTTTCAACCGTGGATCAGTTCTGATTATTGTGCAGAAAAAACAGAACAAGATGGGAGCCGAATGGCCTGTTAGACTTACAGATGACAGGTGCACACCTTCATAGCAAGGTAACCAACACTAGTCTGTCCTGCTGTTGTGTGAAAAAAAAAAACTGCCACTGTGTTATTTTTCACTGACTTCCTTTATTAAAACACTGTTTGGTCGCACTGTAAACATATACACCAGTTGCTTCTTTCTGACAAAGCAGCCGCTCAAGCAGTGTTTGCAGACTATTAAACCAGCCTTGCTGTTGCCACGGTAACCTAAGTTGTCGCCAAATCAACAGAAATCTGAAGAATTACAACTTTAAGAAGAAAGTATGAAATGATTAGCCAGATGATGTCAGACGTTTGAGGCTCAGTGTCCTCAAAGTGCACTCCAGTGAGACTGAGCCTTTTAACACTAAGCTCACGATTTGCACCTCATTGAGTGGGGCACAGTGTGATATATTCTGGCTGTCAAATGGGTAACAAACTGTATAATTAAGCTCTGCCAAAAATATGTTAAAATATGACAGTGTAACAGTGTACTCATAAATATCGGAAAGAAATATACATTTCTGGCTTTCCATTCACGCGCCTTATCACAAAGTGACAGGTGTGCACGTTTGAGGCAGCTCGCACACGCCCAAAACACAAAAAGCTTCAGAAGTGGCTCGGACGAGTTTAACTGCAATAGGCAATATCTCACTTAACATGAATCATATATCAAACAGAAAGCCTCCGTGGCCTCTCCGACAGCACCAGTGGAAACTCAAAAATTAATGAGAAACCTTTAGTCCCCGAGAAACCGTTCTAACAATGTCTGCTCCAAACTAAAAGATCCACTTCAGAAAAACAAAGTACTTGTGTGGTGTGGAGCATCTGTATGTTTTACTGAAGCACACACTCTCCCACTCTCTCTCTGTAATGTGCACACACACAGAGACACACACACATGCTAATGTCTTCCAGTAGCGGCCAGCTGTTTAAATTCCCTGATGAGGATAAAGAAGTGGGACATTTCCTCTGAATTTTACATCATTTTTGTTAAAACACACTAGTTTTATAATCATGGCTGCCGCCTGTTTGTCTTCCCCACTCCCTTTGATTTTTTGTACTGTCTCAATACAAACATATAAATACCTAATGAGAAAAGCAGGAAGGACAGAGCAGTCATTATATTCTTGAGCTACTCGCATATAAAGGAAAAAAAAACACTTAAAGAGAACAAACTCTGCGTCAACAACAGACATTGTTGAATGTGTGTCTGAATTTTGCCTGAAGGAGGACAAGTTGCATAAGAGCAGAAAAAGGTAAAGGTAGGTGTAAACACGAAAGATGAAAAGACCTGCAGAGTTTCAGAGCTCACCGCTGTTGTACCGTATATCTGCTGTCATTTGAATGTGATGCTAAATACGACACATTCACACAGCATTTATGAAATATTTATATCGGTCATGGGTTTGGCATATAAATAGTGTTAATTTTTTAATAACTGTCATGTTGTCTGATTGCATTATTCTGTGTGGTCTCTGACAGGTTGAAAATTGATGCTTAAAAGTGAATTGTGAGTATTTGATCATGAGATGAGTGACATGTATTAACTAATGCTGTGTGAGGAAAGCCTGGAAAACTGCTCATAACAGGCCCCAAAACACATCTAACTGAAAAAAATGGTTGTTTTTTTGTGCTGGTTTGCATCAAAATTGTAGGACATTATTCAAAACAAAATTTCACATGTGCTTGAATATACATATAGTAACATTACGAGAAATACAAAAACACTTGAAGGACTCTTATTACTGATTGTGAAGCTTTCACAGCAGGCATTTAATCACTGGAGTAGTTAATTACATTAATAATACAATAGCTGCATTTCATTCAGATGTGCCTGCTCTCGGGTACTGTTGTCACGCACGTTAGTCCAACTGATTGTTCAAAACTCTTCCTCTAATACTTTTCTTTGCCACACAACTGTACCGCACCTTCTGCCACAGCGACTGCTAACCAGCTGCTTGGCACAGGCTGACTATAGTTGCCACAGGGAGGAAACAAACTTGCACAGACTTCTTCACACATTTTATCTATGGGTTTATTTGCAGCAAGTACACACTGTCGCAGGAACGTCTGACATTTTACAGTACCAAAATTGACAACTCATGCTTCACTGTTTGCGACAAGAAAATCACTGCCACATCCAACAGCACCTCCGACTTAATGGAGCAGTGAATGGTGCACAATGTTAACCTGAGGCAGGTTTGACTGGAAGACAAACAAAAATGGATTTTTGTTGGCAAAGGTCTTAATATTTAAACCTAAACTGTGAAGCAAGACTGGTACATGATGCATCTTTCACCTGAGCAGTCACAAATGAAAAGGTTATCATTATTTGTACATAAAAACTTCCAATTAGCTTTCAAAGGTACTGTTATGTTAGGGGTATGTCATCATGTGCAGTAGAGCATTAAACACAAAAGCCTCATAGTCAGATTTTCTAAAGGAATCATCAATATGTGTGCAAACACACTTTTAACGACTGAAAGTAAGGAAGAACAGATACTGTGCATTGAAACTACCCTGAAAAAATAAAGTTTCTTAATTTGCTGCCTTCTGTAGAAGTCATTGCTTTAATTAATTATTGCTCAGTCCCATTTCTGCACCAGATTTGCAAAGTTATTCAGCTGAAATGAAGGGAAATCTTTTGGTTTTCTCTTTCAAAGACAAAAGAAAGAAAATATTTTAGACTGTAAAATATTAACCTCATGCAAATACTATTTGCACCATTTATTAGTGCACACAGATTTACAGAGTCTAAAAACCACTGTATATAAACACCTTCGATCAGTAGCTGCTTTCCAAGCTTCCTTATCTGTTGAACTTTAACCGTGCTGCTGTTCATGGACGTGGCAGAGGCATCGTCCTCTGAGGTAGCGGACAAGGAGGCTCAGACTTTGTAGGCTTGGCGCGAACAAACGTGTGGGCCGAGCAGTCTGAGTTAGTGGAACGGGCGTGCACTGAGTGAGCGGACTGGATCCACTCCAAGGTTGGTGCACTGAAGCGGCCTGACAGGTGAAGGATTGCAGGCTTGGCCGGGGAAGAGATGTAGTGGTGGTCTCGCTGGGCACACGGGCGCCTGCTGCCAGCCAGGAGGTGTGGAGTGAGTGGACAAGCTGGAGGGAAGTGAGCAGTAATGAGAGCTGCTCGGGTGGCAGTGTGAGATGAAGGTGCTTCGTGAGCTGACAGAGTGATGGCAAATAGGCTTCAGTGAGGAGGAGTAATCGCACAAGTTACAGTTCAAGTGTGCAAAGCTGTGTGCCATTCAGTGACTGATTTGACTGGTTTCACGAGGTCAGTTATTTTATCCTATGGCTCTTGGGTGTTGAATATTTCAAGCAGTTTGAAACAATTTGATTAAGTCCTCTGTACACACAGCAGGGCACACATTTCATTATGTAACGCCCATTAGTTACACGCAGTATAGTCCTCAGTTTGTCCAGCTTAACAGTGTTTAGCTGCACCGTCTGAATG
>JBAJHX010000067.1:5967576-6011015 GCA_037176925.1 Amniataba percoides
ATGATACATTGTTGAAGTAAACAGTTCATGTTTGTTCATTTAAGATTTAAATAGAGAATAAATACTGTACAGTTAATTTAGATAAATAAGAGAGATAAGAGATTAATAATGGCCATAAAACTACTGCTCTATGCAGGTTGGTTTTTTTTGGGATTGAGTTGTTGTGATGGCGAGCCAGAGCCCGGACCCGAGAGACATGGAGCAGGTCACCGGCTTACACGCGTGGAGGGTGTGACGTCGGCGGCAGTTTCGTCGTGCATCTGGAGAAAGCAACCTCTATCACTCCATACAGATAAGAACTAAAATCACACTACCCGGGTAGATGAACAGTGAGAGGAACATTCACATTTACATGAACAATTATACAATCATACATTGAAAGACTAAAACCCATCCACACTGGATATGGGCAAAGGATGGACAATGACCAACCTGGACTATTGACTTTATTTTTTTTTCTGGACTGTTAGACTCTGGTTGTGAATCATTACGGGCCCATTTTTCTATTTTTCTTGTTTTGTTGCACTTTACATCGTTTTGTCTTTCTGTATTGTGAATTTGCTTAATTGTGCAGTTTGCAACTGAGGTTTTTATTTTGTAAATTTCAAGTTCATTACTAATCTTGATATATAGAGGAGTATATATAAATTCAGTCATAGCTGAACTATTTCAGTTGAAGTTTTAGTGAGTGGCTTCCTGCCAATAAACTTTTCGTTGTTATTCTTTTTTCAAACTGTTGTCTGTGTCACTTAAATCCTCCCTGAGCGAAACTATATCTTCTGATTTGGCCTAAATAGAAAGTACATGACCATTGCCTTAGCTCGTGTACAGTAGACAGGGTTACAATTATCAGCTAAAGAAAAGCGCTCTGAGGGAGCACCGAGAGAGGCAAGCAGAAAAGTCGAACAATTAGTACCGGAGTGAAAAAGTGTGGTTAAGCCGGCAAATGGACTCATACTGTGTCACCTGCACAATGTGGCTACAAATGACTTAAAGGTCCCATGAAATGGTATTATTTCCTTAATGTGACGTGTTTCCATTTAAAGGACGTTGAAGCCAGTGAGAGCTCAATATTAAGTGTAAGCTAATGGACTCAGACAGTTTTTCTTGACAGAACGGTCAGAAGGATCAGACTGTTGAAAAGTTTTGATGACTTTATTGGTTGGACTTCTATCAGGAGGTGGAAATGAGAGAAAAAAACAAGTTGAATATGGGTCAACTTTTGCTGCAACGCAGTCAGCTTGGCCAGTATATGCAAGCACGCATTCCTGGTGGACTTCTTGTAATATGAACACCACATTTCTACTGTGATGCCATGACCAACGATAAAAGAAACGGCTTTGTCTCTTAAACTGGACTCCCTGGATTGTATTTCACTGGCAGCTGAAGCAGCATGACTTTACAAAGCGAACTGTGTTTACACGAGTACGACTGCGTGTAAGAGAACAGTTGCCTAAAGCCTTTTGTGTCTCCAGAGGGGGCTGCTTGTACTCAAGTGATATGGAGTGATAGACCTGAGTCTGTGTCATTTGGGTCTCAGGATCGCAAGTTTGAAAATTAACTAAATCTCGGCGTGTGGAGTTAGAAAGAAGTGAGTTTAGCAGACCTCTGTAGCCTGTTCCTCATAATGGCATTACACACCTGAATCTCCAAAAGGGCGGTAATGTAGGTATCATGCTAAATTATTGATTTAAGAATGTTATTTAAAAGTATATTTGTGAATATTCTTGAACTGACAGAACAATGTGAGAAAGGGAAAACATCATCAACTCCCATCCCAGCAAACTGGCTGCTGCTGCTGCTGCTTATGCATCTTGAATTCAAAGTGTGCACCTCAGGAAATGCCCCAGCATCCTCACCCAACTACCTCGGCTCTTTCTAAGGTGCGTCACCCCCTCTGGAGCGATGTGTGAGCCGGGGATGACTGATAAGAACCCCGATATCCATCCGCCACCAAAGTGCCCAGACGACACACTCACTGAACTGTCTTGCTGCTGAGCACCGGGGGCAACTGAAATCGAATGGTGGGGATTAGTGAGGCTGCTTGGAGCTTTTGCGGAGAAGATATATTGGAAGCTGATGACTTTCCTTGACTGTGGTTGTGGGGGCTCTGGTTTATTCATTATATATGTGGCAACAAATATTTAATTCCATCTTCCTGTCATCTAAATCCCACAATGGGGGGAAAAGGCGTGGGGGAGGGGCGACTACTTAGCACATTCTTGATTAATAAATAGTAAATTCCCAGCTTGAATTCATGCATGAGTTAACCTTTACAACATAACTAATCTTTCTCACCAGATCCTCCCACTCACATTCTCCCCAAGTCTACCAACAATATATTGATAATGTTATGCAGCGTCGCATTATGCAGCATATTGTCTCTTACCAATGGATGCCTCGTATCATTCAAAGCCTTTACAATATGACTGATTTTTCTTTGTTTGCTTCTTTCTTCTGTCTTGCACTTGCCTGTTTGGAGCAGATAATATGCACAGGAGAGAGGCTGAAGGGAGGGGGGTGTATTAGCTGCTAACATTCAGTGGCTTTGGCTGACTCCAGGGACAACTGGAGACATCTACATTTACATTCATTTATCTAGGACAAAATTTCTCATGTTACTTCTTTCATCCATTTTGGTTCAAATTGTTTTTAGAGGAGGCGCTGGAAGAATTTATTTTAGAATTTGCAGAAACTACCTCATGAAATGTGAAATGTTTTAATATCTTAATAATCAGAGTGGCTAGCAATGCTGTCCTGTTGGTCCCATGCTTTGGTACAGACTGAAGTATTTCAGCATTTACTGGAAGGATTGCCATGGACCTTTGTGGTGCTCAGAGGATGAATCCTAATGATCTTGATGATCCTGTGATTTTTTTTCCATTAGCACCGCCATGGGGTTGCTTTTTTGTTTTTGACTCAAATGTATTGACAACTTCTAGATGGATTTCTATCCTTCTATCATCATGAGTATGAAGCATTGAGCATTAGCTCGACTGCAGCACAGAGCACAGAGAGTCACAGAGCCTTTAACGTCACTGTGGACTGTGGACGGTAAATATATCAAATTTCAAATCGTTTTGTTCAATATCCAATGGAGAGTTGTAATTGTCTAATGTCCACCCACCCATCTATCCATCTTTCTCTAGGACCTTCCTCCTTCGCCTTTCTGTGGGATCCCCAGGCTCTCCCCTGCCAGCTGGGCTGGAGTCCCTCCAGCTTGTTCTGGGTTGGCCCTCGGGCCTTTTCCCAGTTGGCCGTGCTGGCACACTTCTTAAAACAGGCACCTGGGGGACATTTTTAGCAAATGCTCAAACCACCTCCACTGAACACACTTCAGTGTGTGTTTGCAGTAGATGCCAAGTTAGGTTTTGTGTCCACGGGGAGCATTTCTTCAGAGTGCTGACTACTTTTACCCATTGTATTGACTTGGGAAAACAAGCTGGTACAAATTTCAGACAGTGGCGAGATATTTGCATTGGCTTTCTTGCTCAGAGCAGAGAACTGCTGAAACATTTTCAACTAGGGAAAAGGTTTTTAATAGTTGTTCAGCAATAATGGCATCCATGGCCAGCACTTCCTCCCCAGCATCTGTTAAACACTTCCAGTTAAAGCAAGAGGTGGAGGCCAATTTGGGCACTTCCTGGCCCATTGATTACTAGTAGAAGCCAAAAGTTGGAGACTGTGTTTAACAGGCACAGTGTGTTCAGACAGAGGAACAAGCGGAGGAGAATAAAATCAATTAGAAAATGTTAATTTCCAGCTGGTAGTACCAACAAATCGTCCAACACTGCTGTTCTACACCCCGCCCTTGATGGTGTCGAGAAAAAAGATGCTGTGTCTGTTTGTGGAAGTTGGCTCAATAATTTCTTGTGGCACTTTGCACTTTCTCTGCTTAGAAGTTTTGTTTGGTGAAGTTACATAAATGTGTGTTTACAGTGTGCATGTTTGACATTTCTTGCACTTACTGAGAGATCACATGTTCGATTATGACTCAGATAAACATCAAGCTGTTTTTAAGTGCAGATTCCATGTGGCGCATATTCTTATCTTTAGTTAAACAAAACTGGTTCATCCTTTTTAGCACTGTGCTCCTCTTTCTATTCAGTCCGCATTCATCCTGTCTGCGCCTCCCACACACAGTCTCAATTCCCCAGTCCATCGCTGTAAAAGCCTCTGCCTTACTTGATCTTGGATTTTAACAGTTTTTGCCTGTCTTGTTGTCCTTGATCTTTAACTAGCTTTAATTCACTGCCATGACAACCAAGGTCGGAGAGAGGGCAGAAAAATGCCTTTCCGGTGTGTGTTCAGACTGCAAAACGAAAGCTGACCCATCATCTGAAAAGCTTGAGATACATACGAAAAAGAAGAGATGGAAAATGTTATTTAAAAAATAATGAGAGTTAGGCCGCTTATGTTTAGTATTCCCATCATAATGTTGTAAACAATTATTTAAAACTGCAGTCCAGGCTTAATGTGGAGATCCACAGCAGGGTGTTACTGCAATGACTTAATTTATTCATTTCATTTAAAGTGAGAAAACGTTTCTTTAAAAAAATAAATAAATAAAACATAATGGCGAAAGACATTTTATTTGGAAATACAGCACCACAAATGAAATATGCTGGATAGGACAACACCCTCCCTACAGCTGCAGGAAATTATCTAACATAAAGATAGGATCTGAAACGTGTGATATCAACGTTTGTGACACCAACCTACTTTCCCAGGCGTTTTTAGAAGAAAGCCACGGCCCTCTGTGTGACATGCAGCGCTGATATCTACAGGGATTACAAAAGCGCTTAAATCACCTGCATCAGCAGCAATGAAGAGATCATTTATAACTGTGAGCACGCTCCACAGCCCTCCATACTATGCACCGCTGTAAAACCTGACTCTTTTAAAAAGATGTGGTTATTTTTCACAGGAGAGGACAGGACCAGTAGACGAGTTCATATGGTAAATAATTTCCTATAAAGCCTCAGGAAAGCTAGATTAAAAACAACTCACAAGCTGATGATCTTGAGGCTGACATCCCCCCTTTTTTAATTCAAAATCTCATTACAATTTCCAAGGAGTACAGTGTTATTATAGCTAGAGGAGGGGGAACGAACTGAATCCAATACATCAAATAGTACTGTGCTGGGTTTATTGTAACGGGCCGCCACATAAATCCAAAGCACACAGACTATACCACACCCCATGTAATTCACCACCAGGGAGTGTGTGTATTTCTTTTTATATTGCTTAAAATGCCTTGATTTAGTGATCCTGAAGCCACAGGTAAAGGGCACATACAGCAGTGTCTTGCAGGTTTTACAGCTGACATATGCGTCCCCATCTGGCTGGCCAGCGTATGTCAGTGTTTGCTCCTCTGTGAAACAAGAGACTGAAAATATTGGAGCTCCTCTTTCTCATTGCATCCCTGACAGCAGTGTTATCCTTTCATCGTTTTCCATCTCAGTGACACATGTTCTCTCCCCTCATCCCTGTTCGCTATGCTGCTTTCAGCTGGATTTCTATTTCTCTCTCTCTC
The DNA here is from genome assembly GCA_037176925.1 of Amniataba percoides. Lineage (NCBI taxonomy): Eukaryota > Metazoa > Chordata > Actinopteri > Centrarchiformes > Terapontidae > Amniataba > Amniataba percoides. The sequence continues at coordinate 5,973,113 of JBAJHX010000067.1, forward strand.
TTTTTTTTTTTTTTTTTTGCTGACACCAGCAGAATATAACTATATTTCCAACCTATTAGATGATATTCATTCTATTGAACAACTGCATTTTCCTTACAGGCAAGGCTGCAGTGTATCTGAATAAATCTATGGAGGTTTTATCACCGTATTTACAGAAGGGTAAATTTCATGGTAAACATTGACTAGTTTACATTAAATGTTTCATCAGTCATTCACTGGGAGGTGTTGCCAGCAGAGTCTCTGCAGTAAGAGCCTGTCCTCTGCAACCTGTGTCAGTCACAGCAGTCCAATCAGCATGCCGACCACACTGCGACATTAAGGACATTCAGACGACCTTCCGTACACACAGCCACACCACTACAGTGCTCAGAGCAAGTTGAAGTCTGGATTCAATACAAAGAAATCTTAGTTTAATATGAGTAGAAGAAAATGCGGCATGTGACATATAGTCAAAATCTGTGGTAAGAATTTGTGATAACATTGAATGTTTAGCACCTGATGCTCAAATTGCCTTCTCATGTGATGGGATTGTAGAGTATATGGTGTTATATGAAACAAATAAAAGCAGCAAATGGTCACAGAAGCTGGAACAAGAGAGTATTTAGCACTTTTGCTTGAAAAAAATGAGTTAAACAATTAATTAGTTATCAGTTGCAAATTGGTAATTCATTCACTGCTGATCTGCTAATGGATTCAGCTCAAATAGAAATAGACGTGGTTGTGGGTTGGTGCAGGGTGTTTTAGCATCTCACTCTCATGACATTGTTAGAGACACTGAACAGTTAAGAGACAAAAGCTATAAGTGGTTGATGCAACAGAAGCAGAAATATCATCATTTTTTCATTCCACACAATCTTCTTCCTTGTCAAAATCTGCCACCAACATCACCCTAATGCAACTCGACCACTGACAGTTCACTGTGAGATTTAGGAGCGTTATTTTTACGTTTTTTTACTTTCAAACTAGTCTTCAACCCCTGTCGATTAAAATGACTCAAATCGCTTCAGGCGATTTATCAGAGTTCACGCAGGTCCCTTGGGAACCAAGAAAGGAAGGAAAGGGGCCAAGAGGACCGTAAACCTGGATAAATTGGTCCATTAACTATCTCACACCTGAGACGCTGTCAAAAGCTTCCAGGCAACATCGTTATAACATCTGGAGAGACACCTGCAGTATATGAGAAGCCGGTGAAGCACATGACACTTCCTCTTGTGACACCTCAGAGAAAGGTGGCTGAGCTACAGGTGCCATCACAGTGAAATCTAACAGCACTGCTGGTAGGCATTAGTCAGTCGTGATATCAGGCCAACGGAGCAGCAGCTTCCTTTTGTACAGCTAAAGTGAAAATAAACAGTCTTGCCCTCAGTGAAAGTAAACAATAGGGAAAAAATGCTGAGCCTGTAATGTGGATGCAAAACTGTTTATCTTGCCAATTTACACAGTTGTAAGTCATTTTAAAAGTAATCCATAAAAGACAAGTGTTCACCCGTAGCTAATTAGTGGACTGCAGCCAAGACGGGAACAAAAAAAAGCTGCCAGACTTTATGACAGCTGCATCATCTTTTTTTTTCTGTGGTCGATGAGTTTATGAGCCAACTGTCCCAAAACCAGCGTGTGAATGAATCTTTTCCTGTCCTGCCATGAGGATAACATGAAATTCATAAAAGTTACTGCAGTTCGTTCAACAAACAGGGCAGTGAAACCATCCAGAGTTTATGTTTGCAAAATTGAACATTCAAACACATTTTAAATGAAATGATAAAAATGATTGAATATTATCAATAAAAATGTTTGGATGATATCATGGCATCATATTTTGTGCATTCTTACCGATTGAGGAGGAAAACAAATAAATACCTATAGATTTATCTTTTTCCTTTCAAGCTCTCCTGCTGTGCTGAATCTATTAGTAATAATAATAAAAAAAGAGTAGTAATACCAGGTATGTGGTATTTAACCTTTTCAGTGAATACTTTGCTCTTTTATGCAAAAGTGCACTTGAAGGAAATAACATCTTTCATAGTCTGTTATTTTCTACTGTTGGCTGATATCTCAAAAGGTTGACTACTAATCGGGTTTTCTCTCTTCATTGTGAGAGCACATACATAAAATAATGTAGTGTTTAAAAAAACAATACAGGTACTTATACTGAGGTTTTTGCACATTTTGTCACAGTTTTAACTAAATTCAAACACGTGTGCCCTATATTAAGTCCAACCATCTGCCAAAAACCTGTTCACCTCTTCACCGCTCACTCTGCATTCATCTTGTTCCAGACTTGTTTCCACTTCTCCGTGTGTCACCACTGAATAAGCTGCATGTGAGCTGCATTAATACTCTGAACCATGAGCCCCAAACTACAGACTTGTGAGCAGTACGGACAAGCTGTATTAACAGATTATTATTATTTACAGATACATTTAAACAGATTTAACCATGAGTTGTTATTGGTCAGTTATTCCCAGTTTGACATCATTGATAAGGTCTGAATCTGTGATATAATAAACAATCAAAATAAAAGGATTCACCAGTTGATACGCATTTGCATATTGATTATTTGTATAATGATTACCAGCTTAACTCATTTCAGTGTGCAGCTGCTGAAGTCACCTCAGTTCTATGATTTTGTTTCCTAGAAAAAAACTGTTTACTGTGACTCTGCCAAATATGTGATTTCAAAAGAGCACAGGCTGGAGATTCATAAGCATCCACCCTATAGGAACTATCAAACAGTCTGTCCCCAAAAAGCTATTTGATAAACTGCCAAAGAAGTCTTTGTGTTGCTAAAATATGCATCCAGCTGCTTTGTGTAATATTGGATTCTTCATTACCGCACAGCTTCGGTACCTTTACGTTTTACCATTTTACTGTTGGCAACTGTTGGTTCTCAGTTCATGACGGGGAGGAATCTTCTAGCAGGTTCATGTTTTTCGTTGAGAAAACAAGCTACGTGGCCTTGAGCAGAATGAAATGTTCATGCCGTCAGCACTAGAAAAAACTGCTCCCTTTCCAGCAATAGGAGAAGAGTGTGGGATATGCAATTAGTTATTATTCGAATTAAACTAATCGCAAATGAGTGTTCATTTGCCAACAGCACTGCAGAAGTTTTACACATGCATAACTCTATGAAATAACCCTATTTAAAACCCGAACGCCCCTATCAATCAGACAGGAAAGAAGATTTCCCTTCCTTGTTTAATTGTACACCTACACTCTCCATTACAAACCCTTTGTTCGCAACACTTTGAGTCAGTTTGGGCAATTTTCAAAGGCAGAGTTAGGTGTAAGGATTTTAATCTGTATTGAATGGACTGTTTATCCATAGAGTTACCTCAGACACAGATTCAACTTCAGAGAGAGTCGGGGGTGGATGTTGCTGGTGGCGAAGGATACGGGATACTGAAATGATTGTGTTTCATTGACAATGCTCCATGGAAAGTGAGTCAGAGCCTTTTCCTTGAGGTAAAAAAAACTGAAATAAACAACATAAAAACGAGCAAAGATACTGCTCGAGCTATGTTAGAACAACAAAAGCACAATTTAATCTCACAATTTCATGCATTGGTAATATCTTGAGGGTCCATTCTGAGAGGCATCAGACATTAGTTCAGCATTTGTGTATTTGCAGGACTGAGTGGTCCATGTGCAGTGTGCAGCTGCGCAGACACCTTCTGGGAAATCCATTTCAGCCTCAGTTTGATTCATGCCTGCTGGGGTTGTCCGTTAATTGGTTACTTTGAAGATCATTGGCCAGATGCTCACTATATCAATAGAAAATTGACTTAAACTCAAAAGTAATTATGGCACAGATCAATGACATTTTTAAAGAATTTGGGATGTTGGAATGAAAGAGGTTTCACATGACAATACTGTTGCTGCAGGGGCTTTAGTCTGCATTTTCTTTGGGAAATGAAGCTCTTCTAAGGCAGCTACTTAACTCATCAATTACAATATGAATAAAATATTGACAAGAGAACAGAACAGATAAATCTGACTTCAAAAGAATGAACAACACAGAAACAAGTAATGGGGACTGCTGTTTTTAACTAATCAGTCTTATTTACAAGGTTTTGCCCGTCTTTCCCATCAGCTGATAGTAACAACAGCAATAAGACATTAGCTCTTTACCCACTTTTCATCCCAGTTTTGAGAAAATGGGGTTAGTGTTCCTGACCATTCATTTCAAGCATCCATTAGATCTTACAGAGCTTGTTTCTGACAGCCCTTTGACTAACTGTACTCACTGTGCTAATTGAGCGGATGCAGTTCTTGATACAACTGATGATGACTATAACAGACACTTGACCTACCTTGCTGCTATGCTCTCTACAGTCATCCTCCGCACTCCACCATAATTAATATTTTTTGCTGTTGTTGTTTTGTAATGTGAAAGCACCACAGCTTTTATTTTGGTGTGTTGTATCAGGAAGAATAGATGAACCTTTTTGCATCCTTTGCCTCTGTGAGTAAACTATGACCCTCAACAGTAAAACTATACAATACCTCCTGGGTAAATGCAGTGAATGGGTGTGTATAATTGTTGTTTTTGTCAGTAAAGTAAAGCAGTAACTTTACTTACATCGACTGAACCTTTCTTTTCTTTTGACTGCATGAAGAAACTATTTGCCTGGTCATTCAATCAGCAAAGTGGCTCAGCCATGAATACATTACCCTTGTTCAGACCTGTGACACATTAACCTTGACAACACTACCGAAACAGAATGTTATCTGTTGACCAGGTCACATCTCAAAGTGATGCCCCTCTCTGCCATGCTGTGAATAATTCATGTGAGATGGGGCGTGAAAGCCGGCGGAGGCTCGGCAACTTCAGAGCCAATACATAGTCAAAGTGTACATGTAGCACTCTCATCCTTATAGCTATTGATTATGTGCCACGTTAGCCAGCAGCTTGGCAATGGATTCAAAACAAAATAGACAACAAGACAGCCCGAGTGTCCACACTTGTTAAGTGTTGACTGTGGGGCGAGGGTTAGAAGCGCGGCGCGCTGATGGATTGAAAGACCTTCTCCGAATGGAAATAAACGCAGCCTTCTCATTCATATGTAATACATGGATTCTAGGGAATAATAGCTTAATCATCCTCGTCTCTCAGTGTGTGAGAAATGAGGAAATTTGGTGATGTGCAGAATGACAGACCCTTATATGGAGGATTTGTCTGTTACACCTTAATCCATTAGGAAAGTCTCCTGCCTCAACTGTAGTAAAGCCGATTTAGAGCCTGCCGATAGCATCAGTGGGCATCAGGGAGGTGGCAGTTCTCAGAGAGAAACAGCTCTGCTGATACGCATATATTCTGGGAGGATGTGCAAGATGATGTTTTGAGGATTATTTCTAAACTCCAGCAACTTGAACTTTGATGGACAATTAATATATACTTTCACTTTGAGATGCAAATTCCAAAGAGGAATTCCATTTTGGCTTCAGGTTTGTATTTCTTGAGAGGCAACACACTGCATAGTAATGCCTACCCTCAAATGAACCAAGGTAAAGCCTCATTTAGTGCGGGTTAAACTGAATAAAATGTGTTAAGTAAAGACTGCTGTGCAAGGGCTTTACATATGTGCACTACATCATGTCTCAAGTAATTGCAGAAAGATTAACATTTGTGAAAATCCTTGTCACGTGCTCTGTCGGGTCCATGCATAATGAACTGCAATGACTGCTTGGGCCCTGTCAGAAATGGTGTGATGACAATTTTCTGTCCCTGAATATGTCAACACTTCATACATTTCCATTATTAACCTACTGCTGTCATAAAATCGAATGACTTTCCATATTTTTATTTTTATCATCCTGAATACTAATTCTGTCTTCAGTCTTCTTTTATTGCCTCAGGCTGCATAATCTGACCAAGGTCAGACCTCTAGTAGCTTTGCAATTTTATAACTATGAGTATGCTAAATGTCTTTTTTTACACATTTTTGTTTCAGTTAACAAGCTGAAAATAAAGGTTTGGTCAGGAGTTTGTCATTTTGTCACTCATGACAAACCAAATGTTTAAATGAACATGGCTTTCATCTTCTGTGGTTCCATGTTTATTGTGAATCTTAGTGATATTTTTGAATTGGTGGTCAGGGGTCTGACATCATGGGCTCCCTACTCCATACACTGATTTGGCAACTGGCTCCTGTATGCAATGAACCTGTGTGAATGTATTACCGTATTACTTTGATACTAAAGAAAACTTACAAACTTGATGATTCTCTGGCAAGTTCTCAAGTTAAAGGAAGGGTCTCTTTTCATTTCTAGCTGAGATAATGATATCCTCGGTCACACTGAATCTAAAAATATGTAAATCATGTCTGTGTGTTTAGATTTGACTGAGTGATGACCCCGTGAGGGAGGACTAATTTTGACACAAATTGCGGCTCAATGTCTCTCCCTCTGCGCCCCCCTGCAGAGGCGTGCCTCGCAGTTTGAAAGCCTCTGATATAGATCGATGTGGACACATGAACATTACACCTCATTCCAAAACCATTGGCATTAATATGCTGCTACAACAGCCTCCGCTCTTCTGGGAAAGCTTCCCACAAAAATGTTGGGACCGAGCTGCAGGGATTTGAGCCCATTTGGCCCCAAGAGAATTAGTGAGGTCATCCCCTGATGTTATGGGTGACGAGGCCTGGCTGGCAGTCCGTGTTGTGTCTTGATGGACGGGCCTCTGTGCAGGCCTGTCCAGTTGTTCCTCACCAGACCGGGAAAACAATTTCTCTGTGGAGTTCACTGCATTGGGGTGAGCGACAGAGTCATGTTGGAACAGGAAGCTTCCGCAGACTATTGTAACAAAATTAGAAGAAAACTATGTGGCTAAAACTCTGTCCACTGCAGCATTGAGATTTTCCCTCAACTTCGGGGTCCAGCCCGAGCTATGAAAAACAACCACAGAGCATAAACAAGATTACTGTATGTAGACAGGAGGTGTCAAACTGAAGGTAGTTCAGGTGAACTACATAGCAGTGTCCTTGAATGGCAAAGGTGCTGTAAGGATGAAGCACATACTTTTTGTTCTCTTGCCAGTTTGGGCCAACACCCTCTCCGGGCCACACATTTCTATTTAATATATGTAATTACAAGCACTGTGTGCTCCTAATAAGCAAGGAGAGCCAAGTGGCACAATGACAAAGCAAACTGGGCTAATCCCTGTCACACTGTTCTGATTTCTTTCCCCGGCCTGCTTTTTTCCAGGTTCGGGGAGCCTTTCCGAGCGTGCAAAATCTTAAAGTGATTTATGCTCTGCCGCGTCTCCCTGCCATAACATCCTACCTTATCAACAATGCTAACATGGCAACCTGTGCAATCTCTTCGTTTGAATTTACAAGAGGTGTGATTAGAACGACTCCTAGACATCCTGGAGCTTCTTCTTCTTCTTTTTTTTTTCTTTTTTGCTGACTCTAACACACAAACTGAAAAAATGTGCGCAGGATGCAGGAGTGAAAGTGCTGTGAATGGACAATCACAGCTGTGGTGTGCTGCACAATGCAAATTAATTCACCAGTCAGTGAAATTTAGACCAGAGTTGGGGAAAGCAGAGCACAGGCTACATTTAGATGAGAGGATAAGCTCACTTCAGTGTTTGCGGCCTAATTTAGGACAAAGTGGACATGGTTCTATTTTAATCCTCATCCAAAAAAGTGTGAAAGTCACAGTAAGGTCCTTCAATGTAAAAAGTATATACCGAGAGTGTGAGGGAGAAAAACACAGACTATCCTTTCCTTGATCGCTCAGTGCTGGAGGTTTTTCTAGGCAGTCCTGCAGCTGTTTTGTCAACACCATTATAGAGGTCTGGTTATTTCATTTGCCAAACTGACAGTCACAGCTGAGACCATCTCACTGCGTACTAATAAAAAAAAACCGAAAAAAAAAACATTTCATTCTTTTTCTCCGCTTACAATATAGATGAAGTTTTGCCTCTAATGGTGTTGGTTAGATTACAATGGCTGCTGCCACAGTGAGTCTGATTAATGCAGGTTTTACACAGAACACATCACCGGGATGTCGACGGGAGGGATGGAGTCGGGAAAATAAAATGGGTCGAGAGGAGGGGAGACGGTAAATAGCAGACAGAGGAAGTGGGGGACTGCGGGGTGAAATGCAGTGTGTTGTTGTACCTGGCTTCAGGAAGGATGATGAGGAGCAGGAGGAAGGTCCACAAGCCCAGCTCCAGTGATTTAAGCTTCCAAAGTGCAGCAGCCATATCACTTTATAAAGAAGACTCCTGTGGAAATGACAGAGGGAGGAAGACATGATGTCAAAGTGAGGCTACTGACAAAACGGTTCATAAATGACTCGTCAGAACAATGTCGAAACGTTTATGTTTTGACAGGAAGATGCAGAAGTGACATCGAATGATCAACAAATGGATGCTTCATTAGCCTCCAGTATCGCCCTCCACTCTCAACCTGCCAACTCCTGACTGTTTCATATTTTTGATTTACAGCGTTGATGGTGTCAGTTTGGTCTTAAACTGATATGCTGACATTTATACCAACAGCATCTGGTTGTTAAAACACATCATGTTGTAAGTCTTTTTATTTACGAAGTGACATAAATCAATCATAATTCTATGTGAAGAAATGTATTTGGAAAGCGAGAGAGTGAGCATGTGCCAAAGTCTACAGTTGTTTTGTACTGTATCCTCCCCATGCCGAGCACTCTCAGGTAAAACTGATCTTTTTAAACGGCGACCGGCGTGTTAGTGCTGGTGTTTCGCAGTGTAACAGGCTGGAAGATGATCCGATTCTCACTCTGTCACTTGTCCTTTGAAAACAGGGCCTGCAGTTGATTTGTCAGTAAAACTGTGTCGGGTGGTGTGTTCTGAAAACGCACGCACGCTCGTGGGTGGCAAGTCTGAGCACACCACTGTGGCACAGGGCTCTCAGCACTCTGCCCTGCCTGTGCTGTGTGTTTTTACTGAACATCCAACATGCAGCCACTGGTTGATGACCGAATAATAAAAGTACTTTTTTAAAAAACCCACCTTAATATCCTCAAAGCAAATGAAACTGAACACATAAACGTGGTGTTACATTCATCCATGCACTCATATAGTGTGGTTGTGTCCTTGGTTACACCTACAGGATCCTGTGTAATCATGAGAGACAACTCAGTTCACAAGCTGCACAATTTTCAATACGATTTTACCAAACACTACCAGGATGATAAATCACACGAAACCCTGGAATAAACACATTATACAGCAGCACACAGTTTGCTCCTTCCTCATTTCTTCTCTCTCTAGATGTTGCGTAGCGACTGTATCCCGAACACTGTAATTATTGGTAATTATTATAAGGAGGTTGCAGTCTGGCAAAATTACAGAAAGATTAAATGACCCCTCATTAAAAATACATGCACTCAGAAATTGGCGTGCCTGCTATCGAATGCAGCCTGGAAAACACCAGGAAGACAAGGGAAAGGAAGCCAAATGACTGCAAATGACTGAGGTGCAGCAGTTACATGGCCACTCGAGCATGCACATGTGTAGCAGCTGTGTCGTACTTAAAAGGCTTTCATTTTGCTTTTGTGAGATCCAGCCCCCTCCCCTTCCCCTTTTTATTATCACCGTACAGAGAGGAGATCAAACGCTTCCCTCTGGGGGAATCAGTGTTCTCTGTGTTACTGTAGAGCACCGATCATTACAGGAGGAGTAAACAAAGTGGATGTAAAGATGCACTGCAGGTTAGAATTCAAATAGGAGGCTGCGCTAATAATGCTACAACCTGTGACCGTCCCTTCGCGCGAGGGTTTGTGATGGCTCCAGTGTGAAACCACTTTAAAAGGCACCGTCTCAGGTCCGGTTTAGGCGAAGCACTGACATGAGTCAAGATCCACTAATAAGTATTTTAACATGATTCTTGTGAGCCAGAGAACTCTGAATTACCAGCCAATTATTTATGTGTGATGAATTCGAGCTGCTGATTTCGTGACAGTTTGTAAACCAAATGATGAGATATTCTGAGGCGAGCTAGTTGTAAAAAACTTTGTTCTTACACGTAAAATGATACTTTGACATCGGTGCTTGAGGCATATGAAATAATTATGCGTCTTACCTTTACACTGCGCGTCAGATTAAACAGCCATTGTCTGTGGCGCTCTCTGTAATACTGAGATGGATGCTGGTTTGATAAAGAGGAAGAAATCAAGCTCAGGATGCCTCAAGGCCAAAATGAATGCTTTGACAATAATGTGAGATTGAGAATCTAAAAGATTATTGCTTCATTGCTAATGGAGAGATGGCCACTGGCTGTGTGTGCAGTGGGGAAAGAAATGCTCATAAAATGCCTTCCATCACTTAAAACGATTGTCCAAGCTTACAGAAAATGTAATTCAGCAATAATTTATTCAATCTGCTATTTTAAAGCAATGTATTAAACATGCTGGCAATTTCAGTCAATGTACTTTCAGGGGATTTGACAAGAATCGATATACATTGACATTCTGCTTCATAAATACAAGAGCCATGAGGTGTTATTGATGTAAAAATATTTACAGTCATCATTATTAACCTGTGACTGAGTGTCCTTGTTGCAGTAAATAAAGTATCCGGCCATCCATTTTCTCTGCCATCAAGCATCGTGCTTTCCCTTCACTGTGTTGGTGTTTTCCGTCTTTAACATGGCACAGGAGTCATGATGCGCCCAGTGAGTAAAATGCGTGATCTGACACGCAGTTGCTTGAGTAGTCATTTAAAAACACTAAATTGCAAATGTGGCCAATTAAGTCGAGCAGGGTTCATGCAAATGAGTTGAAATGTTATTTTTCATATTTTCAGCCCACGTCTCGCTTTCAGAAAATGTCAAGCTCAAGGGCAGGCCACGTCCCAGACTGTGTCAGATTAAACCGGTCTTGTGTTGCTTGACAAATACTGAAGAACAGAAAACTGGATAGTTCTTTTCTCTTTTTTTGCACATATATTACACATCAGTGTTTCCACCCTCGTTTCTCTCTCACTTTCTTTTCTCTATGTACATTTTACAGTTTGTGTTTAAAACTAAATCTGGATCATTATCCATTAAAGACTTTATGTTCCCTATAAAAACTACAACATGCCCTCTGGAGTCCAAGGTATCATTTCCTTGTCTTATAATGTCCGTCTGAAAATTGCACCGCTAATTTCCTGGCGTATATTGCCACAGATTCAAGTCGCTTCCACTCACATGGGGATCATTTATGCGTACGTCATCTTAAAGGCTGAGAACGTCCCGGTTGAATAAATCTTTTCAAAATACTTCGATTCCTCCTGTGCCTTGAGGTTCAGTCATAACCCAGTGTAGCTCCATCACTGAGAGTCATTATAGTTTGTAGTAGTTGAAGGGGAGGATGAGTTCTCATTAAAGAGACACGGCACAGATGCTGGTAGACTCTAATAATGTGCTCACTAAACAAAACAGTAAAGTTTCAAAGGACTGAGGAGAAAAAGTGAAGATTTAATTATTCTCATTAGTCAGTCCATAAACTCCATCATCTATCACATTTCCTGTAGGATCTCTGTTCTCTTCTGTTTATTCAGTTCATGTCTCCCCAACACGAGCACCAATTAGAGCTGCGGTGAAAAATCGTCCAGAAAGCTTACTAGACGGGACTCTTACAAGTGTCAACACATCTTTTCCGTGAGAATAAGACAAACAGGCATTAAAAGACTGGCTGCCGGCCGCCGTCTACAATTCTGCACCCGATTTACCAATACCTGTCATGCAAATGAGGGGCTCAGCGGTCCCTGGGGCTCAGATTATGCTTGAAACAGAGAATATGAAGGAAGGGAAAAAAGACATGGTGCTTTTGTTGGAAAATTAAAAATAGCTTGCCTAAGGTGACAGTAAAGCTAAAGCACTCTCCATTTCCCAGCCTTCTAACGTTTGTTTTCAGTTCTACTGTCAGGTTATTTTTTTCCAGGGGAGAAAGCATATGCAGTGAGTAATGCAATCACATTTGACAGAATTAAAAGGCTCTAAATGCCTTGGATGCAAATTAGCTGAATAATCTGACTGGACGACTATGCGGAGTGATCTGTTGAACAATGCAGATAATAAGCGGGGGGGAAATAAGAAGTGGCAGGGTCTCGTTTCCTCATAGAAGGATGTCAGTTGGGGACAATTTAGTTTTTCATTTATTTTTATAGTCTGGCAGTCAGTTGTGACCTGAAGGAAACTGAAATTTAAACTGTAACATCATAAAGTTCACGGTATGCTTTCCATGCAAAGAAACCCCTCCGGTGCAGTCACTGCACAGGATGCCAAGGAACAGCTAACATTTAAAAAAAAAACACCAAAAAACTGTGGACCTCATCAGCCAATAAACACTGTCGACTGCAGTAATTGTTGAATTTAGGACACAGCTCTATAGCCATGTAATCCGAGTGGCTGTTAACTAAAAATAGCTCTAAATCCTGTCACATTTGGTTTGATGTGACGGTCATGCACTGAGCATCTACCACTGATCTATGTGGTCTGTAATTCAGCCGCATACGTCAAAAGGATTTAAGACTGCAGTTGCTGTTGTTTTCGAATGTTGCTGTGAAACTCTTGATTGTATTCAGTACAACACAAGGTCAATCGTTCCTGCTCTTCACATAAGTTGGAGGGAAGTTCTGCTACAGCAGAAAGACTCAGAGGCTTCATTGTTTGAAACAAGCTATCATGAGCCGTCTAAATGTGTTGGAAACACAGATTTAAAGGATATAAACCTAAAGGAGGAACAACTGACAGCTGTGCTACTGAAGACGTCAGCAAATAAAAACCCTAACAAAGGTAAAGGTAAAAAGTGAATTGTGGATCAGTGATGGGTTAAAAAACTGAATATAGTTTGCTTTAAGTAATGAAAGACAGCTTAAATAGTTAGGTTAAAGTTAGTAGTTCGTAACCTTGAAATAGTTTCCAAAAAGTCATGGATAAATTGTTAAAATGTACAAACTAGATCAAACCAGCTACACACTGACAGTTCAATTGTAAGAAAATAGCAAAAGTTTCTACTTTGATGTAATAAATAGTATTAAATAACCTCCAGTTAAAATTCATTGTCAGGTGGGTGTTGACGTCATCTGAAGAAAAAGGCTGACAACCGCTACTGTAGTCTGCGCCCGACGCAGTGATGAACACAGGTGGACCTAATGAGTGAGGACAATTTTTCTCTCTGTTTTGGGACTTGTGGGCATGAGCGTTATTATGATCATTAGGCCTCATCAACGCCAAATGATCAATGTATTGGGCTGCCAGGCCAAACCGTTTCCACTGGGGCCCATCACTATTACGCGACGCCAGCGATAATTTGTCAGGATTTCGGTTTGTTCCTCACAGACATGTAATGAGAGTGCAGTGGATCCATTATGAACACAGCACCACATGACAATACGCCTCTGTTGCTGTTTTCAGGGCAGACAAAAGATAAATTCCATGCTGTCATTTTCATCGTGCTGTGCCAAGGTTTGGCTGACTAATGTGCAGTGGAAGTATACTGTTCACAGGTGCTGAAAGAAACGGTAAAACTGTAGAATAAAACAGCCCAAGTGGCCCTCATAGTCCAGTTTAATCAAGGCTTAACATATTTAATCTCCTCTGAATTGAAAGTGAAGTGACTTGATAAATGTTTTTATTAGTGCTAAACTTGGCAGGGATCTCAGGAATGAGGTCTCCCACTCGGCGGTTTTGCCAAGATCTGGTGTGAAAAAGCCTCCCTCTCCTCGGGCTGCACGATCACTGGGGTGGGAAACTGCACGGGATCCTGAAGTGCACTCGAGTTGTTTATGAGCATACAGAAATTAATAAAAAAAAATAGCAGATGGGAGTATTTTTACAGAGATAGACTTGGACTTTTCATGCTGTGTGCGTAAATTTACATGACAGTGGAGAAGGAATAACAGAAGTCTGCTTTCTAAAATGAGGCCAAAGTGGTTAAAAGCAAAATACTGTCACAGCCCTTAAACAGTTGCAATTTGATGTTCAGGCTGGGCTCAAGCCATTTCTTCTCTTTTCTTTTTCTTTTAGTTTTTTTTTAAATGAAAAGCACAAGAATGTGGTCTAGGTGGTTGACAATGCGGAGCAAGTGACGGCGAATGCGACGTGATACCTGACAAGGCGAGGCTTTCAGGGGCTTAAGCTCTTTTCTGGGCTGTGCGGCGGAGGACCAGAGACGAGTGATAAAACAATAACAGGAACAGCAGAGAAGTGGCAAATACATGCAGGTGCTGAAATGTTTAAACCCACCGACACGCCACCATAAAACCGCTGTGGCTTGCTGCTCAGAGAATGGCCTCACAAAGGACGGCTGCAGGGCTGTATGCTCTGTTTCAACCCACTTTTCCTTCCCCCGCTTTCGCGTTGGATATTCAGTGTCTGAATAAAGCCGATTTGGCCAACACCTTGATTCAATATTTCTATAAGCCATCAACAGTTCTCACCTGTCTCGTTGCTAATGGCGAAGATCTATAATACTTCCCCAGTTGAGCACGTTTGCACACACAGAGCACAGCTGGGTAATTCTCCATACATACTGCTGAATCTACAATATTTGATCTCCATTTATCAAATCTGCAAAGTATACTGTACAGAAATGACTGGAGCGTATTCCCAGACACTGATACCAACAGAGATCAATGAACACTGTTGACACAATAACCCTGATGATTAAAAGGCCTGATATTTTAAAGGGAGCATACCATTATTCACAGAATCTTTGCAATCGGTTATCCTCATATTAATTCCAACCGGAAGAGTGTAACTTCAAAATCACACACGATTATAAACCTACTGTAATGGGGCAATCGTCCCTGCAATAACATTCATTATGCTGGTGGGAGGAAGAGATCTGATCAGATAAATAGAATAATCATGTAAATCAGTGTGACTTTCTCAATTAGAGACACGGAACACCAACGTACTGCAGATCTGCATACAAGTCACTACAGCCATAATTAAAGAAAAGAAAAAAACAACAACTGGTAAGCAGCTGTGAATCGAGGGACAGGGTGTCTGCCTCGTAGGTGAAACCTGTCAGAGTTCATCAAGGTTTCCATGTGAGGAGCAATACCTTCTCTAGCACTCACCACCTGTGCACATGTATTACCTCGGGCCTTGTTACGCTGTTTGCAGCTCAATGCCTGCACAGGTCATCGCTGCTGATACTCACACTGCTTTCACCCTTTTAATGACAAAGTTGTAATTATATTTCAGAAAGTGGTATTTCACGTAATGAGAGAAAAATAAATAGCCCTCAAGCAGTAGGAACTAGAAATATAAGCCCTCTTTTATGCTGGTTAAGGGTGCAAACATCACATGTTGGACTGAGAGAAAAATATCATGATTAGGAGAAAAACTGTGTCAGGCTCAAGTAATGCTCTGCTAATGCAGTTTCAACATCATCATTAAATAAACAGAAAAAAGGACAATAACATCATTAGTGGTTCTATGGCTAAGATCCAATGTAACCTTTGGGGCATGAAAAGAGTAAGAAAAGGAAGTCACTGTTTGCTCAAGACAAGAAGATGAGAAGAAAAAAGAATTAAATCCCAATACAATTAATATTGCTTGTGTTCCCAGTGGTTCAAAAAGCAGCGTTCATATCCTCGGGGTTTAAATTAAACTGTATTACACACCAAAAGTTTGCTGTTTCCATTCAGTATTCTTGACAAAATCCGTACAGTATAGGTGTGTGTGTGTGTATTTGTGTGCATGCGTGTATATATTGTCTTTCTGTTGACTTACTGATTTTCTTATGTCTCATATTGATTTGCTGCTAATTTATGAACACTGAAGTAACAAAATTACACTTATATTCTCTCATACAAATGTGATACATAATCTAAATAGAATACTATATAATATAAATTATTATCATTATTATTATTATATAAATGTATTTACAACAACAGAAACCCACAATTTTAATATGCTAGTACTAACAAAAACACCTGAACTAAAAAAAAGATAGGACTGCTCAACTGCAATGCTTTTATTTTGAAAAGGAATTCCCTTCTTGCACCATCAGCACAAATAAATTCTAGCCAAGAAAATAGATGTCAAACAGAACGTTTGTAAAAGGCTTAACCAGACAAGATTCCTTCAAAGCTGATAGCATTACATGGCCAGCAGAGCAGGGCCCCACACGGAGGGGAAATTAATATCTCAGTTCAGACTGTGACAAGTTCTGCATCTCCTCAATGGATTATGATTACAGCTGGAACAAAGTCTTTGCCCATTAGGGGGGGTAACCAGACTGGCTTACAATGAGATGAAATGGGCACCAGAAGGACAGGATTGAGGAGTGAGATGTAAAAATTTACAGTACCATCTCATATAGTCTGATCTTGAAAAGGAGCCCAGCGTTAAAATGGAGACCTTTGAGACAACACAACCTTCACCAAAGCTGACTAAATATCAACTAAAAATGTTAAATAATGTTTTTTTGTATATGTTCATTTTATATTGAGTTGTGCAGACCCATAGTATACATACAGTATGTATATACTGGTACATTTGCAAGTATTGATTTGATCTTGGTGCTCCTCTATACAAGCTGTGAGCAACATTCAAAATGGACAGTATATAGTGTTGAAGATGCATCAGTGGGAGGACTTCTGTTGCAGCAGACCAAGAGGAGATAAGTCATTGATCTGCGTTTGTTTTGTTTCAAAGATACAAAAAACAACATTGATCACAGAAAACTCAGCACTGCTTGTTAGAGATCTGAGATTTGCACAAATAAATAAGCTACTTGTTCGATGCAGCTCTATGAGTAACCAGCTCACATATAGTGAATCTTTTCTCCTCTTTGCCTGTAAATCTTAAAAAACTGATCCATTGCTGCTGCTATAAAAAACATATTTGCGGTAAAAAATATTGAGTTTGCATTAACATTTAAGTGTCACTCAGTGAGCGAAGGAGAGTGGATTAGAAAAAAGGGAGATTCTTCTCTTGTCGATGAATGTAAAAACAGGGATGATGGAGTTAGTCGATATTTCCAATGACAGTGACTCTCAAATGTTGTGGAAGCTACAGCACAAAACTGAGGCTGATCATGGTGAGGCTTCTCCCAGTTGCATGCATGGACACACATGTTTAGCCAGTCAGTTCACAGGGACGTTGACACAGCTCACTTGTGTGCAGGGAATGATATTGCGGGTCAGCACAGTAACCTACTGCTGTGGGGATGCTATGGGAATACAAATGAGTGTGGCATAGCAAAGCATGCAATGGATACATCATGTGATACTGTGCCAGCGGAGAAAGAACACACGCATTTCCTGTGGACTATATGGAGCTGAAAAGGGGGGTCGGGGTGTACGAGATAACCCTCCAGAGCTTGAAGCAGCAGATGAAAATGAACAATGAGATGTCATGAGGCCTTGTGGAACTTGGCCACATTGAACCATATGTGAAACGACATTATCCCTTCAGGTCTGATCTAAACCAGGCCAGTGGTATCTAAGTTATTACCTGAGAAATCACATTTGAAGCGATGATGCACCCCCACTAATTGGCCCTGAGGCTGCCTGCATTATTCATGGATAACAGCATGTTGCACTTGTTTGCATGACAGTAATTGTTATATGATTAACCTGCTGATTGCTCTCCTGATTCCTTTTCCAAACCACTTCTATCCATCTCACTGGTGTCTGATAGTTGGAACAATTCAGTTTTTGAAGTTCTTGGTGGGCTGCTTTGTGCCCTGCAGGGTCAGCTGGCCCCGTAAAGCTCCTGGAGTAGAGTTTAACCACAGAAGCCAAAGTATGAGTATGAGTCTCTTAATTTGAGATTCAGGATATAATAATTTTAAAATATATTATAACCAAAAAGTATTTAGTCTAAATTGGCTTTGAGAACTCTCATTGACCTGAAATCAAATAGATGAACAAAAACGTTGGATTTTACAGCAGTCTCAACAGACACCCAACACCTGGAGCAATGAGCTCTTTGAAATGGAAACTTTTTAATATATCTTTTCCCAAAAGAAATTTCACAATGGAACAGATGCACTTTGTATTAAAATCTGCCTTTAAAATTGAAAATAAGGAAGGAATATGCTAAAAAGTATAAAAATTATCATGATAAATCACTTAAATGTGCTGACTAATTACGTGTAAAGCCATTTATTGAGAGAAAACATATCCATCACTTGACTACAAACAAACTGTTGTCCAGTAGGCGAGACGCTGAGTCACTGCTCTATCAAATTTGTCTCCCAAAGGAATGCTGGCTTCAAGCCGGGAAACAATAAATTATGAGCAAGATATCACTTTATACTGATAGGTTACATTTGTGTTCATTTTTTATGCTTAGTGTCCAATAAAGTATATTGCTAACAAGACATTTCAAGACGAGCCCAGAAGCAACAGCAGCTCTGCTATTTAAACTTTCACACTGTCTAGTTTTGTTAATGAGCTGAACCCTCCATGTCACATTGGGGCTCTCAGGCACTATGCAAAATACTTTTTCCAACAGCTCCTCCAAACTACTCTAAAATCCACGTCTTATACTAATGAACCATTAATTTAATGTACTGTATAAGACATCTCTTGAGCGTCAAAGGTCTCAGATCGTTTCCTTTTATTTAGCCAACAGGTAAGCTTCACTAATCGGTGAAGAACTGAGTGGAACAAACCGGCTGGTTGGTCTGAAAAGGCGAAGAACAGTACAAAACTGTAATTCACAAGGTCATTACCACTGAAACTCACTTGAGCTGTATTGACACGCAAGAAACATTAAATACATCACCAGCATTATTTAATTGTTGGTCCATTAACCTAGTCCACCCTGACTCACATCACAGCTTTCTAGGTCACAAAGTGGATCTGAAAAATGTAGCAGCATTAATATTTCAGTGCACCAGTCCGTTCAGAAGACCGGCAGATAGCCGTCCAAAGCCATCGGAGGAACAGGGTTAGAAACAGGAAGGGGGCACAGGGCAAACATCTGTCTAACTTCATCTCGTCCTCTGAGTCTTGCCGTTTCACTGAGATTTCAGATGCACCAGTGCAAGCACATGAGATGGGCTGTTTATTCTCCGATGGGACTTGTGTGTCACTGCCATCAATCAGGTGCTCCATATATCACTTCGTATCACTCCTGTAACAAAGATAGGCCGTGCATGAACATGTCAGGTGTCCTCCAGGCCTTTTGTCATTGCTCCTCGTTACTGGTTGTCATCATTTTTAGCCATGCCAGCAGTGTGAGCTCAGTCCGTCCACTGCTTTCGTCCAGACTGAAGTATCTCAACAACAATTACATGAATCGCCTCAGAATATTGTATGAACATCTGTGGTCCACAGAAGATGAGGCCTACTGACTCTGGTGACCCTCTGATGCTTCTTCTACAGCCACCAGCAGAGCAAAGTTCTCAGCTATCTTATTAAATGTCTCAACATCTATTAGAACAGATTGGTATGAAATTTAGTGCAGACATCCTTGTGCCCCTCAGGATGAAGTGTTGCCACTTCACATTTCTTGACTTTTCTTCCACAGCAAGCCTCAAAATTTAAAGTATCTACATCTTCATCTATTGGTACACAACTGATGCCATTCACTGCAGCCTATGATCATCTCGTTAAAATCAGGGATTACTGATATTCTAAATGCTGTTAGGGGATAAAAAGTGTTGACACTTAACTTAAACTGAAGTACAGTAGTACAGTATAGCCGACCATGTCCTGAATCCTTTAAAGTTCAGTATGAACAATAATCCTGCAGGTTGTGGGGTAACTCTATATTTAGCCCTACCTCAAGGATAAAGTTGACAATTATGATCAGCCTTGTTAAACACATTATAAAATCAATTTAGAACAAGCATAGCAAAATTAATTTACATAGAACATCCTGCTTATTTTTGTAAGAGTGAAATGAGGCTTTATGTAACGCCACTGAATCTGTCTAACTTAGGAGCGCGTCTTTGAAGTGGCTTGATCAGCAGCTATCGATCACACTAACAGGCAAAGTATCCCCAGGCAGGCTGGCGATTCAGTGTAAGTATAAGCTATGGTCATTACTAACGTGAATGACAGCTATATAGCCTAACTGTAATTGGAATGCAAGGTTTCGCTCTCTGGTAATAGCCATACAAAGAGCAGAAGAGTTCAGCACACGCACTAGACTGGCCCAACAGAATAATTTAAACCATAAATCAAACATCCATGCTGTGGTTCACCTTGAAGCTCTATAGGCTTGTCTTTGCCACTTAGCTGCAAATTGTGTTCCTGTTTTCTTATCCAATCCAAACAAGGATATACTGTAAAAGCTTCAATGATGTACAGTGTGCAACAACATGAGCTATAACTGCTGCAACTTTAAGATTAATGAGGCCCCTTTATAAAAAGGAACAAGCTTGTTTCATTTCTGGAAATAAATTTGATTTGATGTGTTGCTATAGTAAAGCCAAAAGTTTAGCATGAATCTGTCATTGTTGACATTACAGAGATCTGCATTATACAGGAATTTTCTGTATTTTACTTGATCAATTTTCTGAGAAATCTGCCCTTCTCAATGTGTGACAGGTGTATGAAATAAATATTAAATAAACCAGCAGTGAGCCAGTTTTTTACTTTATCAGTTTTTCAAATTATCCTTGGATATTTCATAAGCATTTGGAGACATATGTAATTTATTATAAACTTTGAGAGATTTGGCTGGAATATGGAGAATCAGCATAGCTGGATACAGTTTAACACTTTGAACAGGTGATTTAGTATCATATGTGGTATTATAAATGCCCATATATTGAACAAACGCTTGCATTTGACTGAATTTTATGTAGGCAATTTATATTTTAACTTATCATCATTCAACCAGATATGTAGGCATTTATGCCATAGGCAAGAGTTGGCCACCCATTTTCCCGTATGACACAAAGGGATATTACTGATGGTGTTCTTCCCTGAAATACATTAGGCTTGCAAGAAATATTTAATCTTATCTCAAGAGAAGATACTCTGCATCAAAAAAAGACCTTACACTGCAAATGTGAATCCCACATCAAGGCACACACATCAAGTTTCATTACCTTCTTATTATACCACACAGATGGATAGAAGACATATTTAGATTTGAGCCATGAATGTTGGTGCAGCGCACAAACACATGTGCGTAAATAAATTCATAGCTATCTCCCATGTCCTCTGCCATTGTAAGATACCATTTCCCAGTCTAGATAATAATCAGCTTTCCCTCCAGTGGAATGAGGTGAGTGTGACTCTGAACGGGGTTGTGATCAGCTTTGGGTCCTGCTGAGAGTCTCTGTGGATGAGATGTTTACTGGGGCTTTTTGTGTGGCCAGTAGGATCCCACTTAGTGTGAATGATGGCAGCTGTGAGGGTGCCTCTGGCAAGTGTGACTCCAACGATGGCTGCTTGGTCTCATGTAGAGTACAGCGCCAGCTGCTCAGGCTGTGTAGCACTCCAGCGAGCATGACTGATTGTGGCTGAGGTAAGCACGTCTCTGGCGAGAACGATGCTGAACGCGAGGGTGAATGCAGTTCTGGCTACAACTACGGCAGATCACGGCAAACAGCAGCACGGTACAGCTGGCTACTTGGGCTGCGGCTGCATCAGCCAAAGCGTGGCAAGTGTGACTGAGTATCTGTGACGAGCATATTTCTGGGTGCTCTGTGTGGGCTGCTGCTGCACGGGCTGACAGACTGTGGTGAGAGTGATTCTGGTGATCAAAGCAGCTTTGACTGCTGGTGCAGCAAGTTATCACTGTGGTGGAGTTTGCTGGTTGGGCAAAGGCTGTGATGAACACAACTACAACAAGTGACCGACTGCAGCTCGGTGAGCAAGACTCAGTTAAGCATCGTTCCTCCTTTGTTTCAAGCTGCAATGGACTGTGGGGCTGATAAGCTCCAGTACTGCTGTAATCTGGACACACTCTGGCAAGCGTGCTACTAATGTGCCAAGCGACACACACACACCTTTTGTGGTGTAATCAGAGGTAATGTGACTATGGCAAACTAGACTTGAATAGCAGATGGTTATATGTGATTTGCACATCACCATCACATAGAACTTACAGCCTATGCACATACATGCAAATAAAAACACATATGAGCTGATTGAAATTGGGAACTCAATTACATCATGTGTTACATCATAGTTAGCTTAGCACTGATTAGCTCTACAGCACTCATCATCACAGTTACAGTACCTGCCATCATGGCACCCAGCTGTCTTCAACCTCAACTTCAGTCTTAACAATAGATTTGTAGGACAAGTGACTGATAGGTTTGTAATGATTTGTTGCAATGATCCAACAACTGTGCAACAACTTGCTTATTGACTCAGAATCCCAATGAACAGGCTTAACTGATGCGTGACACTACTGAATTGAAAAAAGCTTCAAATGCTACTCCAGTTGTGTCTACATACGTGAAAGTGATAAATCTGAGCCTATTTGTACATTGTTTTATTAACGATTCTTATAAACACTGTTATGTATAGTCATTTACAAAGACCATATACACAGGGAAAAAAGTGGAAATAAAAAAATAAGCACATATGCAGTGAGACTTTGGCGCTAAACAAACAAAGTAATAAATAATTAGAGCTTGTTGGTGTCTTGCTACTGTCACACAACTGTTGGCACTTTTTTTCTCCATAGCGGAAATTCAACCATAATCATACTGGGAGTGAGCAGCAAAATAAATGTATTTATCAGGAACGTGGTCAGTACTGATGACAGACTGTGAAAAGCTTGTCAAGCTAACCAGTCACTTTACTTTTATTGCGTGCTTAAAGAAGCTTCTCTACAAATTTAGTCTTAAGAGTAACTTACTGGCTACCTTCAAAGAGCCCACTTAAACTCATATCTTTACAATGTGTCTCATGGTAAAAGTGTTGGCTCATATAGAAATGATCACCAAGTGTGAATGATAGTTTTTCCTGCATCCGAAAACAGCCGCTTTAATTTATTTTGGTACCATTGATATACAGTAAACGAGTAAGATCACAGTGTGGTCTCAAAATAAACGATGCGCCCAACAAAGTGGCGAGTACTTTCAATTCCCGAGGCGCAGCTCACAGTGAATATAATGTTCTTATCATTTTCTCCAGTGAGTTCAAAGACGTTCAGAAGAAAAGAACAACACGAAGGGCTGCTGGGATCCACACAGTAAAAACTCCAATATCTGAAATAGGGCTAAATTAGTCGTATCAAACACAGATCTTTCTGACAAAGCACGTCCCAACATTCTCCGACTAAAACAGGGTGGCCACAGGCATCACAGTATTTATTTCTTAATAACACTAAGATGACTCATGCCGTATCAGGAAAGGTTTTGCAAGGAAAGAGCGTCTTGGTCTTTTTGTGCCTATTAAGGAGACTCTGCACTGTTGTGTCTTTCATGGTTCACCAGCCTGTATCGAGTTTCATCTGAAACTTACTGCACACTTTCTGAGTCTATTGTTGATGTTTAGGCCACAGTGCTTTCATCTGCTGTCTTATCACAAAATGGCACTCCAAACGGCAAGTAATTACACATTACACACACATTACCATGAACAGTCGTCAACAATCAATAGAAAAGTCAGTCTGATGCAACAATTAATCAATTAGGCAATCGATAGAAAATAATTTCAGGCAATTTCAATAATTGATTAAATGTTTGGGACGTTTAGTTAATTACTGACCATCATCACCATAGACACTGAACTTGGATGTGTCACCTGTTAACTAAACTATTTATTTTCATGCACTTTCTTTGATGAGACTCCAAGGCCAGTGAAACTCTAACAATAGTTTCTGTTGAGTTTGTATTCACTAAAGCTGTCCTGCTTTATTCTTTCTTTCTTCATCCATAATTGAAAAGCCGCAAACTTACTTCTTGAAAACCCTGACTGTTACTCGACACACAACACTAAACACAGCGCCGGGTCGTTCAACTTTAGTGTGTGTGCTGGGAAAGTAATAATCAAGTCTGCAACATGAAAAATACAGAAGCACGAGGAGAGCCAACATTTGAATTCATTTTTGTGTGTTAATTAAGCTTTATATCCCACTTGGTCCTGAGTTCTGAGTCTTTATATGGACATTACATGGTTACTGGGAATGTGAAAAACACTGTTTGGATCTGAGTAAACGTACTGACCATGTCATTCAGATACTTTTGGGAAAGCAAAACACATACTAAATGTGGTATAGTTGAAAATGCCTGAAACTTGAAGGGAAATCTAACAGTATATAAACATTGACATTGTGCATGAAAAGCTTTGGTAGCAATGCGTAAGGAGGGACACGGGATGACCACAAATTTGATGGTTTCAGGTTCTTAAATCATTATCTCTTACAACATTTGCTGCTTTTCTAGAGCTTACATTTTGCCTGTTGACCAGACAAACAAGTAATTTAATTATGTTGCCTCATGCTGTATACTGTGATTAGACCAAATTGAATCCATAAGCATCAACGTTTTAATCAATAACGCAATAATTATGTGTTGCAGCCGTATAAAAAAACAAAAAGATGCTCCATCATCATCAATTTACTCAACAGAAGTTTGTCTCACAAGATTATCATAAAATCTCCTGACTGACAAAATCATTATATCATTGCACTACTGTCCAATAGCATGCATGTATCACAAAACTGGAAAAGACCAAGTTCTCCGGGGTAATCTGTGACAGGTCTTGTAGCAGGACAGAGTCGCTGCTGCAAGTCATCCTGTCCTCACGGACAACTGTGTTCACAGTCTTGGCATGAAGTCAAACTCGCTCAAGGTGGGTGTCAGAGTCCGACAAAAATGTCCCCTCGCCTGTTCGTGATGTTCATGGATATGCATCAAGGCGAAGCCAAGGTCTGACACTCCGACTCAGTGACATTAGGATGGCTCCCCGCTGATTGCAGAAAAATGTCATCATTTTGTCTGACTAGTATTTATGGCTGTGGTGTAGTTTGCTTTTTACTTTTGCGCTCATCAAATGACTAGAGATAGTTACATGTACTCTTTAATATAAAGATCAGCTTCCATCCTCCTCTTTAGCATGCACCCCTGAGCAGATACAAGACCAAACTGACACTGTGCTGACAGAAGTGGCATTTGTTTGCACAACACATTTATTTTCATTCGAGCAGATGAGAAAGTCTTTGCATGGCCCCAGTTTTAGGATTACCTGAGGATTGAATCAGTATTCATAGGTATGCCCCATAGCTGTTGTAAAGGTCTTATACAGGCGTTCTTAGTGCTTTAGAAACTGCAGTTCATGTCTGCAATGTACGTTTTCAGGCAAGATGCAGTAAAATGTTAATAAAAGCTGTTCTGGCAGGCTGGCAGCAGCCAGGTGAAACCTAAGATATATGAATGGTATTTGGTTCAGGTATATTGAGTCTACAATGCGCTTTCATGGTCTTTCAAATGTAATAAAGTAGCACTGTCTCTTGATAAAAGAGCTTGTGGGGGTCAGACAATTTGAGAAAATCACTGTTTTATCCTTACCACTCTGTTAGTTGTGAATGTTTCATGGCTGAAATCAAACAAATGCGGTAAGATAATCTTTAAATAATATCTTAATAGCGTTCTAAGTGCTCACCGTGACATCTTCAGTGCTGCAATGCCTGCTTTGTCTGTCTCCACTAAGAAGCTGCTACAATGTGTTCAAAAATGCTGCAGCGAAGCTTTTAACTAAGGCAGAGAGACCACATCTCCCCTGTTTTAGCATCTTGTCACCAGATGCCTGTTTCTCATTGATTTTTAGCACTGCTAATGTTTTAAGTCCTTGAATGACCCGGCCCCGACTTGTTTTGGAGCTTCACATTCCTCGTGACCCTGCGTGCTGAAGTCCTCAGACTTGGAGCCTCCACTCAGTTTCTGTGTCAAGGTTAAAGACTAAAGGTGACCATGCTGTTGCTGTCAGGCCTCCATAGCTGCTGACCATGCCTCCAGCACAGTGGCATCACAATTAAAGCCTTTTTATCATCTTTGATGTTTATTCTTCATGCATCCCCTGCTGCCTTGCGAGTATTTTGCATTTGTTATCCCCATGACTTCCTCTGTTTACTGAGGCATTTAGGTTAGTCAGTCATTATAACCTTGACTAACAGATTTCCTGCGGCAAACACAGACAATCTGATAGTCATTGTTCTTGACGGGAACAATTTATGCTATAATTTAAACTGTAAAATCCCCTTGTGCTTTTAAAAGATATATTTCAACAGCTATCATCACACCTACACCATGATTTGAGCATGGCAATGCAACAGTGATGTAAAATAATCTCTGCAAAAGAAACATCTCTGTGCAATACCTGCTGCAATAAAGAGTAGGCTGAGGCAGCATGAGGGTGGCCAAACACTACGCACATTAAAATACCCACAATCATCTGGCAGCCTGTGATAAAAAAAAGCGTACTGTAGTGTTGGTAGTGAGAAGGGGAGCTGTTGATTTCCATGCAAAAATGTGCTCTGTACAAGTTACACACAGAACATTGCAGTCCTTTGCAAAGCTTACACCATGAGTGCGCATTCAACTTGAACAAACATGACACTGACTACAAACCTCCCTCTTTTTCTCACTTCACTGATCATTACAGTTCCAACAATTATTTTATCACAGATTTAATGAAGACAGAACACTTTATTTAAATCATGCTTTCTAAAATGTTCTGTAGTGATGTCAAGCATAAGTAAATGTAAAAATGTTTGTGAATGCCCATAACCACTAATTCATGAAAATGACAATCTGATGATGAATACTGATCCTGATCTAAAAAAAACAAAAAAGAAAGAAACATTTTAATTTCCTGAAAACCAAAGTGACATCTTCATATTGCATGTTTTGTCTGACTAACAGTCCAAAACCCAAAGATATTCAGTTTATTTTGATATAAACAGTTTTTGCCACAGGTTGAGAATTTACTACTACTACTTTCATGAGAGAGATTTTGGTAACATTTTTAACACTACATTTTTGTCTTGCCTTTTTTTTCAACAATAATGCTGCATGTTCATATAGTCACAGTTAGTGCTAGATGACGTTGGTGTTATCATACCTTAATCATGGGAAAAAAAGTTGTCGAGCAACACAGGGAGAGAGGCCGTTCGATAGATGGTATGAATTTGGCTAAATCAGTAAACAACACAAACTCAAGAGGCACTATCTGCATGAGAGCGCGTTGTTAGATTTCGCCCTTGCCTGCTCAGTCGGGGATATGTCAAAATCGCGACTGAATTTTGATTAAGATTCATTGCGCAGTGCCAAAGCAGGATGACACACACCAGATTCGCCGTCTCTTAATGAAATATTGTGCACCGGCTGTCAGAACAACCACAGACTCTTTCCTGTCTCACACTGGTTGGGTTATATCTTTACGTCCCACACAGTTTCCCAGTTGTTGCGGTAAAAAATAATCGCTGAAGATGGTGACACCCCCGGGCCACTTGGGACACACACAATTTACTGAGGTCCATTAAAAGAATCTTGGACAATTAAAGCCTCTCTCTTCTTGACATCGCAGAAACCCCTCGGGGCCGTCGGTTCCCAGTCCCCTCTCCATATCTTCAGCCAAAAACACAGAGGTTACCGAGGCAACAGCTGTGTGCTTGGTCTTTTTTTCTCCCCAATGTGTGCGTGATGTCAACGTGATAGAGCAGAATAAAGCCTGTTTATTCGACCGTGTTAGTTAAATTTCATAGGGATATGACAAGAAACAAGGTCTTGTCATAGAGAAAAAAGAAAAAGAACACTTTTTTTTGGATGGTGTAGAGGAGGTTATGCAACCATGTAAGTGTTTAATTGTCTATTCCTGTGTGCCTGCAGCCTCAAAAACACCAGAAGTGCGCCGCCACTCCCTCTGCACATATCACACTTGACTGCAATTTGTGCCACGCACCTCGATTCACAAAATATGCACCCACTGTCTTTGCCAATAACCTTCAAGCAATGTTTCCCAACTTCTCTGGGGCAGGAGAGGAATCTGACCACTCATTGTCTTTGACTTGAAAAGCCTGAAATACCTCTTAAGCCTCTGCCAACTTCAATCACAAATCCAATATTTAGCGCTTTGCTTCCTTTTTTTGTGCCAGGTAGTCAAATTAATGCATGACTGGGGCAATTCTTCTCTGGACAACCAAGTTTTAAAAGGCTTCACTCTTTTAAATACTGCCTTTTTCTTTCTTCAACCCCATTTCAGGTCTTGAAAGTGCATAATACAATATCAGACATTACGTCTTTCTGGGGGCCTGCAGACATTCTGCCTCTGCACCGACGTGAAGCTTTAGGCTCATGGAAGATTCTGGCATTTGAGAGATTTTGACTGTCAAACTTAAAGGTCACAGAAAACCCAGAAAGACACATACGGTTAAAGAGAGTAGCTGAAAATAAGCAAGAGCATGGTGG
Organism: Amniataba percoides; assembly: GCA_037176925.1. Taxonomy (NCBI): domain Eukaryota; kingdom Metazoa; phylum Chordata; class Actinopteri; order Centrarchiformes; family Terapontidae; genus Amniataba; species Amniataba percoides. The sequence goes on from JBAJHX010000067.1 coordinate 6,001,436, forward strand.
CATTGTATTTTCTGTAACCTCCATTTATGTATGGATTCAACTTATTGAAATAAAAAAAAAGAAACCTATGAAATCAAAATGGAGATGGATTTCTCTCAACAATACCTAGTGCAGATGTCAGGGTTGCTCTAATCCAAAAGGCTTCACTGAAAAGCCTGTTGGATCTGCGATTTCTAGCCTCTTTGTCTGTAGATGATTCTCTGATGGCGACTTCCTCCCCCCCTGCCTTTCTGTGTACTACAAATGGAGTGCAAGAAACAAAAGGTGAACATCTGTGGCATCAATGGATCCCGAGCACAGGTATTGTTAGAGGATGAATGTTTGTGAATTCATTCAGAGGCGTGTGTGTTCCCTGTTGTGCACGAGCCTGCACCAAGAACAACGTGTTATTCTGCCCCCCAGAACAAAAATAACTGCTTCTGACAGGCAGTCTCCAGCTAAATACAAAAAATAAACTGTTAAAATAACAAATCTAATCTCAATGATAATCTAACAAGATCAATTTGAACGGCTTAACTGTGCAACTGTGGCAGCAGCTCCGGCAGTCTTTCATCAAACAATCGTCGATGATTTGCTCTGCACATAATGTACTTGTTGGGAAATATTTTGCTTTGCAGTTTTGGCAAGCGGTTGTAGTCGCTAAATTACCGAGATGTGCGCTCACATGAGGTCGCTCTTGTTGGGAGTCCTCCATCACTGCCAAAATACAGTAAAAGTAATTTGTTTGCTTTTTTTTTCTTTACATACAAATTACAGATCCGACAGTAAAATGTGTGCAGGATTAAGATCAGTTATGATCGCAGGAAGGATCGTGAATCAGTGGGCGTCCGGAGGTAACATTATTCCTGTGTGAATGGAGCTTTGGTGATTAATCTTGCTCCCGTCCTGCACACAAATGGGGAAATGATGGGGGGGCTCAAGGAGACAGAGTGAACGGGGCGAGTGAAATTCTCGGAGGCAGCGAACGTGTCGAGAAGTCGTAACGTGATGCAAAAGCGCTCGGCAAAGATTGAAATATTCAATTTCTTCACCACATCCCCGAGTGGATGTTTACTTGTGTCGGGCGAGCGTGGCGAGCGTGTCTCTGGTTCTCCCCCATCTGCACTGACCCGGCGTGGCCTTCTCATCGTCCTGCTTTGTTCCTCCTCTCATCGTCTCTGCCCCCATGGTGCCGAGCTGTAAAGTTCCCCTCAAAGCCTCTTGGTCTTGATAATCGTGGCCAAGGCTTCAATATACTTAGAGGGCTCTCGTGATTACCTCCCGTCAGCTGTTATCATTATCATCATCAGACAGTAGCTCTGTGCCTCGGTCCCATCTCCACTCGAGCTGTTTGGTGGGAGATCTCGGGTACGTATTGACGTCTCCAGAACAAGTTCCTCTGTGGGGCGACGTGTGTGTCTGTGTGTGTGTGTGTGCACTCGTGAGCAGTAATGGTGGAGGGCGACCCCGTTATTTAGCATACTGACTCATTTCCAAAACATGTCGTGGCCATTAGCATTAATTTATGGGCAGAATATTTGCCTCCTGCAAAAAAAAAAAAAGGACAAAGACAGTGCTTCCCCTCAACACTCTGGGAGACATTACCCTCATTTATTTCGTAATCACTCGAGATGCTTTGCATTTTACTGCATCATGCCTTACTGTGCCTCGAGGAACAATATAGAAATGCTAATCCCTGCAACGATCTGCCTCAGTCTCTTTGCTGCGCGTTGCATGCAGAATCCGAAGAATAGCAACAACCCCCCCCGCGCGCCAAATCGCCACACTTCACGTGGAAGTCACAGAAGCACAACACGTCCATCTGCAAGTCTCGGAGAAGATAACACCCTCTGCCCCAACAAAATCTGCTCTCCCCGACACGTTCCCTGCTGGACAATAACTCTGAGTTTCGCTGCCTCTCCACCACGCGGCCATTTACTGCGCCGCGTGTCTCAACAGATGAAGAAACTGGCTGAGAAAAGTAATTTACTTGTGGTCACACTCGTGAGTCCGGGGAGTCATCGCATTATGAGCCGCGCGGCGTGCAGGCTGAGAGATGGCAGGAGGGGAGATGCTGCGAGGAGCCACAGATGACTGTGCAGTACATGGGATGAGAGGTGTGGTAGAAACATGAATATGAGATGTGCAGAGAGGAGGAACCCCTCCTTTAAAAAATGTGACGACGCTGGCGGGCATAGGACAGAGCAGAGAGTGTGGAAAAGGCCCTCTGAGTGAAAGACGTCTCGCAACCTTTTGTCTGGACGATGTCCAGTAATCAAGGCCGGAGCGTGGCCTCTGACACCGGCCGGGTGAAAGTCACGAAAAGATGGAGCTGAAATTAATGTGGTGTCTCCCCTAGATGTGAAGCGTCTGCACGTCAATTCTGCTGCACACACACACACACACACACACATACACACAGACACATCTTTACCTCTTTAAACGTGCACAACCAACAGGTCCATTTGTTCCACCATCGAGCCCTGCAGAGCACCCATTACCACGCTGCACACATGCATCAAAACGAACGACTGTAAGAGCACCGACGCTTCTCCAACATGACAACAAGGTGCAAACCATTTGTTGCCTGTTTGTGTGTCCCTTTTTTTTTCCATCTCGGGCAGCAAACAAACAACAAAACAACAATGCAGTCTGCACTGACCCAATTTCACTTGATTTTTTTAGGTGGGGTGGGGGTTGAATGTACTTCTCTGAGGGGTAAGATGTTTCGGGAAGATCTGAATTATTTAATCTGTTTTGGTCCAATGTTATCGGTTCAGTTGGACACTGCTCCACACACCACACAGCCTACAATGCACAGTCACCTACAGAGAGGAGGGGTGGGGGGGTGAAGAGGCAGAGTGTTTTTTTTGTTGTTTTTTTTAATGAGACAGGCTCCTGTCTCCTCATAACGTGCAACAGCATAAACACACAACTACCCCACACTGATTCTAAACGACCAGGAGAGAATAATTAAGAGGAAAACGTGTGTCAGGGTGCAGATCACTTCATCTGCTTTTTCTTTTCTTCTTTTGCGTCAGTTAAATGAATCTTCAGTGGGAGATAAAGCACAAACGCTGCCATTCATGTTCGAGCTGGTGCTGTTGAGGAGGGAGGGGGGCAAATATCTGCCAGCTCATCCACTGCCAGGCTTTTTCTTTTCAATTCAAGGTTAAGTTAGCCCGTGCTCAACAGTCTCGTCACTGGTTGCGGTGGCTCTCCAGGGTCACGGCGCGAGCCTCGAGTCGCGGATGCGGATTTCTCGCGCGCGCAGCCCTTTAATTGCCCATTAGCGGAAAGTGACAATTAGCGCTCGAGCCCGCGCGGTGACGCATTGTGTCGCCGACCTGAGCGTCCTGACAGGTCGAGTCAGCCGACAAGAGGTGCGGGTTTAATAAAAAAAGAAGAAAAAAAAGCGCCATTGTCCACTGACCCGCGCCCCCTCCAAATTATAAATAAAAAAAGAAAGAAACACACATTTGTTGCTTAAGCTTCACTTTGAGACCCCCCCTTCCCCCCTCACCACCACCCACACCTTCACCCCACAAACCCTTATTTTTTTTTGAACGACCCCTCCATCGCGCCGCATCCTCACATCAGCACCGCGCGGGCTGGCAGGGTGATGATGATGATGATGGTGGTGGTGGTTGGGGGGGGGGGGGACCTGTTAAACCATCAATTACACTGCGGTAGCTCCACAAGCAGAGCAGTTGTTGCATGTGAATGAATGCGGTCCCGCCTGCGACATGTGCCGGAGCCCCGAGCGGCTGAAAACGAGACACTCACCGGCAGCTGAGAAGAACAAGGTGGTGGTGGTGATGGTTGGGGGGGAGGAGGTGGTGGTGGTGCTGGTGGGGGTGGTGTTCTGGTTGTTTCCCCCCTCTCTCTCCCCCGTCTGGGTCTCCTTTGGAGTTACAGAGCTTCTGACTCGCTTGGTCCGGCTCAGCTCGTTACTGTCCGCCAGGTTCGGCTGTGTGGCTTTTTCTTTTTCTTTTCTTCTTCTTCTTCTTCTTCTTCTTCTTCTTCTTCTTCTTGCCCCCCCTCCTCTCTCATCCAGCGGTGGAATAACAGGGAAATCGGCGTCCTCTCTCTCGCAGAGCTCTGCCCTCTTCAAACTAACCTTCCCGCCCCCTCCTCCTGCCCATCTCAGATTGGCGCTGGCCAGGAGGGGCAAACCCTGAACCGGGGGGGGGTTTGCTTTCAGAGGCGCTGATCTGTCATCGGATCAGTGCGCACATGGACGCTTCTTCTTTTATTATTATTATTATTTTTTTCTCCCCCTCTTTTGCGGGAGGGCTCACTGTTAACCGAGCAGCTTGTCAGTGATGCTCTGGGCAGCTGGAAGAGGGGGATTCTCTCTCTCTCTCTCTCTCTCTCTCTCTCTCTCTCTCTCTCTCTCTCTCTCTCTCCCCTCCACACACCACCACCATCATCACACCACTCTTCCTCGTGCCTTATTGCACATCACCTCCCAGGCGGGCAGCGGCTCTGACATGGGCCCCTCTCGGGCTCCTGACGCGGGTGTCCAAGGTCCGACGGAGCCTAACAGTGATACAGCAGAGTGATGTGAGTCACTGCAGCATCAGGAGGAAGGGAGCAGATCATCCCCACTCTGTGACCTTGGGGAGGGGGGTCTGATCAGAGAGAAGGAAGAGGGTGAGGAGTGGGTGGAGGGGTTGGCTGAGGGTGGTAAAAACAAATCTAGCAGGGCAGGAAGGAGACGTCTCACCCTCTGTGCAACAAATGGGCTCAAGGTGCCCTTGTGCAAGGCACGTGATGTCACCTCTAACCCCTGCTCGTGCAGCAGCAAATAGTACAGGGCGGCCCCGGAGAGCGTGCCAGCTCCCAGGTGTGTGTTTGTGTGAGCGTCTGTTGCCAGCAGTCTCTCACCTGATTCTGCTGTCTGCTATGCAAGAGACCAAATACAGCACGACTGGAAAGGATGGACGAAACTGACCTGAATGACGCAGAGTGACACCGACTCCTTTTGTTTGCTAAACAATAAATACTTTATTTCCCTTAAAGTGCTAACCTTTCATGTAGGTAACACGTGTTGCTTTAGTTTATTTTGGGGTCAAATAGTTCTAAATCTAAAATAGTTGTTGCCTCTTTTAACTTAAAGCGTTGGCATACGCGCACGAGTGCTTCAGACCATCTCTGATCTTACAATGTGCTGCTAAATGTTACATTAACAGTATGTGTGCCGTCTGAAGTGTTCTCTGTGACAGTGGTAGTGATTATGTTGCTGCTCTGAATGCTCCCGCAGTCAGACAACTGTAGTGAGTGGTAAACCAAATAAACACTTAACATTCATGAGAAATAAATGAGCCACTTTTGCAGACAAAGCCCTCCGAGACTTAAGTTATCATATCAGCTGAGACGACGCTCGAATCTTTAGGTGGCCTCAGTAAAACCGCAGTCATTAGTCTCAAACGAATTTAGCAACACGAACAATGAAATATTAAAGAACTAAAGGATAGTTTTGTTGTTTTTTCTTATTTTATGTTAACCTTAACATTTATTATAGTCCATAGAACGAACTTAAATATTAAGAAACAGGGTTTATCATTTATACCTTCACACAGATGACAAGCAGTGCGGCGGTGTACATCTACCTACAAAGACAGGTAAAAATGTATATTGGATGCATTCGTGCCAGACAATGGAAGCTGTGTAAGACCATCAAACCTGTTGAATGCATGTGAGTTTTATCAACACAGCACTTCTCCATCTCAGGGCTGATCTGGGAGGGAGAAGGGGAAGCGGGATTCCTCTCTGTGAGGTCCACCGCACGAATTCTCGCATCTTGTCCCTAATTAAGTTTCCTTGGAAGGGTTTCCCCTCGCCTCCACCAAGGGTCTAAGGTTGGGTTGCCATTTTCATTTATCATTTTCATTTATTGTTTCATTGTGAAGCCCTTTGAGGCCGTAATTGTAATTAGAGGCTGTAATAAACTTGATTTGCTGTGAGCTCCTGGGGGCGAGGAGGGGGAGAGGTGCCGGCCAGCTCTGCCAAGGAGCACTGTGAGCCACGAATGGAGACAGAGTCTGGGTGTCTGGCTGTGGGTCCCGTGTGCTTATTTTAGAGTGAAAATCATCCCCCAAAGCCAGAGGGCTCTCTGCCTATATCATCAATACCACCTGCTGTGTAAGCTGCCCTCTGGCTTATTTCTTTAATCTCTGTCCTTATTTGTTTTTGTGTGTAACCTCCCAGCATGTAAGAATCTTCTGAAAACACTTGCATGTCTGACCAGCTTAAAGCATGATATTTTACATGCTCTTTACACCATTTTATTCAGCAGTCTCAGCTAAACAGGAGCAGCAGTGTGCCTTTTCTACTCTTTCTTCACTGCCTTACAGTTAGTTTCCTTTCAATGATTCCTTGAGCCACCATAATCATGTCCTCCAGCTAATAATTATAAACTCTGGAAACATGGACACTGAGATTTGTGTATGTCTCAGCTGCTTTCGTTAATTAGTCCCAGCTGGTGGACAGAGGTGCGCTGGCTTTTGGAAAAACTGAATGTTGAGATGTTTTTTTGCTTATTTATAGATTTGTTCAGCAGATATTTTTAATTCAGAATGTTAAATAATTTGATATAATGTTATCACCCGTTAGATTTTAAGATTGTTTCTTTCACAACCCTATCAGCTCTCCATCCATCATTGTAGCACTTTCCGGGTCCAAACACTGTGATCCCTGTAGTCACATGATTTGAGGGGCAGACTTGAGGTTGTCAGGGGTCAGTTCAGTTCATTTCGGATGTGAAAGTCTTCACGCTCGACTCAACATCTGCTTCTGAGGGTCACTGTGAGAGAGACACTTCAGCCTCAAGAGGTGCTGTCGGCCAGAAGGTCGCACTCGGCATCTCCAAGGTGCGAGCACATGTATCTGAATGTCATGTTGGCGAGTGATTTCATTGTTACATCTAACCTTTTCGCTTTTTGTTTTCCGCAGTTTTCTTTTTTTCTTCCTCTGTGCCTAATGAGCGTGACCTTTCCGACATTTTATATTCCTGAAAATGAGGCCGCTGTTTTTCCTACATTCATTAAGGTATATTGAAAACCCAACGCAAGCGGCCCATGGTCTGATGGTTGTGTGTGCGTCCGGGTCTGAGCCACAGGTGCGAGTGCTGTCAGGGCTGATAAATAAACATGCAGTGATTTGAGGGCTTGATGGCTTTTCTTTCATGAAGACGAAGCGGCATGTTAGATTCTTACAGACGGGCACATTTTCGTTGTCAGAGGGGATCAGTCAGTGCATAACTACCTGCTGTGGAGCCACCTCGTTGCTTTAAGTAGCACATTAAATGAATGAACAATCAGTCCCATCGCCACGTGTGGAATAGTGTCGTGCACATGTTGTGGTGGATGTGAGTAACGTAGAAACGTACACAAACGGACAAAGCTTTGCGCAAGTTCGGGCACAAAATGCGGGTTATGCACGCCACATTGACTAGCCATCAGCTGATCCCAATTAGCGCTAATTACTTTCAGCATTTAATGCCAGGCCAGTTCATTGAAGCTGTCAGCTCGTCATTTAAGCCATCAGCTCCTCTGTCATTCAGTGGTGCTGCTCATTGTGTGTATTTGCAGCTCCTCTTCCTGGTCTGGTTGCGTGGTAATCAAATACATGCATGGTGGTATGTTTTCTGCCGGCCTGTGCCACATAATGATTTGTATTCCACATGTCAGCGATATGTGCTCGCAGGGCTCCGGTCAGTGCACCACCGGGGCGATTTGATCTTGAGCTGGGTGGATTCTGACAGGGAGCACTGTGAGAGCAGGCTCTGTGTTGCCACATACCACACACGTAAACATTTCTGCAGTAATGGCTTTCACCCCACGGCGGGAACGTTTCTGATTGGAATGTGCACGTTCACCGTGGAGCCAAACTTTGCGTTTAAACGTTGTGTATTGCTCAGGAGGAGTGACAGCGTGTGAGGGAAGTGCTGTGATCATCACATAAAAATCAAGCGACACAAATCATTGTCAGCCATATAATTAATCACCAAATGCTTTGGGATTCAGCTCATAAACACTGTTTGTCATGGCCCCCCCCAAAACAGAAGCTTGATGCTAATTGCTTTTGAAATATATTGTTCCTTGTTAACAAGTCTTCCCTCCATCCATCAATCTGTCCACTTTTCCCATCTCACAGAGTCTTCTCTTCTACAGTAAACACAGTTACGACGTGAGCCAAGGTTGTCAAGGTTATGTATAGATCACCGTCACGTGTAAAGGAAGCCAGGGTTTACTCAAGGTAAACAGTGTGTCCATCCACATTTTCAACCTCCACCCACGTTACCCTACCTCTTGTCGGGCAGTGATAATAGGGCCCAGTTGCCCTTTAAATCTTTTTGGTTTTTAGGGCAGTTGTACACATTTATGTTTTTGTTTCATTTTGATTTAGTTAGTCATTTTGGAGCGATGGTGTTTAAATAATTAATGAGACCCCCACTACCTCTTGGTCTCATGATGCACAAATGAAATCCCCTCAAAGACTCAGCAGCAATCTGATTTCAGACCATTTAGCTCACAATAATCCCAGATGGGACTCTGGCATTTTCCACACGAGATGTGTGGTTGCCCTGAGGGCTCGTGGCCAAACACGTCGCACTACAGCGATGCTTCTCAATCCTGGTTCCTGGCGCTCGGGGCACTGCTGGTTTTCTATCTCGTCACCTCGTTAATTGGAGCTCATTGCATTCTTGCAGTTTTCCGGTCCTTAATAAGTCCTTGATTAGTTGGCTGAAATGAAAGCCAGGAACATATTTACGCTGGGCCCCCTCCACAGTTGTCCCCAGATATACTGTATATACTGTATGCAGGAGGTCTCCAGAGACCAGGTTAGCACTGCTTGTCCCAGAAGTGTGTTGTATCCTGTTTGGCTGCCGAGCACTGAACAGAAGTTTATATTTGCTCTAAAAAAAAAAAGTTCTCTGGAGATTGCCCAGGTTTGTGCTACTGCCCAGCTGTATATATGTGCTGTTTATTTCAAAAAGGACAACATTTCTAAGGTAATGTAATAATGGTGGAGCTTAATATGAGCTACATATGTTAACAAAGGAGATATGACTTTTCCTTTATATATGCATATATAAATGAATGTGTTTACTCATATGCACTCATATGAGCAGCCAATAAAAATACCTTTGTTTGCTCAGTTATACTTAATTATGTTTGTGCTTTATACTGAGTGAACTTCTGTAGAAAGAGATGACTAATATGCTGCTATACCCTTATTCTTAGAGCTTGTTATAATGTCATACAAGCACATTTTATTGATCTTCCTACCACATTTGGTAGCTGTACTTTCTTGATGAATCACCAAATAACATACACTGTTGGTATAAAGATGTTATCTGTTTTTTCTTCACATCCACCAGAATAACTACCGTATTTTTCGGACTATAAGGCGCACATAAAATCCTTAAATTTTCTCAAAAATCGACAGTGCGCTTTATAATCCGGTGCTCCTTATGTATGAATTCTGGTTGTGCTTACTGACCTCAAAATGTTTTCATACGACTTTGGTAAGCTACGAAGCTGCGCTGCTTGATGGATTGTTGGAGCATTACGGCCACCGTAGTCAGGAGCCT
>JBAJHX010000067.1:6011115-6032256 GCA_037176925.1 Amniataba percoides
GATGGATTGTTGGAGCATTACGGCCACCGTAGTCAGGAGCCTCGTGGAGTGATACGTACTGTGTGTAATGCGCCTTACAGCCTTATATGCACCAAAAATCGATCGAAAATAGATCATTCATTGGCAGTGTGCCTTATAATTCAGTCCCTATAATGCGGAAAATACCTTATTCACTTCTGCATATCTGACTGTAGAATAACTTGAAAAACTTTTCTTTTTGGTGTTGGCTGCCATTAAGAGCTTATGATGCTAAAAGAATACCTGAAAACCAGCACATGGAAACGCATGTTAATTATTTTGTACTCTGTATGATGTAAAAAGACTCCCACAAAACTGTCTGGTAAAATAAGTGTACATCAGTGTGTTGATCAATACTGTCAGTTTGGAGCTATTTGACATCTTCATGGTGAGCCATTGCCAAAAAAAATCTGATGGAGTCGATGGAGACATTATTTCTCTGACACTTTCACTCTGAATCGACTGACCCCAAGTTCCAACCCACTGCTTCAGTTCACTAATCAATGCTAAGCATGAACAATGACAACCATGGAAAAATGTCATCTTTCCTTTTGAATGTCTCTGCAGATGATGGTAAAAAGACTGTCTAGATGTGAAGCAAATCTAGTTCAGCATCAGAAGTGAGTAAATCTGTTCTGAAGAGCTTGTGGTCTGATCTGTTGACTTAATACTTTATTTGAATCAACCAGTAACCAAGAATTTTCTTAAAGTTCACAACAAGCACAAACTGTTATTTCAAGGACACTTTGGAAAAGGACACCAGGGGATGTCACTGTGTGACGCTGCAGTTTAAACCCAGAACTCTGTATACTTCCATCAATCTCTGCTGTATTTAAGCTGCTGAAGTTAAAAAGAAAAAAAAAGGACCTAATGAATAATGCACAATTAATGTTGATATTAAAGGAAAGAAATTTAGCAGAAGTTTGCTCTGTAAGAAAGCAACAGTGAATATGGTACAGCCATGAATACTATTGACAGTGCTCATGAAATTCTAATGATATTGGAGGAAGGGCTCCATTATAAATGGCTCTTTTGTAATCCAAGAGAGAATTATGAAACATATTTTTAATATTCTGAGATTGTAGAATAGCTGGGTGAAAGATTTTAAATTCATGCTTATTGTTTATATTTTAATCAGTGCTTTTGTCCTCATCATGCAGATTAACATGCAGCAAAGTGCAAGGTACACATATTATCTGCTGAGTTATATAAGGTCTGTGTTTTGTCTCAGTGAAGGCACATACACACATTACATTTCCACACGTCTTCCTTCAAGAAAGATAGTGATGCTGAGCATGTTTAATTCCTGTCTTTCTTTAACAAGAGGTTTGATCCTTCATCAAGTAAAGGAAAAGTTCACATGGTGTCCACTTCTTAGATCTTCACACAGGCTGCGGTGGTTTGAGCTACATGTAGCAGCACTGAAAACGAACCTGGCTGCCAGTCAGCTCTGTAGGCTTCAAAGAGTTTGCAGTTGTGATGTGGATTTTGTGAAGCAGGAACTATGCTGTCAAGATTTTGGGGTGGAGAATACCCGAAAGAATGACTTCTGCCAGGGAAGATTTCCCGCAGCAGTCGCACCGACATAACAACTTTAGATCCTTGAATTAAGCTGTAATTTGCACAAATGACAGTTATTAAACTAATCAAATGTAATATAACTCGGTGTGCCACAGCCTTGTATGTCTGCATTGTCTCTATAGTGTGCACCTGACTTTTTTTTTTGCACAAAACGTGTTCCTTCAAATTTTCCATTGGTGAGGATACCATGAGGAAGGTTTTCCTTCAACAACTTTGTAAAGTATCTTTTTGTAAATCCCTCATTGTAGACAGTATTTTCAATGTGAGGCTGGTAACAGTGATTAATTAAAAACACCCAAATCGTATCTAGAAAGAGGAAAGAGTAAGCAGCCCATGCTGTATATCCTAAGAGGATTCAGAGTTGGTTTTCCTTTAGATACAATTGGCACAGGCAGTGTAACCATTTGCTGCAGTTCATGGGAGTAGTAATTCAAAGTAAACCAACAGAAATTAATTATTGATGGTTTATGAGAGACAACCATACATCATTATGGCATTTTAGGTGGAAAGAAAATAAGAAAGAATTATTGAGTGTGCACGGGTTCGGTCAGCCTGGGTACACAAGGGAGTGGAAAATGCAAGCACACAAAAATCAACCTGCTTGTCGTGCCAAAGAAAACAAACGCCAGCCTGTAAGACCTGACCCTCTACAAAGGACCATCATTCAGTTTTCTGTTTAATCTGGAGAGCTCACTGTGCCATGGGAAGATGCACTAAATGCTTTACATTAGGCATATGGAAGTAAAAAGCATACAGCGGAAACACACTGAGCCTGCAGCCAAGGCTGAACACTGAAGAGTTTACAGCTTGGAAAAAACGTGGCCAGGCTTTCATCAACAGCCAAAGGCATCTTCAGAAGCAGATAAAAAAGAAAAACAGCAAATGGCCATAGTGGAGAAAAAAAAGACTTCACTGTATCTGGGACCCAAAGTTGGTCAATTCTATGAATAGATGGCTTCCAGTAATTTATCCTGTATAGCAGGTTGTGGTTAATAAAACACATTGACTAAAAGCATAAGCTGGCCATTTTAATCAGATCCACTCCACCCCCTTCTTGTAGGCGTGGCTGGTATGATAAGTTAACATAAATCACCACTGCATCTTTGATTCCTGTGAAATGAAAAAAATGATTGATTATATCCCATTTTCCAGTGATCAATAAAACCTGTCTGATGACTGGAATTGATCAACACGACGGCAGAAAGAACCTGACAATAAGGGTCATGACCTTTACCATCACTGGAGGTGTTATGGTAATGAAAGGCACTGAAGCAATTATCTCGTCAGCCCTGGGATGCTCCGCGTGATCAATGGACCAATATGGCTTCATGTCTACAATCACCTTAAGTCTTCTGCTGCCCCGCCGGATGCGTCGGACCTGTCAAAGCAAACAGAGCAATGATCAACACCAAGGACTTTGCATGACTTTAAATTCAAATGCATAACGCCGGCCAAAACTCTCAACGTCTGAGTCTCTCTCTCTTTTTTTTTTGTTCAGCACACACACAAACACACACTGGTTTGAGAAATGTACGCGTGTGTCACAGAGGTATGCGTAGGTGTGACAGTAGCCATCGTGTCCGTGTGCAGCCAAGACAACAGCAAGACTTCCAGTGAAGCATATTAAGTCAACAAAAGCAACTCTGCGGTGGGTCTTAGTCATCCTGTGGTTTCTATCAGGACAGAAAACACAGCTACACTTGTGAACAGTGGTTGTTGTCACTCATGATAATTCTCCTGCACCCCAGTGTTTGGCACCTGTTCCCTCTCTTTGAGTTTTATTGAGAGATGTTTTTTTTATCATCATGGATTCATTTGTTTTATTGTTTTTTAATTAATCTTGTAGTCTATAAAGTGTGACTTGTTTTGTCCAACCAACTGTTCAAAACTGAAATATATTTATTATAGCGATATAAAAACAGAGAGAAGTAGCAGATTGTCACAGTTAAAATGCTGATCAGTGAACCCTTGGCTTGATGAATAACAGAAGATCCAATTGATCCAATTTTCATTCAGTAACCTGATGATTTCAGCAGTGAGTACAAGCTTAACAAAGCCAAGATTTAATGAAGCATTGTTGTCTTTGATTAGATAACATTGTACAGGTATATAATTTAAACTGCTGCACATCAAAGGAAGTTCAGCAAAATATACTTTCTTGCCAAGAGTTGGCTGAAAAGATTGATGCCAATCACATGTATATGCAATATATGTAGCTACTTTACCACCAGCTGCTGTTCATTTATCTTAGCATAAAGACCCCACAATGTTATTTTTACGTTTTGGTTTTGTTCAGATTAAACACAGTGTGCTAAGTGGCAGTGTTTTTTGTTTGCAGTATTTGCACTACATTAGCCCAGTGTTTGTGATGGATGTATCAGTCATCTTTTGTCAAGAAAGAAAATAAGCATACTTCCTAAAATGCTAACTTTAATATGTTCTTAAAGGTCTCTTAAGAAATCCTTTTAGTATTTTTGATCCACTGCTAAGATTTCGAGGTCTAAAGGTCTTTTAAAAAAAGTGGACCAAAAAGCTGCAAAATCGTAGAGTCCACATTGTTGGTTGAATTTTTGTACGCTGATCTGAGGGCTTCTTCTGTTTTAGTAGATCACAATGTTGTAATTTCTCTGATTACAGTACTTCACAGCATGGAGATGTTCTGTTTACTGAGTAGAGAGCTGGTAGTTAATAACACTGTCTGGTTCCAACAAAGCACAGTGGAACCATTATTCCTCTTTATACGCTCCCACAAGGGACAATTACCCAGAAAACAGTGTCAGGTTTTCACAGATACTCAGCTGATACCGTGCACACGGACTGACATTTAAGGACTCTGTGTCCTCTGAGTTTGATAAATGAATATTTTGATAATGAGGTGGCTGTGCTGTCACACTGCAAGACACTATTTTAAATATCACATTTCAAATTGAACAAAATAATCCCCTGTTTGCTCTGAGAAAAAGGATTACTGTAGCAAGGTGGTTTGCTATAAATTTCATCCCTTACCACTGGGGCCACAGAGCTGTAATGTCAAGGTGAGAAATGCAGACTGGAACCTCTAAGACATCCACTACTAATGATCACATTTTCCTGGAAAATATGTGTGGAGGAGGGGATGAGAAAGACTCTGGAGGTATCACAGCGGGGACTGTTTCCTATGGCCCGCAGTCATCCAGTCAAGACTGCTCCTGTTAGCCCCACGCTGGAAGCAGCATTATTTAATGAGTAAGAAAAACTCAAAAAGCCAAGAATGGCTGATTTTTGTCAGTAATGTCTTCCACGTCAGCACGGCTCTGGGGTATTGTCATGCTGTGGGCTTTTCTGCCACCCATACAGTAGAAAATGAATTGGAGGCGGTGGCTCCACCTCATTTGCTGCCGACACCTCCCACACTTGGGCAGCCGCTCTGCTCTCAAACCACATGCAGTTCACTGCTGGCTTCAATTATCGGTGGAGTTATGTTCACGAGGAACGAAACCGTTGATTTCAGAATAACAGGTTGCAATTTACAGGGCGAGATTTACTGTAATTACAATCAGGTGGTGTTGGTTAGCATGCTGTTGTTCTCAGGTCACAGATTTCAGCCTCATGGATGGTCCAGAGTGAAATTAATGTTGGGTGGATTATCAGTGCAGTTTTCAGACATTTGTGTTCTCCTCAGGATGAACTGCAATGAGAGTAATTAACAAATATTACCATGCAAGAACAATACTGCAGTGAATATGATAAACACTGTATCACCTTAACAACAGCATGTTGCAGCATTTATATTTATCAGCATTTTGGCATTCTGATGTTAGTGTTTAGCTTTTAACACTGATAAACTTGTACATCCTTACAGAGCTGCTAGCACGGCTGGAGATTCTTTTCTGGAAATCCGACTCAAAAAACAGATGTGAGTGGCTGAAAAGACAGCAGCTGCCCACTAGAGAAAAAAAAAACATTTTCAAGCATGTTATACAAGGATTAAACAGGAAAAGATCAGCAGTGTTTTTAGTTATCGATTCAGTGATTTTGCCTACAGTGAAAGTGTGAACTCATTGTGACTCTGGGAGCCTTGATCAGCCATTAGAGATAATGTTAATACATTCAGAACATATAAACAGCAGGAGATTTGTGTGGTTTGAAAACAGCTGTCGGGGGAGATTACTCTTCATTAAGCACACCAGAGAGAAGAAAAAAACACTTGAAGCATAAAAACACACGGGGCGGTCCTGGGGTGACACATGTCTTGGAGTCACTGTGAATTGGTACATTTGATCAAACTTAGGGTGAGTGATGGATGTCAAAAATGCTGTGTATATGCACAGGCCTTTACTCTTGTTTTTCTCTCATAGTTGCCAGATGCTTCAGTGTGACGATGTTTGCCTCAGTATGGAGCTTGCGTGGTGTAACTGCATAGAGTTGTACAAGTGGAGAATGATGGACCTTCTTCTAAGAAATTGTGATGGTTTTTCCCTCCTCACTGCTCTGGTCCTCCCACTCTGCTGCCAGTATTCAATACTCTCTCAAATTGGACATTGGTAAGTCTCCGTACTTCAGTGTGACCATGCATAAGTGTCCTTCAGCTGAGCATTTTATAACTGTTCCAGCTGAGCTGCTTTGGGGAACACAAGTAAAACCCAGATAAGGCATGCTAAAAAACACCATTGCTGTTCATTTCAGGGTGAAATACATGAACAAACCTGTGTATGGAAATAATGTTAGTAAATAAGTAAACATGTGCCTGGTGGAGGGATAGATGTGTGGATGGAGAGACGTAACAGAATCACTGCCCCCCTCCTGCAGTATAGTCTAAACGTAATCTCTCTCTTGTTCGAAGTAAGAGCTGACATGTTGCAGTGCATTTCATCTGACAACATGAGTGCACTAACCTTGTCGGTGATGCTTCCACAGCAGTGCAGATGGTGGAACAGCATATAAATTGTGAGAGCTTGTCAGGGATCCTGCCACAAACAGCAGCACAGTTAGTGTGGTAGGGTATAAATTTTGGTGGTATGTGTGTATGTGGATTGTTAGCTGAAAGTCCTCATTAACACTGGCTGAGAGTGTTCACGCCTACCAGGAAAATGTCCGGACCACAGTAATGTACTGCTGTATGCACATATTGAATAACTATTTAAAATTTAAACATTTAATTCAAATAAAATCAGTCAGCAGGTTTAAAGGTGGTCATGAAATGTGATTTCTTTCGGCATGCTTACTGCATGTGAAGCTATTTTGCTAACTTAAAGTGACAGAGAGAGAAAGGAAGTTAGTACACAACAATGGTCCCAGGCTGGATTTCACCCAGAGATGCTGCTTTCATGGTACACGCTTTAGTGAGCTAAGCCACCAGAACGCTCATTCCAATCTCTGTTTTAATGATCAAGTGAGGAGAGTGTTTCAGTCTTTGTCTTTCTCCTTTATTATCTCTCCCTGACCGCCAGAAACCTATCTTCACTTTCATCTCCACTCGTCCAGATTAGTTGATTAGTTCACCCTCCACTCCGCTCTCAGTCAGAATTCACTCCACCTTCTGCAATTAGTGCAACACACAGCCACTTTGCTTTTAACCAACCAATAGAGTAGAGATCATATCGTGCCCATGTAAGCCTTGTTGTACTAGTTTCCAGACCTTTTAATTCCTTAAGAGCCTGTTTGCAACCCCAGATCTACTAGGTGGAGACCAGGATGCTCTGAAGTCCACTGTTAACTTCTTCAGTCCTACTTGCTAAAGGTTGGACATTTTCTTTAATGTTGCATTAAAGAACAGCAAATTAATAAAAAAAAAACTGTAATACATATTAACAAATGTTTATTGGTCAATAATGGCAACTTTATCAGCTATATTCTCTTTTGGTTTACATTATTTATATCACTAAGGAAGTTTATATTGAACTACATAAGGTGCACCTCTGACATTTTATGTTGCTTTTTCCTGAAACTCATGGACACCACTGATTTACTGTTGGACTCTTATAACATTGTCCGACTCAGGATGGACAGTCAGGATGCCGCAGAGATATCGTCTTCATCCGTTCTGCTTCCTTGTCAGAACCCCGGCGCCTGCACTACTCACAGCACAGAGGTTGCCTGCTGACAGTTCGATCAGAGATTTGGGTTCATGCAGCTGCATCTGCTGCTACAAAAGGCTTCATAAAACATTTTTTCACATATGCAGCAGACCCGTGAACAGACTTTGATGTGCAAAATTGGTGGAGGTACCCGCTACGATTTAGGAAACTATATTGTAGTTAAAGAAGAACAAGGCCAATCACGAGTGAGACAGCATGCAAAAGCAGAATACTTTCTAACTCTACTTCAACAAAATTTTGGAGACACAAGGCATGAACTCTGTGCACTAAAATATTTACTTCTCGCCTTTTACTTTTCCAATAAGCTCAGTGGAGCTGTTGAGCCTTGACTGGTTCATCTGGAGCTCCACCACCGCCTGGTGTTTTCCCAGGAACAGTGAGCACAGCTTGATAAGGCAGGAAGAGGCTGCTCAGAATCTGATTTTGACACCACATCTTGTATCTGCAACATGATCACGTCAAGTGTTTCTTTCCTTGAACAAAAAAAAAAGAAAAAGTCAACCTCCCATAGTTTACATCACAAGACTGGATGAGGCCCAGCTGGGTATGCGTGACTCTCCCAGCAGAATTACCAGAGCACCTGCCAAATGTTTTTATCACAGCTGATTGTAAGAATACATGTTGGGCATTTCTTTTTATCTAAGTGGAACAACCCCTCAGCTTGCCAGCAGCTGAACTCAGGAGAGGGGGTTGTTTTTGCTGAAAATAAACAGTGATGCTTCCATCAGATGCACTTCAACAAAAATCTAAGGCAACCATAAATATTGATACATTTCAATTAGGGATTCAGTTAAGTGTGATGACGCATTTTCTATCTGTAATAGTGATGACATTTGGCAGTCTCTAATGTCACGCACGCACTTTTTAACAAGAATTCACAGCCAAGCTAGCTTCACAGCGCTGTGTGCCATTCAGACGGTATTTATGAGCAACTGTGTGGGGAAAAATGTTCACGTCCGCCTCTGGGCTGCATTTCTGAGTCAGAGAGATCAGGAATTTCTGACAGCGAAGACATCTCTCGCATTGTGAAAAGAAGTCAGGGAAAAAAATCAGCGCCGACATGACAGCAACATCCACATCGCTGGCAGTTACAGCTAAATAAATTCCAATATTAACACAAAGACAAACGATTCAGGGATGTTTAAAGCAGCCACAGTGTTAGGGAGCAGCTCCAAATGTGCAACACAAGAAAAGCACACTTTCAAATCAGGATCAGGAGAGTCCCCTGTAGTCTTGTTTTCCTCCACTGTGCATTCATTTAAGTACCAGAAAAACTAGTAAATGACCTGTAATATTTCACTGTAAATGGCAATAAAATGCCATGATTAATTATTTTATATATGTGCTGCACAATCTATTATTTTCTGTCATTTTATGTTTTTATATTACTTTTCTTCTATAGAAAATATTTTTTATGTGTTTGTAGGTGCTTTGCATTGCATTCTTTCATGACAGGCTGTGCAACAGATCGTGTTTGATATGATGAGAGCTGAATACCAAAACATGAATATTCTGCCTGAAGAGCTTAAAGAATTAGTTTCAGGGGTACACGAAAGCCCAAGATTTCACCGTGTTTAAACATTTACAGGTCTGTCGAAGTAAGAAACAGAAAGAGAAAGGTTAAAGCAGGAAAATAATATTATTTTTATGACTTAATGGCATACTTGGTTACGCAATTACTCCAGCACCTCCTAATCATATGCTGAGCTGTAATGTTGGGGATTAGCCTTGGCCTATTTTTCCTTCTCACACTACAGTGCAGAAGCTTCTTCCACTTCTTCATACATCTCCCTTTTCCTTCCTCATCCTGTTCTTTTTTCACTCTTTATTACAGTATCACAACCCTCAATGATTTTGCAGGAGCCCAACACACATGATAATTTAATCGTGTGCTGGTGCAGCTTTAATACTAAGCTGTGATGGCAAAGCACTGCAAAGCGGCAAAGCTGAAGGTATTTTCGTGCGTGTGTGTGCACCCTTCTTTCAGTGGCATTTTTCTGCCACAATTCGTCTGCCCCTTTCCCCAGCCTTGTATTATGTTGATATTCTATGTTCACATGACCCGACGTCTATCTCCTTGTAACACAGCCTTTCATGGAGAGGTGAATTTTTCTTTTACGGACTGTAAAGCTCTCACTCATCATAGCACCGCGTCCACTCACGTTGATTGGCCTGTCCTGTTCCCTCGGGGACTTTTTCATCGGTACACTTTAATCTGTGGCGGCATTCTGGGTCTGTTGCCTTGTTATTTGTGCTCTTGTACCACCAGAGCACTCTGTGAAATCACTGCCTATAGCTACGGTAATTGTTTTTGCTATCAGCACCCAGCATCCAAAATGAATTAGGGAAACTGCTTTTGTGTACTCCGCTCCCTCTCTATTTTGGACAGCTGATGTGACGGCAACTTTTTGTACTGTCTTTTCTCCCATTTTTAAGACAACGTTTTGATGGATGTTCTTGTGCTCAGCTCAGCGCTATGATACATCCATTAATACTTTACCCTGAAAACGGTGGCCTTTTTCACTGCAGATATTTTGAAATGTCACAGTAAGAAAAGCTCAGGTCTGAATAATAAAAATAATGATGACATCTTTGAATGTTACTGAGCCACCATTAATGGTATTAATAACACCTGTGATTTTAATTCTTTGGCTTTGACAAGTCAAAATGACGATATAAAGGTGGCAAGCTGGTATTTACTGCATCCTTCTTCAAATATATGTGGTTAATGTAAGACTTATTTAGAATCTGGTATTCCATACTTTAAAGTTTAAAATGTAATCTGTTGCTGTTTTGATAACTGATTGATCATTTCAGGAATTTTAAATCAAAAGTACCAAATATTTTCTGATTGCAGCCTCTCAAAAGCAAAGGGTTGCATTTCTGTTTTATATTATTGTAAACTTAATATCTGCATAAAACAGGACATTTGTCTCTGGGAAATCTTAAATGGTTTCACTGTTTATGATTGAAGAAAAATAATGGGCAAAATAACCACTAATGAAAGTACTGTCTTTCGTAATCGCGGTTCGATTCTTTTGCTTTGTTAACCACCTGCTTGAGTGAACATCCAATTTAATGCAACACATCACACCTACCTGGAGATGAGCACAATGTTTCTACACACCTGCTTTGTGCCCGAAAGGTGAGAGAAATGCATTTTCACACCATGTAAGGATTCCACAGGGGATACAAAACTAAAAGCAGGCAGCGGATTGCCATCGAACTGGTGGCGTCGGCTCACACTGATGGATGGCCGTACTCGGCTGCTCTTAGTTAACTCTGGTGAACCCTGACTCCACTTCTCAACTAATGCAATGATGTGCACTTAGAAATGGCATGTCCGGCGCCTGGTTTCACAAAGATGGGTTTTGACTGTCGATTTAATCTATCTAAGAGCCAGATTGCAGATAGACGTGGAAATTCACACAAAGCTGTCTTGTTCTTGACTATCTTAAGTAAGACTAATTTACCATGAATTCTGCTTCAAACGTTTTAGCTCCATTCAATCGAGCAGAAAATGTTTGCCTTCTGGAGGAATTCAACAGTTACAAGGACATTTTACTGGCAAAAAAAAAAAAAAACATTGATGAATGCAGCAGCACAAAAAAAGCCCTGCAGGAGCATAAAATCTCAGCCAGTGCAGACCTGTAGGAGAGCTGACATGCTGTGGCTTCTTAATGTGGCAGCGCATCTGTCAAATCATCAGTCAAATGAGAAGGACTGACAACGTGCTCACTGCTGGATATTTACAACAGGTTACTGCGCTCTTTGAAAACTCTCTCCTTCCCCCTCACGCGCTCCACAACATCATTAGCAAACCAAAAATGGTGAGCCATGTTTTGCCTCTTTTTGTCATTTGGTGCCAGCAGTCAGCAGGTGTCACTGAACGTTACATGATCGTGGATACATGGGTCCTCATTTAGAGCTATCCGTGGGGGTAACGTCGCCAATTTTTTAAACTTGAAATAAGATCTTTTATTTTGTGAAATTGGCCCCAGTTCATGTTGCATACAGCTATCATGGAGGAAGAAAATAATCTTTTGCATTATTTCCATGTACACATCATGTAAACCTCAGTCTTTCATGCTTATCTAGTGGCCTCTCTTTACTTGTAGATGTGTCTGTGACAATAACTTCAGCAAATGTCTCTGGTTACAGATGACAGTTAGGCAAACATCTGATTTCATATGCAGACTGTGGAATGTTAACCTATACAGACAGATATGCCAGACACATTATAAACACAGATGACATGGAGCCTCCTTTCTTGTTTTGGGACAACGGACAAAACAGAAGAGTCCTTAATGTTAACAGCAAGTGCCTCATGAGAAAGACTGGACAGACTATCTGTTGGATTCGGGTGCAAAGTGACCTTGGCGACGTCTGGAATGGTGATACAGGACGGGAGAACTGACAGTGAATGTAAATCACGTACCCCTTTAGCTGATTAGAGTGCCATATGCAGTCTAACAGGACAAAATATGGAGTCCCACCCAAGTCCTAGGGTGCAAAAACTGCCACAAATAATGCATCTGCCTACCGAGAGCAGGTCTCAAGAGAGAATGACAGGTTTATGCGCTGATTTTAAATGGTGTGTGTCCTTCGTAAAGAGAGCAAGCACAGAGTGCACTCCGAGTGACTTGCCATCATAACCAATATGACAAACTGAGGGTGCAGCTGGGAATACCAAATGGCAGAAAAGGACAGGCTTTTATCACAGACACTGCAGAAATGTGAGGAAGCAAACGATGGCAGCCCAAGTGTTTGGATTGGTGTACTGTATGTGCGGAGCTTGTACCCATCTCTAAAAACTTCCTCATACATAAAAGCCCCAGGGAAATTAGAGTGATGAGAGACGCTACGAGGTGGCTTTTTGCAGTGTAAGCTGGGGGAGATGTTGTGTGAATAGCTGCATTCTCTGAAACGAGGGGGGCTCTCATGAATCTGGCTGCATTGAGGCAGTTATTTAGTCTAGCTCTTCACCATGAAATGTAATTCTGCGAGTGGTAATGAGGCAGCTTTTTTTTTTTTTTTTTTTTGCATTCATGATCAATTCTAGAGACAGTGAGCTAGAGACTAGCACCAATATGTGTGTTACTGCCGCTGCTCTTTGTGTATCCGCCTAAAGAGCCGCAGTTTGGATGAGAGACGGTCCTGAAACGTGGTCCAACTGCAGAGGCTCTTTAACCATGACCCAGGAGGTCTCCGCAAAATGAAGAATAGTTTACAACTCATGTTTATTTCCCCTGAAGCCAACCCAGTAAAGCCATGAATCACAATCACTATTCAAATCAGAGGTTTCATTGTCTCCAGTCACCACACAAAATAAGTTTCTGGTTTAAATCATATCTAGCAGAAAGGGAATCCTCAGATTTAAGATCCTTCAAACAGCCCAGGATATGTTTATTTGTTCTCTGTATCATTTCTGCACAGACAAATCTCTGACGTTGAGTCGGCACTGCTCATCACTCATTCAGATTCGGTTAAATACACTTTAAGCTCAAGAGCTCAAATGAGAGCTGTTAGTGTTTGCAGAGTTGCAAACCAGAAACGTTGTGACACTTACGACTGCAATTTGAGAATCTGAATGTGCATTTGTAATAATTCACAGCCATCATATGTGTGTTGATTAGAGCATTTATCACACAGTATAGAAATGATAAACTAAGCTTAGTAAGCAAAGTAAATAGTCATTAAACCGAGCAGCCTTTTATCTGCATGCTGTCTGCGATGTCAGCTCTGATACATACTCATTAATACTTAATTAATAATTCTGTGCTTTTTTTTGCTGTGACCATGTTGGTCTAATGGTTTGCATTTGTAGTAGGAGGTAACTAAGTACATTAACAATTTAGAGGTACATCACTTCATACTTACCCTTCTACTAATCAGGGTTGAGTAATGTACATTTGATTGTCTACATTCATCTTTCTTTTCTGTTATTTCTATAAGACAAAGCATGTCAAGCTTATCGCGAGATTACCAAACTGAATATAAGTTGACCCATTACAAAATACTTCATGTGCATCGATGCATCAGTAATAATCTAATGATGTAATGTTTAATGGTGATTCAGTCACAGGGGACATTTTTCTGCAGAACTAGTGTATTTAGTTTTCAAACTTGAAGTGCATTTAGCTGATAATGCAGTATGGTTTCATCATCCTGTTCATTTACTGCATCATCTTGGACAAATTATGCAAATGAGCCCAAATCCAAAACTTAATTCAGTGCTTTTCTCTCAGATATGTCAGTCATGATTTAGCTGTTAGCACGGGACAGAAAAGTTTTTTTTTTCTTTTCTTTTGGGTCTGTTTTCTAAGAACAGAATCAAAGTTTGAAAAATGAAAAACCTTCGCGTTAACCTTCTGTCTTTATTTTTAGGGTTCTTTGTGCCCAGTGTTACTTGGAAGGCCAAGCAATGCTAATTTTATCCTGCTGAAAATAAAGATAAAAGCACATCTCATTGTTATAAGAGCAGCCTCAGTCTCTGATATCATGAAGGAACAGGGCGAAACCTTCACATACGGATGATCAGAGCATGCATGCTATGGCTTATTAGGTTAGCAGAGGTACACCTAACTTTGTGCTTTCTAATAATAGCGGCTGTGCTCCATTAATACAATGCTCTTTTAATATCATCCCTCACTCTCTTTAATTGTATTAATTTCACCCATAAACAGTAATAAGCTACATTTCGTGTTAATGTTTTGAAAAATAACATACTTATGTAATATTTATGAAAACATCAGCTGGCCTGTTTCATCAGGCCTGCGATGCTGTGATTTGATCAGACTTGATGGACAGCGGTCGGGCAGCATCAGCGATCAACATCATAACTCACATCTTTCAGGCTTTGCTAAATCCTAAAAAAAGAAATTCTCAGTGTTTTGTTCATGTATGACCACGTCTCTGTTGTAAGAAGCTGACTGACACAACAGGTTTTCAGGGGAAATAATTATTCTTTTAAAATTAAACTTTCACATTTTTCAACACTTGACATTCAGTGATATGATGGTTTATCAGTTGTCATATGAATGAGGCCTGTTCTCATCTCTCCCTCACAGAGAGGTCAGAGGTCACTGTTGGCTACATACGCATCAAGCAGGGAATTGAAACAGTGAAAATGCCTAATTAGAAGTGTGAATTCTTCAGCTGTTTGATAAATGTTTCATCACAAAATAGGACAGTTATTTTACATGTTTAGTGGTTCAACTGTGAAAATCCTTAATGTTTCAGGAATAAATAACAAATCAAATTCAGAATATTTTGCAACCATTAATGTCTGAACACATTTTCTTTTAGTGCCACGTGTTGAAACAAAAGAAAAAAGACAACAGACACATATTAAGAGAGCCGTATGGAGAATCTCTCCTAAATTATGAATTAACTGTACACATTTGTGTCTAATTTTATAGCAAAATGAACCTGCTCAGCATCTTTAAACAGAACAATGGGTGGAGATGTAATAAAAGAGGGGCCATGCGAGGGTCAACACAAATCCCTCAAGGAGGACTTCATTTGTGAAGCCAGGATTTATAGTTTTAGGAGGGTTTGTGCCAATAATGAAGCAGAAGGGTCATAAGACTCCTCACGTTGGTTGTCTGTGTGCGGGTTATGATATCCTCCAGACCGTCGTCGAGGAGGGAGGACACAGGACTGAGACACCATCCAGAGGCTCAGAGTGGTATTACGGGATGGGAGCAAAAACATGAGCAGGAGCTGAATTTCCCTTCCCTCATTCATCTGCGAGAAGGCTTCCTGAATCACAACAGTGGTCACCAGATGGTGCTGCAAAGGCAGGTTTGATCCATGTGTTGCTCGTCCAGGCAGGAGGATGAAGGAATAAGGAAGTGGAGGGGCACTCGCATCAAGATAATCATCATAACTCTGGTGTCTGGCGTGCAGACAAGTGACTGATGGCAGCTATAAATCCCGCACAAGGGAAAAGAGGCTATTATATATGCCGTGGAGGAGAGTGATGCTTTGCACTTTAGAAATTAGAGGTCCGTGGGGACAATGCTCCTTACTTCTTAATGGAAAAGCCGTATCATCACTACAGACGAATCTTGCTATACTGGCCAGTTTCAGCCCCAAATGAATGGAGGTCGTTGCAGGGCAGTGTCTGGATGGACTGCAGCTGGGACCACGTCTAAGATGGAGAATGGGTATTAACATATGCATTTATTTTTTGCAAATGTCATGAAGAGCCTGATTTTTATTGACGCTTTTTAAAATGTTGCCAGAAACAAATAACAGTTTAGTATGCTGAGAATATAAATAAAAAAGTAATAAAAAAAAACAGAGTTAAAGAATTTAAGGCAAATTCAGAGGGGCAAATTCAAAATGAAATATAAAAGCCCTGATTTTAAAAATGTATTTGAATACAATGAAAAAAGGTAAAATGTAGTTAAAGATCAAAAGTAAAAGTGGTCTTTCTGAAGAATGAATGGTCTTCCTGCTGTTAAATTATTAATGTGTTAACAGCAGCAGCTTAATGTTGTTGATGGTGCTGGTGTAGCTACTTCCTTCCTTTTTTTAAACTACATAGTAATGTGTCTTATGTTGAGCTTAAACTGTATTACAGAATCTCAGGTTGCAGAACAGACACTTTGCATGTATATAACAGAGTAAATAAGAGTACATTATATATTAAACTTCAGTGTAGTACTTAAAATCACTGTCCACTGCGGGTTCCAACAAATCTGATTGTTTGCCATTTGATTTCATGCGCTAAAAGTTGCTGTGTCAAATATTGAGAGTATCGCGGATGTTGCTGTAAATAATGTTATGAGATGATAGATGCCAGACAGCAGGGGAGCTCAGGACATTTTCCAGAAGCCCAGAGGTTGGCACTGTGGTGGGCGGTGGGCAGGAAAACAGGAGCAGCAGATGGGGTGTCCCATTAGCAGTTGTCCTGTTAGCTAGGGCCAGCTGCCACTCTCTGGCTCTCTCTCTGGGCCCGTCCTCTCCCCTGAGTCAACAAAATAAACCTATTTTCATTTTAGGTTTGCTATTTTTATGGCTTACCGGCGGACATGAAACCTGCACACATCAAGCTGCATGTATGGAGCAGATGGAGTATGTATATGTAGGAGTGTTACCTCTGAAGTCATGAACTGCAGAAACAGTTTGTGTTTTCAAAATGAACATAGCTCTCATATTGAAAATTTGAACCCTCTTTGACCCCTTATGACATCCAGCATCCTTGACTATGGTCAAAAATGTTTCACCTTTAATCCCCAAATAGTAGCCACGCTATAAACTGGTTTTATGTACTACATACTAATCATTATGTATACTGAAAGTTTTAACAGTTGGTATATAAAAATATCAGCATACGTTATCATTTTATTCACATGCATATATGTGGCGTCAGATGTCCAATCGAACTGCAAAACAGGAGATCTGCTGCCGGTTAAGCCTCACTGACAGATTTTACCCAAGATTTGTTTTCTAATATATTTTTTTGGAATTGGTGGACCACCCATAATTCACATACATGTTATTTCTCACTGTGGATAGCATTTCCTTTGTGCATTGGATTCTGGGAGAATATTGAAAAAAAAAACTGTCTGCTTTGGTTACACTTTATATCATCACTTTGTCATGTGAACATCCTGTACACACCAAAACTGCTAAGAATCTGTATGTAGTGTGGAACAGGGAGCATGTCAGATCTAATATGACATGAAGGGCTCAGAGGCAAAATTAAAAATAAATGCAAAATAAAAATCAGCGCCACCTTTAACATTTTAACTTAGTATTTCCCTTTAAAGGTGTCACACGTTTGACAGAGCAGGAATACAACAGCTGTAATCAGAAAATGTTCTTCAGGTCAGAGTCAGAATTTAGATTTTGTTAACAGTGAATGAAAAATAAAGAGTAAATACATAAAGAAATAAAATAAAAAAATCACAAGATAATAATGGATTCTGCAGCAAAAAAAAAACATTTTATTACACAATACACACAGAACATGCTTGTAATAAAAAATCATGAATAAAATAAATATTGATGAATAATAGATAATAATGATAATAGTAAAAGAAGAAAAAGAGGAAACAGAAGTGGAGGAACAAGAATGATGTAGTACAAGTGTATTTGTGGTCATAATGGCCAGTAAAGACTAAACCAGCAGCCCCTCACATTGCTCCTCCGTTGCTTTAATAATGACAAATGGTAATGATGGGATTTCCTTGCACAGACAAGTAGACTGTGTCTGTCACTCACTGTGCTCCACCATTTGACAAAACAGCATGCCTGCATGGTCGCCTCACACCATTTCATTCAGCAGCCAAACGCACGCAGAGATGCAGACACCCACATACACTTCTGTACACATGTCCCAATTTTTCCACAACCTTTCTTCTTCACTCATCTTGTCTTTTTTTTTCTTTTTTCTTTTTAAATAGCCCTTTGTTCTCTGCCCATGTCTATTTTTATCCCCGCGTTCACGGGAGGAGTCAGAGAAATGACGAGGCTTGGGAGACTTGCTCATCTCCATGGCAACTATATTGCAAGCCTTCATTGTCTAATATATCCTTTTCCTCTGTGTTATATACCTTTGTTGCTCTTATCTCATTATCAGATTTGTTCAGGTCCGTATTTTACAGCGTCTCCTCTCCACGCGCTGTATGGAGGTCGTCTTCTTCTTCTTTTTTTTTTTTTCCCAAGCATGCTTCCTCTCTTGGATCCTCATCTCTCCACGCTGGCCACCCCTCACCAGCCCCCTCCCCCCAGGAGCGGATTGAGCTGTCTTTTCCTCTCTGAACCAATGGGCGTGCTGTTGTAGAGTAATTCTGTACTAACCCACGCCTCACTCATGAGACACAGTTTGGATGCCATTCGTTTTGCTACCACTGTGAGGCCTACTTTCATGAGACCAAAAATCTCTGTGGGCTTTGTTCGGTTCAAGGGGGTTTCCCCATTTTTTCCCCCCTGTACTGGATCCTGCTGAGAAATGCAAATTTACTGGCATCCTCCCCAGTCAATAACTGCAGTATGGCACCCTCTTTTGAAACACATGCTGTATTACTGGCCTTGTTTATGATTTGATTATTAAAGAAAATGTATCGCTCTTAAGTTTAGCCTGCTTTTTGCACACTGTATGTACATGGGAATGTAATGTAGTTGATTATCATATCCTTCGACAGCAGATTCAGTACTGTTATTACTGTTGTTAAAGGTATTTCAAAATGGAGCAGAAATTTTATATTTGTCAAACTCAAATTAATTCATGATGGCATCTGAGATCCTGTCACTGCGTGCACTAAATTAAGCAGCACAAACAAACCAGTATCTGCATTATTCCATCATGGATTTCCCAGTCATTAGTCATCTCCTCATCAAAATATTTTCAACCATTGTAGCTCACTGTCTGTTTGAGAAACAGGACGTGCGTTCAATTCCACATGCGAGATTCCTCCGAGTCACGTGGCCGGGCAGCGCAAACATATGCAGCCAGCGGAGGCTTCTGCGCTCAGCGGCATTAGGTGCACAAAAACACACATAGAGAGAAGTACAGACAGTCATAGGAGCTATAATGGTACCAACATGAAGGGGGGTGGGGGCTTCTGAGGAGGCGCTCCAATGAAACATAAGCAGGAGACAGAAATATACCACAGAGGCGAGCGGCAGACTGATGCACACGCTCATATTTAATACAGCCTGCACACCATTAAAGGATAAAAGAATATGCTTGCACCCAGACTAACAATGCCAGGTGAGATAATGAAGTTAATTATGTGTTGTCTTTTGTGCCAGTCCACAAGCGCCGACAGATGCCAGTAGCCCCGAGGAACTAAGTGCTCACCCATGGTCCTCCAGATTGCCCCTAAAAGAAAGCCTTTCAGTGGTCCGCCCGTTCCCAATGGCAACAGTCGGCCCCCTCTGCATCACCTGCCAGCGAGGGAGCAGGTGGACCCAGCGGGGCCAGGTGGAGGCTTCACCTGTCACACTTCCAGAGCTGTCCTACGCATGCCAACACAAACATAAACGGAGGCGCCGATGGCCCGAACCTGCAATAATCCAGGCAGGTCTCATTATGCGAAAACACATGGAACCCGCTGCACACACACCAACACAAGTAAACACACGGGCATTTAAAAATAGACATATTTACATGTGATTACAGCATATACACATAGAGTGCAATAGATAGCGCAGACTCTGGGTGCTGATTTAAAGGGAGGTTTTTGTCCATCGACTGTCTCCGAGTGAATCCCTGGCAGCGTGTCTTGAGGCCGGCCCATCCGAGTCTGTTTGTGTCTCACAGCTAATTTCATTTGTGGGAATAGTTTTATTACACTCACACATGTCCTTATGTTCCATTTTTTTCCATCATAACAAGAGCTATTTATTTGCAACTGTTGTTAGTTTTTCCTCGTCTTCATTATGTACTGTGGGTTTAAAATTTGTGGTGCATTTATGAATACACACTTCTGTCCGTCGTTGTTTGTAACTTTCTATAATCATCTGAAAGTCCAAAGAGTACACAGCTGATCATGAGACAGAGTGCTCTACATGGACGACGGAGGGAGTGATCTCATGCTGGTATTCTGGGCTGTGCGAAGGCTGCGTGTGACCCTTGACGTGAAGTGAGTGACAGTCAGGCAATTCACAACAGTATCTAAGGTCACAGCCCCCCACCCTGAAATACGACGCAATCAATGCCGGCAATGAGATGCGGCGTGACGAGTGGTCTATCAATACCTCCGAGCAGAAGGAGGTAGATTCATAAATCAATCCTGTCTTTGGAGTTCTGATTGTACAAGAGCACTTACAATGGCAGGACACGGGGGCACGTCAGCAGTTTACTGTTTTATCCAAACAAAAACAAATGTTCTAAGCAGAAACTGTAATAAAAGTTTATGAAATTGCAGCATTTATTAACTGCTACATTATGTCGGAGGGATCTATTTTAAACAGATTATGTAATTTTTCCGCTTTGCACATGCAGTATTTCAGGAATGAGCCCAACATGCTGAATGGAGAAAATACAAAATTACACTGTAAGCCTTTTACGCAACTTGACAAACAGATTGATGATTCTGAGCAGAGAAATGACAATGATGGAACACGCCGTGATATTAAACTACTGGTCCAATGAGCAGTACTTGATGTTTTGGCATTGACAACTAAAATCAATTCCAAATGCCATTAAAATTATATGTTTTCGTCTTTTTCATTCCTTGGCCTTGCTTTGCTATCCCAGTGGTAATGGCATGATAAATGTGCAGGGAGAGAGTTGCACGCCACTTCTGGGCTGACAGTGTGGGACAAATGATGTAGTGGCTTCTAATGCTCTTTACCAGCAAAGAACCAATCGCTTTACTGGACCACTACTAGACTAACCACAGGATGTCAAGGCTTACTTATAGGAATCACATCTATCTATCTATCTATCTATCTATCTATCTATCTATCTATCTATCTATCTATCTATCTATCTATCTATCTA
>JBAJHX010000067.1:6032356-6057354 GCA_037176925.1 Amniataba percoides
CTATCTATCTATCTATCTATCTATCTATCTATCTATCTATCTATCTATCTATCTATCTATCTATCTATCTATCTGATTCTGACACGTCGGTCCGTCTTAAAGGCTGTTCATTCGCTGATACAGGAGGCCATTAGGCGTGAGTGGTGACATATGTGGACAATGTGATATTGCACTTTGTTGCCGGCTCACTGTGTACATCCTATTCCCCTAAAAGGGTGAATATCTGTACAAGGGCAGTGGGGTGTGACCTCTGGTTCCACAGTTACCCTCAGTTGGGAAATCAATGAAGCGCGTGCGCAAAAGAGCTCCCTCAGGACAGTCCACATCTGCACAAATCAGCGCTGTTTTGTCACCAACATTTTTTCTCAGCTCTGTCAGATGAGATCAGAAGGCACAAATGTGCCACATTTTACGCACCTACACTGGATCTTCACACACAAATAACCATGGGATGCCCAAGGGACAGGTGATGCTGGCCATACTTCACACATCTCAAAAAATATTTAAAAAAGGAGAGAAGTAGGCCGTGTAAGTGTGTAAATGCACTGTCTCAACCAGAGAATAATCATTACAATGCAGTTTGTTCTACTGTGACTAATAAGATGTGAATAAGGAAACACTGCAGTATAAAACACATTTATCATATGTAGATTGGTGTTGTTGTCAAATCAAAGTGTCCAATATAGTTCTCTAAAAATGGTAAAAATCTTTACCCAAACCTTTCCCACAACCACAACCTGCAGTCTGTGATTTCCTCCAAAGCTCTGCGTCTTTATATTCTCTCACGCTGCACAATCCATTTGCTTTCCAGGCCCTTTAGCTGGCTCTGGTCTTGTCTTTGCCTGATACTGTACAGTATATGAGTTTCTTCCCTCAGGTCTCTTAGACATGCAGAGTACTGAGCTGTGCACATTTAGGTTGACAGATTAGTTTACATTTGGTTTGACACCACAAGAGAAGGGCTTGGCTTGCCTGCAGTAATGACCGCTTCTTTCTGGGTTGGTTTAGTGTGAAAGCATGGCCTGCCAGGAGAAATATGGAGGTCCAAACCCTGACCCAGTAGGACCTGCCCATGAGTTCACAGCCCCGTGCCTCTGGAATATGAGGTGAATCATCTATATGGGAATCCATATATACCAAGTAAAGCAGAAAGAAGCCCTGGGGAAGATTCTGTTTCTAAATTAGTGGCCACTGAAGGCTGCATTACGGAAGAATGCATAATCAGGCTTCAAGTGAGCTTAATTCAACACTGACCATCTAAGAGAGAGAGGGAGAGAGGGAGAGAGAGAGACACGTACACACACACGCACAGAGAAACAAGTCAGTCAGTCATGTACTTATTTGTTATATTGTGATTATAGTATATGCTTGATTATAGCACAAATCATTTGACAGCTGATTTACTCAGATGTTAGCTATGAATTTACATTACATGATTTTAATCATTTTCATATTCAGAACTAGCCTGAAATGAGCTCTGTAATTTTTTTTTCCACTTCGGAGATGAACAGACATATGAAAGTAATAAAGTATCTGCTGCTTATACCTGATTACTTCGTTCCCATCCATTTGAGTCCACCTCTCTGAAAGAGTAGCGCAGCTGCTTTGAGATGGCTCAGGTCCCTTGGCTGAACCCCACCACACAAACAGACACAAACACACATAGAAAAACAGACACACGCACACCTCCTTTCCCCTAGAGTGGGCTCCGCAGCTGTTCCTGTTGGGAGTCTGTGTGATTTGGCTCACGAGGGCCAGAACAAAGTCTACACGATTGTAGGAAAAAAAAGGTGCCTCAAGGAGGATTAATATGAATGAAAATAAATGTCAGATATTACAGAAAATATATTCCAGATACAGAGGAAATATAGCACTTGTACCTCTGGAGTAATGCTTTCAGAAATGTCTTATACAAGTCACCCAATGAGGTGCCTGAAGGAAGGCATTTAACCCCGAGTTGTTCCAGCGGAGATCCCTGGTGGCCACGCATTAGATTCTGGCTCTAGTTGGGTGTACCCTGCTGCGACTGTGCGTGACAATATGAAACTGGGAATTTCTAAAACATATTTCCTCTCAGCCACTGTTCCCTGAATAAGTTAATGTATAAAATTTATAGATTCTAATTGTTATAAAAAAGCTGAATAATATATCAAGTTTAACGTTTATTTGTCTTATTTCTTGAAAATATTTCAAAGTGATGTATTACATCCAAAGTCATGGAGACAGAACCAAAAAAGGTGCAAGTACAGTCATTTTTATGAGACAACAGTTTTGACAGTGAAAACCCAAGAAGAGAATATACTCTTGTCTAAGTTGCAGGTGCAGATTCTGTGCTGTCTTGGGGTAACTTTGGAGTACAGGAGTGGGGGATGGTTCATCACAGCATGCTATTGGTAGGAGGCAGGGATTCACCTGCAATAGTGGCTAGTCTATGATAAAAGCTTCTAGGGGTGGGCCTTAATATAATATCACAATATTTCAGCATAATTTGTGGTAATGATATTCAAGATGAAATGACAAAAAAATACTGAACGATGTTTCTTGGTGATTGCAAAAGCATTTATTCATGCAAAGTATCAACATGAGTCAAGACAGACAAAAGCTTAAAAGTAGATCTGGTTAGGGCAAAGAATCTATAAGACAGAGAGAAAGACATATAGAGTTTTTGCTGTGTTATATTTTTACTTGAGATTGTTTTTATGCAGATTGATTGGCATCAACTGTTGCATGCACTGTATAATTTTCTGCCAAAGAAATGTTTGTTTATATTATTTTTTCCTATATTATCTCACTATCTAAAACAGTATGTATGGAGTATATACTGTATAGCATTAGCATGTACTATGGATTTGGGACACAGCAAAGGTTACATATGAATTGCATCAGTGTATATGGCCAGAAAGAAGGGGGGAAGAAAGAGACATCACATAATTTATTTTTTTTTTTATCAAAGCCTTTGTTAGATAATGTACGGTAGGCATAAAATAATACATAAAATCAGTTCATATAATTAATCTGCATGTAAATCATTTTCTTAATTATGTAAATCAATATAATAATTCGTAGCAATTTGTTCATAAAATTATATTGTATTATATTGTATTACTGACATTACTGAATGAAATGGTGCAGTTTTTAACCCTGTACAGCCCAAACCATGAAATAATTGCCAGAAAATTCTAGTTTTTTAATTGAGGTGTTTATTTAACCTTCTGACAAATGAAAAAATAATATCAATTTGTATATATGAGTTTTAGTATATTTATTATTTGTATAATTTTGCTACATTCTGCATTTTCATTTATTTTTTGTTTATTTTGTATTTTGTAATTTATATACATCAGGTATATTCAGGAAAGAAAATATCACACTGGTGATGTTGAGGTCTCAAAAAGTCATGAATCAAATATGATATGCTTGACATTAAAGGGTTAAGAAAAAGAAGGGTCATATTTAACATCTAGCCTCACCCTCAGCCAGTGTATTCATATATTGATCTCATCACAATCAGTGAGGCCAATGAGGCATGAACAGTACAGTTGTTGCTGATTGCTCACGACTAAAATGACTTTGACCTCAGGTCATTTTATATCTCTTTCACACTTTACCATTGTAAAGAACAGTATAACTTAACCTCAAATATAGTCCTCATTTTGAAATAATTTTTTTCTACATTTCAAAGCAAAACATAGTCAAAATAATCATTTGGAAGGATATTCATCATAAACTCTGTAGTCACCCACTGCTTTTCTCAGTCCAGTCAAACAAAACAAAACTAATACTAATAATACTAATAAAAATGTGTCTTGAAAAAGTTAAAATTTCAGAGTAATGCCTTAATTCTATTAGCAAGAGTAATAAATGCAAAGTGACAACATCTCATTCATTATGCATGTTGTCGAACAGAGAGGAAAGACAGCAATAAATCTATATAAAAAGACTCAACAATGGTATTGAAAGTGGCAACATGCCACTACGACTGTACATATGTTGGTGTCAAACATGCTCTTGCCGTGGTTAGCATAGTGTCAAATGGGCAGACAATCCTGGCTTCAGATGTCTCACTGCAATTTCTGTCATCCAGCTCTGCCAGGACAGATGAAGCGGTGGATCTGGATACTTGGATTGCGATTTGATGAGCCAGATGATACGCTTTCGTGGGTTGGCCTGTATAGTGATCTAAACTGTATGGAGGCCATCTGGTCACTCTGCATATATGAGCGATGTAAAATGAATGACAGGAGGAGGGGCTCTGTATAGTGAATATATTTTAGCTATGCTAAGGGCTAAGAGCTGTGTGGATGACTTTGTCTGCCTGTCACCGTGGTCACCGTGGTGCAGACTGAAATATGTACTTCATACTAACCCTAACCCATACTCATGTGACAAGACGATAAGATAGCGCCACCATGTAATCACAATTTTAAACTGTCTAATATTTTGGTTTATGGTTTGATATATTCAAAAACATTTTTGAATGGGCTAGCAAACTTTTATGTTCTACATTAAGATGATAGGATATATTGCCAGGCAGGAATGGATGATGGTGAGAGTAGCCTACAGCAATGCCTTTGTGAAAATAGTAACAGTTTTTTGGGTAGACAATTATCATTTCAATACTTTAGAATCTCCTCTCTGTCAAGTCAATTTTATTTATATCACAATCACAAAGCACAATTTGCCTCCATGGGCTTTAAAATATGTAAAGAATATAAAACCCTCCTCCCCAAGACTCAAATGAGGTAAATTTCCCCTGAAAAAAAAAAAAACCTTTAACGAGGAAAAAAATACAAGAAACTCAAGAAGAGCAACATGGATCCTTCTCCTGAGATGAACAGACACGCAATAGATGCCATGTGTACAGAATAGATCACCAGCAAAGTCACAGTGTGGACAATTTTAATGACAGAATTGTAGAACTAAAGCGTGTATAGAGCCAAGAGGACTTCAGGAAACGTACCTCCTCTCCATCATAGAAACAAACTAGGGAGCTTTCTCCACTAGATCTCCATTAGAGAGGCCACCTGGTTGTAAATCCATAACTTCTAGGATATGAGTGACCATCACAAAGTCAATAACCTGTATAATGAGAAAAGAAAAGTCCTTGCATGTTTGTTCATTTGTGCTTGGCTGCATCTGTTGCCATTAGATGACCAAGTGTTGTGGCCAGCTAACAGACCTCCACTGGTAAAGATGTTGTTAAGCATGAGAGACAGTGAGACACTTTCAAGTAATTCATTTGGACTCTTCTGTGGTCCCCTAACCAGTGCTGTTTACAACTCAGTCTATAGTCACAGTGGCTACAGAGTGTGAGGGAAGCATCTGCTGTCACCACAACACCTCACGCCAAAAGATCTGAGTTTCTCTGAATCTGTGAATCTATTTCAATATAAAGATGAAAACAATGCAGACAAAATAGTGTCACTAAATATATTTCATGTTAAACCAGTGCTGTATTTCTGCCAAGAAAACTGTTCTGATCTCCTCTTTCTCCAGCAGGGGGTATTACCTTTTTGAAAATGACACCTGTGCCATTCCTGCTGCTGATGGGATCACACGGCTGAAATATGAGAGAGATGCAGCGTATTGTAGTACATCACAGCCATCTACTACCTGTGTGATTTAAGATAGGGGCGTCCAGGACGTCAGCAATGGCACTAGCTGAGAAATGGTGCAATTCATGCCCACAGATAGATTATGATATGATGAGGGTTCGGGTGCAAATGCTTAAAACACCTCCTGTCAAACCCGATAAGTGCATCATGAGGGCTTCTATGTTAAAAATATTTGTCCAAACCTGAGAAGGAGCATTTTCTGATCATTTTTTTCAGGCTAAATGACTAGTTAAGCTTGTAATAAATCTTACTACATATTGACAAGTGGCTAAGGACTGAACAACTTATTGATTAGTTGGAGTTTGGTAACCAGTCATCCTGTAAGGGTTTGGTGGTAGATGTGAGTACAATCCAATTCAAATCCAATAAATGTGGTCAACCTGCCTGTAGCAAGTGGTAACATAGTGAAACAAATTACTCATTTGGTTTTACATTTGAAATTTGCTGGCAGTTAATTTCATCATGCTGATGTGGACTGTGGACAATCATGAATGCATGTTTGTGGTAGTCAGGTGGTCAACCGTGGGAAGCTAAGAGGGGCCCAGAGGCCACTCACAAAGCCTGTGTGTGGTAGTTGTTATTGCGGGTCGTTATACACAAGCCATCTGCAACTGTAGCCCACCACCGTCTCTGCGTCTCCCTCACCCATTAAAATGATTATATTAAACAGGTTCTGGATTCAAATAGCCATCCAGGGCTCTTTGTCCCTCTCTAGTGACCGACCTCTGGTACAGGTCAGCTGGTCACATGATGTAAAATAGCAAGTCTGGAGTGCTGTGGCTAAGTTCATTGTTCTGGCTGTGAGTGTGTGGGCACAGTCATTTTTATCCATCCAGCTGAGTGGCTGAAGAGTTACAAAGCCCTTCCTCAGAAGCGTGGGTTTGCCTGCTACCAGACGGTGGCCTGGGGAGGCCAAATAGCCGGCCTGCATGGTTTCTGTAGCAGGCTCCAGAGTCTCCAAGTCTTATCAACCTCAGCCAAGGAAAGCTTAACTGCATTCTTGGGAGTACCCAAGGATGGGTTTAGTGTCCTGGCAAATTCAGGAAAAACAGGAATAAATGTAACTGAGAGAGGAAAATGTTCACTGTCTGTCGTGGTACATCCATGGTGAACGCCCCGCAACATGGACAGAAACTGGTAGGTGTGTCTACAGACGCTGACAGCCTGTTGACAGACTGGCTGTGATGGGCTATTTGGATTTAGGGTTTGAAGGTCAGCAAGCAGTTGTAAAGACTTGCCCTGAACCATGTTGTTATACATCATCACATCATCACATTATATAAATTGAAATAGCAGAATTACCCCAATCTTTATTGGCTGACTTTATTTAACTGAAGTCATACTTCTCAGCCTTTGCCTGTGACTGTGGTTGCATTTCTTTAGTAGTTCTAGTTCAACGAAAAATAGATGTTTTTAATGAATAACTATTATAAGTAAAATGATCTAGTGATTCATGAAAGTGCTGAAATTTTCTTTGTACTTGTCTTCCACATGCTTCAGACGACCTGCATAGAAAACAGTAGATAGCTAAAATATAATCTATAAAATTCGGTGACAATTCATATGAGTAGATCATTGTCACTGTGTTTTTTTATGTCTCCAGCTTTCTTATTTTGAGGAATATATTTTTGATTGAATTTGATGAAAAGTCAAATTTATATTAATTTCAGGACTGTGCGCCACATGTCCAGATATGTATAATGAGAGTGTGGTGATGACATGGAGGCTCAAGGTCAGCATCCAACTGGAGCGGATTCAAAAGCGAATATCAGGCTAAATAATGTCTGCAGTAAATAACAGCCCCACATTACTGTAAAGGGGTAATAAGTAAGATTTTACTGCCCCATCACACGAAATGACCATAATATATCTGCGGTGGGTTGATAGCATTATTGATCAACACAAGTGAATCAACACAAATCACCAGGTGCTGAGATTTCCTCTCTATTTTGGAAGTGAAGCTTTCTGTTCATTGGAATCTCAAGACATTTCCTCCCTCCTCCTTACTTCTTTTTTCACCTGCTTCAAGATGGAGGATGGTGCTATGAGCGACCAACTGGCAACCAACAAGACATTTTGTTCTCAAACCAGAAATAGTGCC
This sequence comes from Amniataba percoides, assembly GCA_037176925.1. Lineage (NCBI taxonomy): Eukaryota > Metazoa > Chordata > Actinopteri > Centrarchiformes > Terapontidae > Amniataba > Amniataba percoides. The sequence continues at coordinate 6,040,073 of JBAJHX010000067.1, forward strand.
TTGTGATTTTGCTTTGTCTTACCGTATATTACCAAATTCTGCTTTTCTTTTCCAACTCAGCTCCCAGGTGGTGTGAGAGTCTCAGAGGAAATTAGAAATTAAATGTGACTTTATGTCAGTCACAACAGCTGGCAGTCATCGCTCTGGAGGTGTTGGTGACGAGGACTTGTGACCTAACAACAGCGGTGGGAACCTCCTGCCTGCTGAAAGGCAGTAAGACGGGTTGCAGGAACTTCTCAGCCTGTGCAAATCTATAATTTCATAACGTAATCAAAAAAGGGTTTTTGTGTTAACCTGACATCTGAGGCACTAAATGCTTAATCCCAGCAGTTGTTTCAAGGATGAACATGGAGAGTTTGATGCATGGTCTTACTTTTTATTGAAGAGGAGTTTGCACTTTGATACATAATCGTCCCTAAAACGATAGCAACGATGTCATTTTTACTCTTATAATGTATATTAATAATAATAACAGTGGTATCAGTCTTCCTATGCAACTCAAAAGACAAAGACAAACCGACATATTTCCCAAAATGTCCACACATTATCAACATTAAGCTTACGCTTCCTGAGATTTATTTCCCTGAATTAACCCATCAACAAGTAAATATTATATATAGAATTTTTTTGTCATTTTCTTTTCCAATGAAAGAAAAGGTTGATGAGGCACACTGTCAGCACAATTAGAAATATTCCGGTTTAGACTGAACACCCCCAAGAAATGCATCGTTAACGTCTTGCCTGCATGTCACTGTATAAGCCTGGCGTGTAATGTCTAGCCATAAAAAATGATAGTGTCCATCCATGGCTCATTTAGCAAATAAGATAATATCTCTTCACGTACCTGCCTGACAAAGTCGCAGAGCCTCCCACTAATTTGCTTTATGACTTACTTCTCTGTGCTTCTGTGATAAGCTATGATAGTCACCTAATCTTGTAACTTCTGGCAGCTGTGAGCTATCTCATCAATTAAAAATTCCCAGTGGAGGATTGGATCCCAAAAGGAATTACTAAAAAATTATTATCCAATTATGATCTGCTTACAGCTGTGTAATTATACTTGACCACATTTCGTCCTGCTGTGTGATGAGGGGATTGTTGAAGTCCATCTCTTTTTAATTAACCTGGATGAATGTGGCTCAAAAACGTCACAGACCGGGCTGATGCATTGGTCTGAGCTCAAATTATGAATTGACTGATCCCCTGTGAGCTCTGACCTGTGACACTTTCTGCCTAAATATAGCTGATGTTTGTTGATTTCTGAAAATAGCCTTAATTCATTTCTGTCAAGTGAATGCATAAACTTGACGTGATTGTTTCATTTGCACCTGCCTTTTGCTTTAACAAAATCAATCAAAAGCAGCATCGGTCTTAGAACTGTTTTTTTGTTTTTTGCAAAACACAAGTCTCAGTGGACACAGCAACTCAAAATAACACATGAAAATAATAAAATTAACTTTGAATAAACACGATTTATAAATAAACAGAACCTATTGAAGACTGTCATATTCTTAGAGCTGCACGATATTACAAGGATGTACACCTTTTAATGTAAAGCCTGCAGTTGTTTCCACATAATATAGTATATTTATCTAAAAGAAAATGGAGCACACCACACTCTCGACGTTCAGCTTAATGGACAGGACACACGCTGATGGAATGTGGTTCAGTTCCTGGGAGAATTCCCTGCTCTTGTTTCTGATTGGAGGAGATAAAAAAACAACCTGAAGTGAATGAGAACCTTTTAGTCCAAAATGCACAGAAAGCCACGTCGATTTCTGCAAGTCACCAAAAAGAGACCTATCTGCGTTTTAATGTCCATCCTCTGCCCTGTTCACACATCTTTTCTGTTTGTTAGTTTGTTTGTTTATTTGTTTGCTTGTTTGTTTATCGAGCGCTCCATGTGCTGTGCTGCACCTACAGTTCCTTGCATCACTATGCCAGCTCCTCTCTATGGACTTAAAAGCTTTTCAATGCATCTCAAAATATTTATGAATCTAAACACTGTTATTTTGCTTCAGCAACTGAGTGCCAGCAGTGAATGCCACAGAAACCAACCTATAGAGTCATATTTGCAGACTCAAGCATAAAAGTCCATTTGGGCAGTGCGAGAGGCTATTGACTCACTATTGGGAGGATGGCTAATGGCACTAAAAGAACATGTTTTTGTGCATAGATGGATTAGGTTATCCCACCAGCACATAGCGTACTGTGCCACCTATTTTCAAAACACGGGCAGGATTGTAGAATCTTAAGGGACAAATAATTATTGCATGTACATGTGCACTGTGTGTGTGTTTGTGCATGCAGCCATGCATAGTTTTGCGTATTTGTACAGTTTTTGTATGTGAGAGCATAAGAAGCATCACGGCCCTCAATCTATTCCTTCTCTTTCAGCTCAACCGCTAGGCACATTGCCTAAGGTCTGTTTCATATTGTGAATTAATTATTCTCTGCTGGAATTGTGTTAGAGCGTGTGTGTGTGTGTGTGTGTGTGTGTGTGTGTGTGTGTAAGAGAGAGACAGTGTGTGTGTTTTAGTGACTCTGTGCGTGTGTCTGCGTGTGTACTTTGTTATTGCAAAGGAAATGACAGAGCAGAGTATTATTTCCCATCTACCACATCCAGACCTCATATTTTTGAATGCATTAACTCCATGGCTATTGCAAATGCATCTCCAATGCCAATCACATTCCTTTGAATTGCAAAGATGGAGCAAGAGAGAAAGAAAGAGAGAGGGAGCGAGAGAGAGGTAGGAGGACCTGGGGTGAGGGTGCACGGTGGCTACTCCTCACTCTCTGTGGCTCTGTGCTTGTTAAAAAAAAAAAAAAAAAAATCTTAAATGCAGCTATGTGCACTGGAAAGCCTCTGCTTGCTGAATTTTAAAATACCTTTGGCACCATTGTTTTTTTTCCTCCTGTGTGTATACAAGCTGCAAGCAGTCACGCAGCTGTTTCCATGGCAATATCTATCTGTGTGAGGAATTCATTAACCCTTTCTCGTAGGAGTTCCGTGTAGAAATCCCACGTAGAATACAGATAGGAAAAGAGGAAGGGATGCTACAGTGCTATTTTTGACAAAATGCTACTATTTATGAAATGCTACATATTTTTGGAGTATAGTGGTGAATCCCTGTTTGCTTCGGTTGTTGACATTCATTGTTTCTGCACTGTCGAGACAACTGAAGGCTGTTGCATCAGGCTTTGGCATTTGAATTTAAGGAAAACTGAAATGAGGACACCTTGAATGCAAATAAAGGCATGACATGTGTTACCCCCTTTGTCAGGGGAACAACAGTGTGACCAAATGAAGCTTCCACTTCCCAGCTTTAAGCCAACCTCACAGGGAGACATAGTAAGGCTGTGTTTGATAAAAGATAAATTGCTGGCTGAAATTCATCTGGCTGAAAGACAGTGTCATATAAAAGATACATGGAGTATAAAAATGAAGAGGAATATATGACATGATACACACACAGACAGCATGTACCTACTCACACATGCGATGACAAACAAGCACACTTACATACACTCCATCTCAAGAGGGGGAAGAGAGGTAATGCTGTTACTGACTACAGACTTTGCTGGACGGCGTACGTGTCACAGATGTGTTGTTTTGATATTGATAAACCATTGAGAAGATTAACCTCGTGCCAGACCTTTACAAACACTTAATTAATTATTTTGATTGTATCAATAAAAGGCCACGAGGGTCTGGTTAAATATGCACCACCCCAAGTGTTCTATAAATGAAATGCACTGAGAGTTGCAAAGGGACATGGGTGAGGTAAGGGATGGAATTACAGATTCGTATTAGTGTTTGTCCTCCATCAATAGCTATTTAGCATCAAGTGTTGTGCCTTGCCCATGCTAATTCTGGAGCGGATGAGCCATGTGACTGTTTGAGATGTGCACTCCTCTGGTGTAGAGGACAGATGAGTGTTTCAGGTCAGTTAGTTGTGTGCCGCCTGCAGGGTGGCAAACCTTTAGTTTTCTCACAGAGAAGGATGAACAGGTAGACCGTGTGTGAAGTCGCCGGCTCGCTCTCTATTACATATAATTGCACAAAAACACAGAGTGAGAATTATTTCACAGAGAGCGGTGAGACACATCTAACCTTTGCTTAGTCTGATTAGTATTATTCAGACCCCCTGAGGACAAGCACCTCGTGCCATCATTATTGATCTTTTTAAAAATATGCCTCGCATTTTCCCAGATTTTCTTCAAGGGCCATGACTTTCTTATTTATGGTCAATAAAGAAATTTTCATTAATTTCCAATTATGTTCAAACATTGGTACTTTGCTGTAAGCAATCTAACACCAGAATTGAAAAATCGAGCATGAATCCAAGTAGTAAATGTTGAAGCTGAGTGTCTCTCATTTTTATGGCCACATTTAACAATCACGACTGGATTCATTCCAATCTGAGGTCATAAATCAACAACATCTGTCATCCTGTAGTGGATATGCCACACCACATACAGTATAATGATCAATAGTCCGTATTATTCATGTGATGCATCATTCTGGCTTGTTTACATGATTGTTCCTACCCCGTGTGTGGACAAAGCGGAAGCACTAGCAGGCATTTTCCATCTTTCTTGTGTGCTATCTATGGTTTGAGTGTAAACAGCGCTCCTCACAAGTATTTGGAACATTGTGGTGCAGTTCAGCCTCAACGAGCAACACACTGCACTTTGATTGGGCTTTCCACGGTAGCATAGCAACAATTGCCTGGTTGCCTGCTCAGAGGTAGTGCTTCAGAGCCGTGTGCCGTGTGTTTTCAAAGCCTCCAATCTCATCTCTGCGGTCAATGAATGGCGCGAGGCACATTGAAGTTGAACCTTCATTTTCTCAGAGCTTGTCAGGTGCTCCGTTACGCAGTGGGGAGGTGAGCTCTCCCAGTGTCGCTTTGACCTGCCGGTGTGATCGCAGAGTAAGACACCATTGTGAGCGGCGAATAATCGTGACGTAGAAGTCACACAGTATAATCATGCAGCACTCTTATGCTGATTAAAGCTGATTCACCTGCCATCGAACTCCCATTTAGGGAACGTGGGGCAACACTCGCAGAGACCACATGTTTGAAGTTGCTTCTGTCTTTATAGGGCTCTTACAGGGTCTTAATTAAGTTATGAGTCAGGAGGTGTGTTTGACCAGGGGCACTGAAAACAACAGTGGATCTCAGAACACTGCTGGCAGACAATGAGTCTGATTGCACACACTCTGGTTTCCTCTCTGGTATCAAATTTTGTAAGGTGTTTTTGTTTTTCCCCTACGTTGAAAAAAAAAAAAGACTTTAAACTTAAGACTTTAAAAACGTAGAAACTTGAGCTCCAAACCTGACAGTCTCTACTTTGCTCACCTTGGTAGCAGCATGCCAAGACCCATGACAGTTTGGATTGTCTCAGTGAAGTTACACCTCCCACTCCAGCATCAAGTCCAGCCTAGTCGAATCAGGAACGCAGGTCATCGGGTTCAGACTGGAATCAGGCCAGAATCGTAGTCTTTGTCTCTCCAGGGAAGCCTCCTGCTCTGCTTTTCCAAACCAAGGTGAGACAACGGCAGTGCCGAGGAGGGGACCCCCTCCCGCAGTGAAGTGGCCAAACATGAACTTGAGCTGTCATTTCTCCTCATAGTTACAGACTGCGTTGCCCCAAATGGACTTAACTTCTTCTCGAGAAGCCTTGATTGTGTTCTCTAATCAAAGGGAGCGCACAAAATCCCACAACACATTAGCGTTAAGTGAACTCTCATTAAGCAACCCTCCCCCTTTTAGAAACCACATACATTCACTCTTGTCACAGGCTGACGGTGCAGTTGCATGAAGAAACAGCCCAAACATGCTAAAACGTCTCCCAACACATCAGTTAGATATATCATCTGTTACTTTGAGGCGATTGGGGTGTTTGACAGATATGAACAGCAAGAGGAACAGGGAGTGACTGGAAGGCACCAATGCATTAACCATGTGATACTATTTATATCAGAGGAGCAAGGATGACCCAGTAACTCACATGTGTTACGCAACATATGAATGGAGCAAAAAAGAGCATGGTACATGCACATCTCAGGGGCTTGGATCTCCCTGTCATAGATGCCAATTAGACTTAATTGCAGTAATCAGGGAATGCTGTGAATGGGAGCACTATTGTGAGCGGGGCCGACCGTGGAGGAAAGCACAAGCTGAGCAAGCCCAGAGACCGAAGGGATCCATCGAGCACGCTGTCACACAGGCTCCAACTCCATATCGCGCTTCCTTTACTGTACAACACTGACCCTGCTCTGCTCCGGCTCTCACCAACACAACCTATGGCAGATGGGCTGCCTTCAAAGAACACATACATGGAGGAGTCTGCTATTTCAGCAATTATCCGCCACACAATTACTGTTGCCTTGGCGCCTATGCATGAATAGACTGACTAAAAAAAAACGGGAGTACGTCAAGCTAGTTTATTATCAAATTGCCTGGTGAATAATTTGCATTTAAATCACTGGATCCCATTTGGAAAACCAATTGGGCACTAGTTAGGTAAACTGTCCACCTCAGAGTCAGTGGTGAGAGGCCTCTCTGTTACGATGTCCACACAGTTACAGTATTTGTGTTAGATCCTCCCCTGGACTCAGGAAGAAAAAAAAAACCACGCAACATCTCCCCTACTACTTTCTCAACGAAAATCTAATCTTTAAATCAATTTGCCAATGCAACAATCATTTTTACAGAAACCAAATCACACATTAGGATACAAATTAACAATTGACCAAATTATGGTAAAGATAACAAATGGTGTGCTCTGTAAGCTGGGCCTTCTAGAGCTGCTAAACGGACAATATTTTATTCAGTAACAGTGGTAATTGTTAGAAGCAGTGTTACTGAATAAATGAACGGGGCACAGGCAGCAGCTCTGACGCTGTTAAGGGACTTCTGCGCTGTAATATTTTGGCTTTATCCATTACATGCATTATATTACAGGTTAACTCTACATGATGCTTTCAATTTAACTGTGGCTCTGCTATAATGCAGGATAAAGTGAAGATAACTGTTGGCTGTGGGGAAAAAAAGAAGTCCTGTTTAAAGAGATAAAGTTCGATCCCTCCTAACATTAAGGTTGAGCATCTGCCAATTGTCAGAACTGACTTATTGGTCAGACAACATGACTGCTGCTCTCTGCATGTGCCCAAATGCACCTCTGTGATCCACAATGCTGTCATCTATTTTTAATGTATCTATTCAGTTCATTCATGTTGTCAAATTTGCAAGAAAACGATCAAATTAAATATGAATTTATGGCATGGAAAAGTGAAAGATCCTCCCTTACTCTTCCAAATGCAAAAACAAAACAAAAACAAAACAAACAAACAAAACTGATCCTACCTCCCATCCTAATGATTTCTGCACAGCTCCTTACATGTTAAATACTGTACTGCAAACTGTAAATCATCCCTGACTACATTAAATATCTTTTTAGTGGTTGTAAACAATTAAAATCCATACAAGAATACAGAACTCTGTCTGAAGCCCCCCCAACTTAACCCCTTGCTGCACAGAAACTCCTTTTCAACTGTGGTTGTAACCAATCGTATTTTTAATTTTTCTCCTGTGTATGAACAGTGAAAGCCAGTCTGTGTCTTGCAGGTCATGTTATGTTAATAGCTCACCCTCGGGTGCCAGGTCAGGGTCAGTCACGGTGTTGCCCTTTTGATGTGCAGCATGTAATTGCCATGCCATTCAGTTTGAAACTTCCACATGATGTCGGTCTCGCGATTGGGAGGGTTGAAAACAGTCAAATTAATGGACCATGGCTCTTCCAAAAATAGAGCCCAGAAAATATAAACTCACAATACAAATAAATTAAATTAATGTTTTTTTTTTGTTTTGTTTGGTATTATGTTGACATTAAGAGTGACATTGTCCATACCAGAAATGATCACCAGAAAATCCAACCGAATTGTCTTGTTGTACATCTTTGCCAATTCATATCCCCTTTGTTGAGTGACATCACCTGTGAGAGGGACCATTTCTAGGCATGGAGGGAAGGGCAGAATGTTTTATAGCAACAAATGTCTGCTAAGTCACAACGTGTTTCAAACCGGAAAGACAAAAAACAACAACAAGATTTTATAGACTGATTGACTTCTCACAGTGCTCGTTGCCCTGACAGTGACGAAGATGAGGAGGACAATGATGATGACACCAAAGACTGTCATATCTCTGACACGCCACATTGATTTAACATGCATTATGATATAACAAAAATGTTTTCCCTCGCTCTGGTGACAGAAATGGCACCATGGCACATCAGTTGCTGCCTGCTTTTGTCCCACTGACACCACAGTGGTGACAGCATTGGGTCTACTCCTTTAAATGAGCCTTTGCGCAGAGCCTTCGAATCACCACAACTGCATCAGTGCTGGCTGGGTTGCTTAGCAACTGGACAGCACAGAGATCCCTGAAGAAAACCTCCTCCTCTGTGCGAAACACGAGCTGGTGTGATTCTTGAATTGTGATGTGCGCGTTGGCAATTTCCAGCGAGGATGTTTGTGTTTCAAACACGAGAGCGACTCCTCGTTCGTGAGAAGGAATAAGACTAAAAGAAAAAAAAAATCCCAAAATGAAATGATGATCGCGCGTGTCGTGTTGCGCGCGCTCACACGTGTCAGTGATTGTGTGTGTGTGTGTGCGTGCTTCCCAAAAAATTTGGCAAAGTGGGAGAAATGCATGGAAACACACTCCCAGCATCCTAATGTGCTCCAGAGAGGAGAGACAGACAATTCAGCGCATGAACAGGCTGTCGCTAAGGAATTCACCTTAGGTGTCCCCCCACCTCCTCCTCCTCCTCCTCCTCCACCCCCCACACCTCCTCAGCAGGGCATTATTTTAATTTCAAACTGAGAACTAAGAAACCCGCGTGGAGGAAAAAAAGCAGAGCTGCTCGTCAGGTTTCTGTGGACTGTTGCATCTCTGTCAGTTGTTGAGTGTTTCCAGGAGGAGACGAGCGGAGCACATTAACGCGTTCAAACGCCATTTAACGGCGGCCAGCGGAGGCAACTGGACTTTTTTCTCCCCCCTCCCTCCTCAAATAGGTTCTCTGATAGGAAACGCTGTGATACATGCATTGGCGTATCGGCGGTGGGGGGGGGCATCCATATTTCTCAGCATCTAATTTTTTTTATTTATTTATTTTATTTTTCCAGCAGAGAGGTGATAAAGCCTGCTCTGACGTCTGCATCAGATATTACCCAGAGCTTTTTTCAATGTGCATTTTCCCCTCAGTGACTTTGCGCTGATCTACATCATCATCATCAGCGGCGGCGGCGGCGGCAGCAACGGGGGGAGACGAGGAAAAAAAGAAAAAAGAAAAAAAAGAAGAAGCGGAGGGGGTGAATGAAGATTTCATTTTTCTTTTTTTTTTAGCCCACCGCTCCCCTCCAGCCGACCAGCGCTCCCAGCTCCAACAAATATCTGTGAACTACATCGCGCTGTGGAGTAGTCTGGCGCCGGAGCATCGCTGGAGCCATGCCTCTTCTGCAGGTTTGGACTGGGAGATTTCATCCGCCAATTTGATCAACAAGAGGCTCAACAAGAGGCTGCTGCTCAGTCATTCATGCCAGTGTTTGTTTTTCCGAGGGGAAGAGGACTTGTCATCACTTTTGAAAGTATTGTGTGCGCCGCTTTCTGAGCAAGATGTCTGATCTTCTGGTGTTGGTCGAGGGGCTCTGTGACCTGCACGGATTTCCATAGCCGGGGCCAATTCACCACATTAGATCCTTATTGTTTTTAAAGACGAGGAAAAAACACAAACACGCCGAGAAGCGCCGTTTCCATGAAGACACCGCGCGTAGATGTAGGCTAGTTTATTCGGCATCTTTAAGAGGCAATTTCTTTTTTCTTTTCTTTTTTTTTAATTGCCACTTTTTACTTTGTGCATCTTCCCGGAGGACCACTGGACTGGTTGGATTATAGAAACTACATCTAAGGATTTGTGGAGATGTTGGGTCGTCAAGAAGATAAATTATGTGGAATTTTCTCTGCTCTGGCGGCTTTGTCCTTCTTCTGCTTTGTTCAAAGGTAAGAAAAACGTCGCTTGGAGAGAGAGATGGAGAAAGAGAGGAAAAAGAGAGAGAGGGGGGAGGAAAAAAAAAACCTTTCACACCAGTAGACGTGATTACCGCTCAATAAAAGGCTGAGATGTGGCAAATCGCATTAACGGGGTGCAGGCCTGCTTATTAGGGGCATTGCTGCCGATATGGGCTCTAATAGACGCTGCTGTGGCGCGCGCGAGCGTAAAAACATGCGCGTGCTCGGCATCGAGCCTATTGTGAAACGTAACCTACTCCCGATATCAAAATGGGGATACGTGTGTGTGTGTGTGTGTGTGTGTGTGATGGGGCGAGTTTCAGGATGGTTCCTAGTAAAATGCCCCCCCCTCCCCTTCGCCCCCCCCCAGCAGACTACAGTGGACTCAGCCGATGATTAGATGATAGGGATCAATCAGCCGGAGATCGATTGATTACGCCACGGTGAGCAGCAGCTGGATGGATGAGTCTACAGCTCGGCCCGCTCGAGCCTGCTTCTCCCATCCGCCACCGTCAAGTCACATCGCCACATTGCAATCATCTTAATTGCCCCCTTTTTTTTTTACCCAACACCACTTTTATTGACCGGAACCGAATCGATCAGAATCGAGAAATAATCCCAGCAGGTCATCATCCGCTGTCTCTCTCGAGCCGGTCACACGATAAATGGGCTCCTTGTCTGGTCCCTGTAATGTTTACAGTATGAATTACTGCACGAGCCTTTCCCGAGCATCATAGCACCCCCCCATCCCTTTTATTGTCTTGCTGTTAATGGCCCTGATACATGTCCCCCGTGGCCTCCCCCCTGTCCCCTTCCTGCGGAGGCCCCACAGCCTCACTTATGAGATTTAGCTGCTCACTGAGAACTGGGTCGCACTTCCTCCTCTGACACCTTGATCCCATTATAATAACCCTGATCAACAAATGCCAGGGGGGGTAATCTGGGGCGCCTCTCAGGTGTGGCCCCTGGTCCCTGGCAGGCTGATGCTCTCAGGTCTCACACCCGCAGGTCCTGTGACCGGCCAGCTCCACAAACAGCCCTGTGAGCTAACTGAGCGGCGCCTCCCTGGCTGAGCCCCACACCCTCCCCCTCTGTAACGAGGAGGCTCAGCTGGAGGGAGCCGGCCTCAATCAGGTGATGCAGGTCATGGCACCAACCTTCTAGGCGTCAGTCGGCCTATACGGTCCTCCTGGGGGTGGTCTGCGTCTGACAGAGCCATGGGAGGCCGCGTGATAAAACACAGTTTATTTGAATACATGCCCAAGAAGAAGACTGGGCTCCTACCTGATAGGTGAGCCAAAGAAGACATGAAGATATTTAATGTCCCCATTCTGGCGGACCGATGTCAATAAAAGGAGGCTATATGGGTGAGAAATGCATAAGCAATGTACTTCTTGACCCTTCTCCATGACAACACAGGAGTCAGTATGCTGTTAGTATTATGTAGGATCGGTACAATAAAGATGGCTGACTGCAACATAAAATAAAATCACATCTTCTCACTGTAAATCTCTACAAAGTAAATGTCTGCTTTTATGTAAAATTGTCAGAAATGAAAGGAATATGAATGAAATCGATAAAATACGCCCGGTGATGTTTACTTTAGAAGAAACCGTGATTCGTGGATGGATGGATGGATGGATGGATGAATGTGCGTGTTGGCTGTTGCTGAATGCCTCCCAAGTCCACTTTTCCCTTTGTCAAAGCCTCAGCGCATTGACGTGAGGGCTTCCTCTTCAAAGGTGTGCATTCATGTCATTAATGTTGGGAACAGAGAGTACGTGCAGTAACAACATTCAGGCAACGCCGTACAGTAGGCGTGCTGTGGATGAAACAAAGCGTCTGTGACAAAAGTATCTGTGTTTGCTGCTTTTTTTTTCATCTGCCCTTAAAATGGCTCTTACACTTGTGGTCTCTGCCCCCCCCTCCCCCCCTCAGCTCCTCCACTGGAAGCACCGGAATGTCTGTGGCCAAGACCACCGTGGACAAGTTGCTGAAGGGATATGACATCCGTTTAAGGCCTGATTTTGGAGGTACGTGTCGCGGCTGCATCCGTTTCGGGGGTCTCGGGCTCCGCTGTCGAGGGCGCTGGCAAGTCGAGGTGTGATATTTACGAGTCACTCCTCTCAAATCTGTCGAAGAGCTGGCCCGTGGCAACGTATAGGGAACGGCTTTGAAGTGACTGCTACCATGTCATTACTATGCATCTATTCATATATCGAAGATGGCTGCTCCTGGAGAAGTAGGGCACACACGAAGAAGAGCAGTCAAACACTGTGTTTTTTAAAACCGGGGGATAGTGGATGTATTGATTTTGAATACTTTTCGGATTAGAGACGTTTTATGGCCTCTTTGTATTACATAGCAGCGTTTCTGAGCATTTGATCTGCAGATCTGGGAGAACCCTTCTGCCCCATTAACTTTTATTGGAAATTGTGCATCTTTTACATCCGCTCTTTAGAATAATGGTTATTTTGATAATTGCTGAAAATAGAAGGCGTGGGGGGACTAGTCATTAGTGTATGTCATTTGGGTTGATTGTTTTACTGAAACCATTTAACCACAATAGATGTGAAGCAGTATAAAAATAGTTGGATGTTTCAACGATATACTCGCCCATCACAAATGATATTTGCTGATGATTGGGCTGCATTAACGCAGCATATAGAAGTATGACACCTTTACCTAAAATCTGTAGGATGAATTTATCGAGGATGTTTCCCGTTTCATGATTTTGACATTAGAGTCTGAGGCCTGGTGCGTGCAAGGCCACTCACTGATGATGTCATAACTCAACGCTGACTGGCAGCCATAGTGATGGCTCTAATTCAACACGGTGTATGATGGCACCCAGTCATTTCAGCACCAGCTTTGTTGCTCCCGCTGTACACATGTATTCACAAACTTTGTATTCAGAAAGGTGTACGGCCACTTACTACAGCCACTGTCTGAAAAGCAAAGAGCAATGGAGGCTTTTTACTTGCAGGGGATGTTAACAGAGTGTGATGTTAATTTAATGAGAGCAAGTGACACAATAGTATGTCTGTCGCCACCTAAATTTGCTCTGGGTCCAGTGCTGCGTGGCCAAAACTGTGCTGCATCTGGAAATATATCGATGCCTGCACAATCCTTTTCATCTTCTGCTAAAATGACTTCAAATCTTTTTTTACTTTGTCAAGTCTTTCTCTTTTTATTAAATTATGTGTACAATTTCCTAAAGTTAGAAATGATAGATCTAACAGTCAACTTATTGAAAAAAACTTAATGATTTGTAGGAAGAGACAATGTGGCATGACTCATCTACAAAATATATGACTCTGCTATGCAGCCAGGTTATAAAGCAAGACTACATTAAATGAAACCATGTAATGATTACATGATACATGATGATGTTCGTTGCCTCAAGAACTTAACATATCCTAATTCACTGTGGCAGTCTGGCTTCTTCTGTAATGCTAAAGAAAATTATTCGTATGTTTAAATTCATTCTAAAAGTAGACATACGCAGATTTGGATTTTGTAGATATGATTTGGCTGAAAATGATTATATTTACCATCTGTGTCTCTTGAGTGTATATTTTTAGGCAGTATCTTTGTTAAACAGGCTGTGGGCAGCAGCTTGTCAGTCCTGCGACGACACCACGCTTGATGAGAATGAGAGCAAGCAGTGAAAAACATATAGCAGGTGTGCCTCCTCATATAACCTTCCTCTGGTTGGGTGCTCTGCCAAAAACAGATGCTCTGATGAAGGCGTATGTGCCAAAATGCGTTAGCCTGATGTTAGCCATTGTAAAAATATATTACAGTTGAGGTTACGTCTTCGTTCTGTGCTTTGGAGTTCTGCCATTTGTTACTAACAGCTCAGCGGTAGATATGAACGTTTCACACTGAAGAATTTAGTCAGTTTCATTTGGGGAATTATCAGCTTACAAGGCCCAGTCTCTTGTGAATATTAAATATCACACCAACACAAATTAGCAGAGTGTCAAATTTGGTGTTTGTCTAACATATTCACACCTTAGTCTGCTCCACTAATGTAGCTAGTAGGTAGTCGGTGCTGCCAAATGCCAACTCTCTGGATTTCTCTCCGTTGGCAGTTGGCAGAAATTTTAACTAACCTGAATGACTTTAAATGGTTTTTCCGGTTTTAACTCATCTTTGTTGTCTTACTACAAGTCAGTGCAGACAAAAGAAAGAAATGTGCCCAAGAGTTTAAATTTTGTGGCACATTTTTGTTGACAAATTTGATGGAAAAGCAGAACCCAAATATGAAAAAAGTTCTTCAGTTTGCTATAAAATCACTCAATTCAAGATACATCTCGTCCGCCATAAGTGATTGAACTATGGATCGATAACCATAAATATATGTTTATTTTTATGTATAGAAAAATGTTCCTTAATTATCATTTATCTTCAACAGAGAAAGAGAGTGAATATGATTCTGACTTCTCAGTGTAAACAAAATATATAGCTGATTATCTGTATTTGATCATTGCACAGTTCCCCACAAATACCCACCTTTTACATCAAACAAATGGACATAAATAATGTAACAGTATCTCTAACCGTGAGGTTTAAGCAAAAATGTTTTGACTCCTGGTTCTGGATTACAATGTTTTTTTGTATCGTACTTCTTTATTGGCAGGTTTTAACATCAGGTGAGATATCTTGGCTTGAAGATGATTTCAACAAACATGTCTGCTTTGGAGTTAGTTGCTCAAATCTTTTGGTTACAGTCCACATTAGTCTAGCAGCCTGTGAATGCACTGGAGTGGGAAGAGCAAGTTTTAAAGAGTGAGTATCCCAGGCAGAGAGTAGCTGTGCTTTACCCTCAGGCCAGGGAGCTGCAGTCCATCATGTCTTGATATTTCCAACATCAGTCAGCTACTTCTGTCGTGACACAACTGCTGACGACCTTCAGCACTCGAGATTCAACAAAGAGGGTTTTAATGTAGCACAATGCTGGACACCGACTGTGGCTCCTAACTGCCTGGCCAACACCCATATTTGAAATAAAAGCGAACTCAAAGCGTACACCGATGGAAAAGGGACTATGGTCTGAAAGAGGTTGGCAAGAGTGATGCCATAGGATTTTACTGATTTGCTGAGGCCTTACCACCCGTATATGCAGATGAAAAGCCCATTCTGCAGTCACTCTGTTCAGACCCTGGCCTCTTCTTCCCATTGATCTGTGAGCCAAAATTCAAGAAATGGTACACAGACCCAAATGGCAGCTGTCCCATCATACAGGATTTTACAAGGGAATTGAATTGTGATTTTCCTGCAATTATTATTGTTATTTCACTTAATTTGGCAGAAAAGCTTGTGGCTTTGTGATTTTTTTCCCCCTGACTAATGCATCAGTTGCAAATGCTGCATGTATCTTTTTTCTTTCATTATGTGTTTGTTTGGATTATAGCCCTTGGATGTAACTTCCTAACAAATTGCCCATGGCCATAGCGCTGAGTCATAGACCACAACCCCCATGTAACCTGAATGATGCATTATGTAGATGTAGATTCAGCAAGGTAACCGGAGCATTGCAGACACAGCGAAGAAAGTATTATCACAGCGCCAGTGCTCTTTTTTTCACAACATTTGTCCATTTTAAATCAAATACACTTGTATATTATCAGCTGTCTGTGTACTACAGTAAAGCCACCTGGGGCAAACTGTGATTTGTGATGTGTTATAGGGCTAACATCACATACTGCTACTTCTATTACTACTACTTTAATCAATCCCTGAAATTAAATGTCACATGGAAAAGGACACATGTTTGTATTACAGTCTGTCTTTGTCCTCACCATGAGGTCTCTGTCTCTGAGTTTCACTTTGGGAATGTGTGTTGGTCACTGTTTTAAGGGGAAACCTACTTACAGACACAACTGACATTTTTCAAAATGCCTTGTTTATTGTGTCAGTTCAGCCAGAGGCATTTTAGCAGTGCTTATTACCATTATGTTTATGCTTGCTACCACAGTGTTGATTAATGTTATCTTCTATTTAATATGCGACCCTAATGAAATAAGGATGAAACATACTTAAGTTCCAGTTTCTTCTCGGTACACTCTCTCACCGATGTCTTTTGTAAGCTTGTTCAGTTTGTCTTGATAATGAAATTCCAACTAGCTTTAACTAGATGTGCAAGTGCCTCTTAGTGAAATAAATTACGCATAAAACTGTTCTCTTCTCATTTTCCAGTATATGAACCTGTTGTGGCATGCAGGTATAAATGGCATTTTGTAAATATGGCATGGTTTGAGAATTTGAAAAATGATGTGTGGGTTTAAGATCTTGGCATAGCATCAGTAAAGCTGGTTCAAAAGCACAAAAAAAGTGTTGTTTGAATAGTTGGGTTGAGCTGATGGTATGTAAGCTGGTGAGGCAGATGATTCAGTGGGATGTGTGAGGATGTGTTAGGATGAACGAGAAGACAGGCCACATGGCAATATGGTCCTGTTAGAGAGTATCACTTCATTTCTAGAGGGAAGCTGACTGACATTTGGATAGAGTATCGGGAGAGATTTGGACATTGCTAATGGTGTTATGGATGAGACTGAAAAGAGCTCTGATTCAAAGCATTTCTTGATAGTCCATAGTTTCATGGACATTCACAGACATTATATTAAGTCTGTTTATATATTATATATATTACATACATGATAAATGTTATTATATTATTTATGTGATTGAAGACTGATGTACAAAAACAAGCCCATACACACATTGCTAGTGGTTTTTGTCTTGTGTCTTAGCCAGTGGCCAGTATGCAAAAGTCAAGGTAGTGACAGCTAAGGGTGTGTCCTTCTCTCCTTGGCCACGACTGGCTTGGATAGATCTAAATGAACTGGCAAAAAATCAAGTACAGTGCAATATCCAAGGTATGAAGGAGCTGGCCACCTTCAGGGGTTTTAAAGTGAGCACTGATCCAGAGGCCACCAAAGAACAAGTCCAGCTTGTGTTTTGATTTCTTTTTAATTGGGTGGTATTTGTATCACTCATGAAATAAAAAATGGACATGAGTCCAACATTAAGTAAGTGCAAGGATTTCTGCCCAACAGCCTAATGCAGAAGTGGCCATCCAAAGGCCATGGTGCCTCAACAGTCTGCAGGTATTTCAGTCAACTACCGTATTTTCTGCACTATAGGGTGCACTGGATTATAAGGCGCACTGTCAATGAATGGTCTATTTTCGATCTTTTT
>JBAJHX010000067.1:6063934-6086996 GCA_037176925.1 Amniataba percoides
GCAGCGCAGCTTCGTAGCTTACCAAAGTCGTACTAAAACATTTTGACAGATTTTTGAGCACCGTGTACCACATAAAAACGGTTCGAGGTCAGTAAGCACAACCAGAATTCGATTTTTGAGAGTTTAAGGATTTTAAGTGTGCCTTATAGTCAGAAAAATATGGTACATTTATATGTACACACACACACACGCACACACAATCTGCAGTCCAGATTGACTGAAACCAGATTCATATCAAGAAGTTAAAATAAATTTGATAAAATTGAAGCGAACATCATGGCTTGGCATTTCTAAAATGCTTGAGTATTTCCATTTACTTCTATAAAGTTGGAGTTGTCAGGATTACCAATTAGCTTTACAAATGTTTCTAACCAAGTGAATTGCACTGTATGATACAGTGAAGTAGCCCTGCAGGTGGCCAATAAACATCAATTACCAAATTCTTAATTAATTTAATTTACTTTATTTCGACTGTACAAAATTTGTTCCTTCTGAGAAGGAAAAGAAAAATGAATATCATCAGCATGATGTTGTTATCATTGGTTTAGATTTTGTATTTTAAAGCCACAGTGTGGCTTGTTTGACAACTATTCAATTGTATTACTGCATGTATTGTAAACCTCAAATACTTCTGATGTACAGTATGTGGAAAGCTATGCTTCTTCCTTAGCTGCTATAATGCCATACTCATCTACAACAGGAGGGCTCCATTATGACTGGACGGAGTCTTTATCCCAACGCACTGCTGGAATTTGACATGAGCCTTTAGTGGGTCCATCTGACGGAGCATTAGCATTATATTTTCCCGTTTAACATTCTCAGACATTAAAAAGAATCAATAGGTGCCAGGACCACAGGGATGTGAGATCCTGACTCTATCTGGAAGACAGCTGGTGGCCATAACTGTAAGCACCCGATCACTGGCTATAGGCTACATTTTACCAGTCTGTTGCAGCTCTACGCCAGTTCAGCCTGCAGCCGTGTCATCAAAGTACGCTCACCTGTCCCTGTCTGCCATACACAGCCTGGCTTTTACTGATCTCATTTCCCATTGACCCAAATGAGTCCCAGCTGCAGCTTGATCTTGTTTGTAATGGAAAAGCAGTAAATGTAGCCATGAAACTGCAGATCAGTTGCAGTGAGACTGGCGAGTAGAATAGACACTTAATTGACCGAATATGAAAGGGAGAGCCCGGGCATATGAGTAAAAGCAGGAGCTGCAGCACTTCATATTCAGTTTCTAATGTACTACACTGTATGTAATGTAAGTGTAATTGATCCTTGGCTATCCTTTGTGTCCTGTGAGATAACAGGCTAAATGCTCTCTACGTATGTGTGCAGCTATTTACAGAAATCAGTTCCCTTGCAGTAGCCTCGGTGAACATGGCTGCTGATTGATGTGTGCTGGACATCAGTCGCAAGCTGCATTTTAAGTGATATATGGTGGCTGTTCTTTCAAGGCCAGTGGACACTTTTGCAATACTGAGGACAATCTCTTAGTCTGTGTGCTGCCACATGTCAAATGGTGGGCTGCTTTGCATATGGGGTGATAGCACAGGCCATCGTAACTCAGTCTCAAAGTAATGCCTATTCAGCGCAAAACAGGAGTGTGTTGTCAGAATCCCAGGATGGATGTTGGGGCATGTACAAGTGATATCTATCCTGATGAAGAGAGAGCGCCCAGTGATTTATTTCAGAGGAAACACGGGAAAAATGCTCAAGCTGGGCGCTTTTCCCTTTTCCCTTCACTTAGATTTTCTATTTGAATTAAATGAGGTGTGTATGTAGGCAGGCAGAGGGGGGCAAGGGTGGGGAGAGATAGCATGCAGGAGAAAGGACATACTTCATCTTCCTATTCAAAGTGTTGTTTTCAGCAACTTTGAAATGAAGGAGAAAAATGCTGATAGAATTGCACCAGAATGTATCGCAGTGGACTGCAAAGTACAGAAACCCTGGGTCAGACACTGGTGAGGCATCCTGCATGCGGGGCATTTTTTTCCTTTTCGACTCTCCTCTTAAGGTCCCCAGTGACTCACTTTTTGAACCTGCTGTGATTGATGGGAGGTGTGCCCTTGACAGGGCCAGGATGGGCTGGCCAAGGGCAAGATGCAGCTATCCAATTGTTTCACATAGATAAACAAGGAACAAAATGTCATTTACAGCATCTGGAGATAGATGCTGTCATCCTCACTACCGGGAAGCACGCTTAAAAGCCAATTTCATTATTGAACTCCAACAGCTAGCTGTATAAAACAGTTTCCCACATAAAAACAATGTATGCATCATGCAGAGCTGGAGGAAAAAACACAATTGGAGAGTGCAGATGTTGAGGTCAAAAATACAAAAGAAATATAAAAGCCATCCTTTATGGTTATGCTCTACTTATAATTACAACAGGGCGGGATTGAATTGTATGATGGGTATGTGATGATTCGACACATGCAAGAACATTTAGTTAAATAAAAAAAGAGTTTGTAGTTATGAAACTGTGATTTGAATCTTGTGTGTTGATTGCTTTGGTTGTTGAAAATATATATGAAATTCTCATCCCAATTCTCATACTTTGAAATAACAACACCACAATCAAACGGTTGTCGCAGTCGATGGTAAAGACTATTTAGAATCAGTGTGCAGTGTATATTGAACCATCACAACCGCACTTCTGCTCTGTGCTGCCCGGACCGTGGTTTAATCATGATAATGCACTGTGTGGGGTTCTGATGTAGAAAATAAACTAGACACCATTTTGTGTATTATCACTTACATGCATCAGTCATTGTGTGCAGTGGTAACAGCGCAGGAAGCTATTTTCAAGTCCGGCAGTTTTAGTTTCCATACCTCAACCAAACTTTAGCACTTGGCATTGACTGTTTGGAGTATCACTCTAACATGTCTGATACATGTAAGAATGAATACATTCGTACAATACAAATGTATGAATATATGGAGAGACGAACATCCTGATTTTGCATGGATCCTTCTTGACTTAAGGCGTAAGATCCGTTTCCCCTGTGACTACCTCGCATTTACAGCAGTGTTAGAATCTTGCACATTAACTGAGAACAAGGCTGGAGTACAAAATATTGCCATCACAAGAAGTAAGGAACTCAAGTAGCTGGCTGTTTGTTGGCACTGTTTTTTAAGTGCATGCTTTCAAAAGATGATCCATTATTCAGGATTTTTTTTTTTTTGTTGGGTGGCTACATTGATGCTGTGGATGCACAGCGGTTGCTCTTATTAAGTCATCAGTTTCAATCAAAGACGCAAACATTTAGAAATGATTTAAACATGTGTTACTGAGTCGACCTGACAGGCTGTTTTTCTGCTGGCGTGGTTCACAAACACGCGGCCTGTAGATGATCTCCAAACACATTCTGTCCTTTTCACCTCTGTACTGGTGTATATGTCTGACATATATTTATTTATGAATTCAAATGCGTACTGGACTACCTTCATTTACTACCTGCAAAGTGCTCATTTAGTTCATAATTTATACCGTCTGGACATTAAAAGCAGAACCATCCATTTTTTCCCTATAAGGTCACATGCCTACAGTTCAAATATAGACACAGGTATGAAGTGACTGATGAGCTAAAGTGTTTTTCTTCAGCAGCACAACACACCTTCTCTATTTCTCTCCATTCCCCTCCTCCTTTTCTTTGAGTCTTTGAACACACCCCAGCAAACACTGTCACTTTTCCTTTTGATTCCAGTTTTTTCATTTGGTCTACGTGAGGTTATTTTGTTTTCCCAACTTTACATTTATGCGGGATGTTTTTTTGATATGCTATTTTTTCCTTGTTTTTGAGTCTGTCATTTAGAGTCTGTTATCCAGCTCTGTTGACTTTTGTTTGTCACGTTGTTTTTTCTTTGTTTTGTTTGAGGTGAGATGTTTTGTTTTTTTCCCCCAAAGTTTCTTTTTTTATCTCACCTGCACAATGTGACTTTCTCTGTTCCTTTGGTGTGCCACCATTTCATGTGCAAATAAATGAACTCTACACTCTAGATGGCAGTGCAGGAGAAGCAAAGAGTATTAAATTGTGAGATTCAAATGAGTAAAAAAAAAAAAAAGTCTAATACGTGAAGAACATTTTTGCAGTTTTTTTTAAAACTCTTATGTATTTATATCCTAACTTACTGACATCCTTGTAAATTTAAAGGCGGCACATTAGTAATATTCATTTTATCATTTTTTTGTCACGTGTTATTTTCATTTAGACCCTCTCTTTATTGTAGATGTGATAACATTTTACCAGTCATAAGGGATAAGCAACACCCCAAATCCAGTTTTATGTGTATTTTCATGGCGTGTTACAAATTTGGAGTCTTTGATAGTGCATTCTGCACATTTATTTGATAGCCCACATAAAAGAGATGACAAGAAAGGTCCTCGGCCAGATGTTGCGGTTCATTGTCAGTGCCTTAACCCCTGAGCTGCCACGGTGTCCTAGTGTGTCAGGTTTTAGGGTCTGTCTTTTCTCTTAAAATACTCCTTGCTTGTTGTAAGTGATATAACGGCCTCAACAAAAGAGTAAAAAAGATCAGAGATTATTTTAAAACCTATGGCAGCCAAAAACATGACCCTCTGTTCCCCTGCATGTACACCAGAGTTGGTGTAATGGTCACAAATTAATGTATTAATAAAGAATTAATTCATGAATCCTTCTCTCTTGAGACATATTAGCTATGATCGTTGAGGAGGATCTGCTCATAATTACCACAAGTTAATATAATTATGCAGGCAGCTTCAGCAGGACCTACTAAAACACGGCACGCCACTGAAGTGACTAGACTAGGAGATTATTTTTGAAACATGGCATCCGTAGTTTTGAAAAAAATGGGAGAAAAATTATAAAATCTTTACCTTTCCCACTCTCATCCATTTTCAGAATGTTCTCCTCAAAATTATTATGCGTCATGGAAATAATGGCATTGATTAAAACTGTCACTGTGCTGCTTACTGAATAAATTAGGCCTATAAGTAAATAAATTATAAGTTGGACCATAAAGGACTATTAAATGAATTATACACTTCTTTAGCCAATAAGTTTCCTAATGGCTTCAGGATAAATCCTGCAGTGGGCACAGTTTGTCCTCAATTATCCGCACTGTACATGGGCATTCTGCCTTTTTTTTATTTTTTACCCTTTTATAAAGAAATTAACCTTCAGGAGCCTTTATTTCTTTTCATTTCAGTTTTTTAGTTAAAGAATCATGACTCAACCCTCATCTTGTGCACATAGCGTCCTCTGTTTGCTCAGTACGTCAGTACGTGGCTGTCAGATCCAGCTCTGCACATCTCGACAGTGTGAGGAATCAGTTGGGGATATTTTAATGTTTAATGTTGTTTAACGTCTAATGTCTCCCGTGTTCAGATCATTTAACTGTCTCCAGTACAGAAACCTTCATATAAACTTACAAGGGAGTGGACACACAGATTTACTTCTTTTGGATTTACTCCCATGTTTAGGCATTTCTAAAAAAATAACATAGAAACTCCTCTTAATGTGTGCTTTGTACATTTAAACAATGTCTTAAGCTTTGATACCTTATTCAATATACAAAACTAAACCTTTGTCTGTAACTCACTCTTCATCCTCCTGGAGTAGTTTAATAATGTTCCTCATGGGATTGTAATTCATGAGTTGGAAAGCCAGCCAGTAATGTGTGCAGTGTTTCATAACTCACTGACAGAATCTGTGTATGCAAGTTGGGAAGCATTGTTCATGTGCAGCTTTTTAGTGTGGGATCTAAGTAGGTTTCATATATCAGGTCCAAGGTTTGTGACAGGATAGGACGATAAGATGAGGCCACCTCTACTTATCCTCTGTCTCTCTGGCTTCCTGTGATGTACTGCCTCTGCTCCCCTGTTTTACCTCATCATTTTCTTTTGCTATCTCTTCTGTCCTTTTTTTCCCGCTCCTCATGCCAGAGCAGCTTTAATGATTTCCCTTTTATTCACTGGCTATCACTAATCTTACGTGGCTGTTTCTGTATCCATAGCTGCCGTGAGAGCGCACTGTACGTTTCAGGGCTGTTCAGCAGTGTTAGCGCTGGCAATTTTACAGTCAGGTTATTATCCTCAGATAATGGTGAATGCTGCAATGATGTAACTTGTGTTTGATCAGGAATATCCCATTGAGACTGAGATCTTAGTTTCAAGGGAGGCCCGAGTACAATGTAAAGCGACACAGGGTACGGAAGAACGTCAAATACATTAGAAAACAGTAAAAACAGCAAGGTATAACCATTGTAATGAGAAAATATACATTCAAACATACAGTTGTCACACAAATTGAAATACATTTCATACACCAGTGACTGTTGTTAATGAATATTTTAATTATATAGTCTAGTTAGAAGTGGATATACATTCAGCACGAGTCATTTAAACGAGGACAGTACTGAAAGAAGGGAGGGGAAAGATCTTATCAGCTAAAAGACAAATGAAAATCATCCTTTGGGTTTATCTTTTACTGAAAAACAACACGATTTAATGCATTTGCTGACATGTGTAGTGAAAAAGCAATTGAAGGATATGGAATCAATTAATTAGGCCTCAAGAAAAACATGACGCAGAGCTGCAGAATGAATTGCAGTCGGTAGGTTTCCTGTTGGGCTGTTGGGCAATAAAACCGAAACAGCGTGGCTTAGATCAGATCACGCTGGGGACGTTTGTAAACTCGCCCGGAGAAGCTATATCTTCCTTGTCATTAGGTTTTGAACACTGCCGAATTAGTCACAACTAAAACGTCCCTCTTTGTGTGCCTTCCATCTCAGCCCGGTCATCATGTCTTTGTGCAAACCTCCCCCCCTCAGCTTCATCTTTCATACAAAAACCTTAATGTGATGTAATTCTTCAAGCGGTGCACAATAAAAGACCAAATGGACATATTTAAGTTAGAATATTTAACGTTTAAAATTGTGGTTAAAACTGGTAATTATTCAGGTACCTCACTATTTGTTGAGCATCGTCTCAGTTGAGGAGAGAGAATTACGGTGGCGTTTCTTGCGATGCCTCCAAACATTTGCCTGAATAAATGTTATCTGTTGGCGAGGTAACTTTTCAAATGATGGTTGAATATTTATGGAGGCAGCGTTGTGGCTCGGTGGTTAGCGCTGTCGCCTCGCAGCAAGAAGGTCCCAGGTTCAAACCTGCCAATCTGTTCCGACCTGGGATCTCTCACTGTGGAGTTGACATGTTCGCTCAGTGTCTGTGTGGGTTTCCTCCGGGTGCTCCACTTTCCTCCCACAGTCCAAAGCAGGTTAGGTCAACTGGAAACTCTAAATTGCCTGTAGGTGTGATTGTGTTTGTCAGTCTCTATGCGTGTTAGCCCTGAGATAGACTGGTGACCTGTCCAGGGTGCGCTCTCGTGCCCAGCGCGTGCTGAGCGCGCTCAGCCAGGCCTTAGCAAGAGCGTGGAGAAAATGGAAGGATGTTATTCAATTATAAGATAATCGATTTGAATCATTTGTGGCTTTAAAGCAAAGGAGCTTAAAGAGCTTATGTGCCTCATATGTTATGGCTGAAACTAAAGCTGTTGTTTTTTTTTTAAATCTCAAAATGATTTTACTGTGATTTCTGAATAGTGGGTTGAACATTCAAGTCCTCTCATTTTGTGAACTTGCTGGGATGTTTAAGGTCTTGAGGGTGCAGGATGAATGAATTGGGCCAGCACAGGCAACTACAATAGTTCCCTGTGGTGACCTGAATAGTTTAATTCATAAAGACAATCTACATTCACAACATCGTGGACTAATGTATGAGAACTGTCGAACCGTCTCTCTCTATGTTAATATCACCACCTAAATTAACAGCCGTGATGTGAAATGCTTTTTTGGCAGACATTTGAATTATGTTTCTGTGACAATGTCCTGATTTGATGCATTACTATTTTATTTACAGATACTTTTGTTTCAACACTTTTTTATGTAGTTGCCAATCGTCTTTTAGGTGCGGTATTTGTAAGCGTTCACACACTCACGTCTCATGTACACTGCCTGAATCGAATGGTAAGGATGTCATCAGTGTTGAAATGCTGCACCGTTCTCACATGACACACAACAGTTGTTAGATTTCAGATTTTTATCACAGTCACGCAGCACTCAATAATTTAAGCCCATAAACTTTATGATAAATTGGTTACAGCCAAGGGTGGATGTGTTTGCCTGTGCTTTCCTGTGCACTCCTCTGCTCTTTTCCTCTGCGATTCATAAAAATCACCTACAAATGTTCAGAGTGGACGCAATTACATGACAACTGGTGCAGATACAGAGCTGAAATCAGGAGCGCTGTGTTAAATAATTACATTTCAAGGTGTCACTGCTACTTTCCAGATCTTCTGCATTATTTGCTCACGGTCGATTCCTTTCAAACACCCTCTGCTTTTGCAAGCAGAGGTGCCTTTTCTGCATCCTCTGCATTTGTACTGGTTGCTTTCTGATGGAAATAATTGATGAGGCCGCTGTATTAAACGTGTGTGTGTGTGGGGGGGATTCGGTGCACCGCAACATGTTGTTCTATTTGTTAATTTCTTGAGGGAAGGGCTTCATGAGAGCAGTAGCCATTGAAAACAAAAGCAAACACAGACTCGACTGGATAAATCATCGTGCTTCTCTTGCAACACTGTAGGGAAAATGCTGCACAGTTGCTATGGAACCCTCTGTTGCTAGGCAATGGGTTGATTATCAGAGTTTTTTATATAAGAGACAGAGTGGTGTTTTCTTTGCTGTCCAGAAAATTTTGTTTTCCGAACTGACAGCTTTTACAACTGAAGGATCTGTGGAACAACATGACAACGCGATCTTCGACTTAAATCCGGTCTGATATGTTCACACTTTGAAATGTGTGGCGTGCTGAATATTCAAACGCTCCACATTTAGATGAAATGTAAACATCATGAAAGGTTTTAATGGTAAACATCGGTGCTGGGAAAAAGGCAGCACTTCTCCTTACCGTACAAAAGCCTATCTGTGACTGTCTAGCTTCCTGAAGGAGCCTCTTTAATCAGATTTCATCATGGAGCGATGCTGTTTGGGGCTGCAGTGAGACGTCTTCCCGTCTGTGGGAAACATATTTTTCTTGGCATGGCATCAACCCAGATATGCCAAAAGAGTTAACTCGGCCCCTAATCTCAGCACCTGTTTGCTGGTAAATTATGCTCCTTCATTTATTAAAATATCCCATTTGTAAGCAGTGGAGGAAGTGAGGGACTATCATTATGTTGCCCTCTTGTGGTTGCATTCAGATATCAGACTGATTAATCCTTCTATGAGAGGAGAAAGTAATCCATCTTTTTTTTTGACAATTGCTGTTGATTCTTTTGTCTGTTCCTTTTCTTTTTTTTCTCTCAGACATTTTTTAAGGTTAAAGTGTGTGTTGAAAATCATAACAAAAGCAGAAATGTGGACAGTCCAAAAAATTTTAAAACCTCTTTGCAGATTACCAAATGAAAAAATACAAGCAATGGATATGAGCAAAGAGGTCTGACTCTCTCTGCCTCCATCACAATCACATGTTTCTGTCTCAACAGCAGCCTTATGACGGATTTACACAAACCTGCGCTCTTTACTCTTTTGCAAAGTGTCTAAAATGAACCCTGTTAACCCCAGCGAGTACCAGAGTATGCAAAGCCTGACATGTCCTGTTCTGTACTTTCCCTGGTGGTGAATGTTATGCCAAAAATCTTACAATAGAAGTAAAGGAATAACAGGTAACATCGCCAAACGCATGAACCAGCATGCTGTATTTCATTTCACTGCAGTGCTGGTTTATTTCTTTGTTCACACATTTGTAGAGACTGTGTCAGACTGAGACTCTGTCAGAGACGGACAATGAAGCTTTTCATATATACATGTTTTATTTTTGAGGAACATATAATACGTGCACAGTGGAAACTTTGGCTGACACTAACAATACATAATTGAAATAGTGATTTTTTTGCTAATTTAGCAAGTGCCCATGAGGTTACTGTCTGACATACTAAGCTGGGTGTGACCCATAACAGG
This sequence comes from Amniataba percoides, assembly GCA_037176925.1. Classification (NCBI taxonomy): domain Eukaryota; kingdom Metazoa; phylum Chordata; class Actinopteri; order Centrarchiformes; family Terapontidae; genus Amniataba; species Amniataba percoides. Next base: position 6,073,943 of record JBAJHX010000067.1, read on the forward strand.
TTTCTTTATGGTGTAGCTGGATTTGTCTGTACAGTGAAATCAAGAATAATATCTGAGACATTTGTCAGATTCTAAAACACTGAAAGAATCTGAGAGTCAGAGATGGTAGATGTTTCAAATCACAGGATGAAGAGGACGAGTGAGGAGCTCCTCTCCACAGTGTGCTCCCACAGAGACACGCTGCCCACAATTAAAGTCAGGATGTGTCTTCTAATCGTATGACCACTTCCAGACACTGAACTTATATTGTTTTGATGTGAGCTGCCATTACCAAGGAAAACATGAAATAGGGCAGCCTCACCACCCACTACATGGGTTTAGCTCGTCTGCCCTGAGGGTAGATAAGACTGTCAGACTGGAAGCTGAATGTGGCAACACATTGGTGTGTGTGGAGAGGACAGCATACATAGATAATAAGCGAAGGAGGGGACAGATAGGCTAAATGATAATAGTAAAAATTAAAAATAAGAAGCTGCTGTCAACAAGGAGTGAAAACATGATAAGCGCAGCGAGAAGCATGACTGGCTGGTTCTTGAACCGTCGAGGGAATCTACTCGACGCAGCAGCCATCGCCATCGCAGAGTTCCCAGCCCTTCAGCCACGATCCAGGTCAACCATCCGATGCAGAGACACAATTTAGATGTTGGTGTTAGATGATGTACTAATTTTAAATGGTTACCGTGGGGATCATGAGGCAGGCAGCGCAATTCACCCGCCTCGTAATGTAAATGTTACAGCGTTTACTTTCAGAGTGCAGGTATGTTTTTAGTGTTATTAAAAAGGCATTTGCCGTCAAAGATGAGACAAATTAGGCCTGCGACACCCCAGGAGGCTCAGCAGTGGTTTTAACGTCCCCGGGCCGCCGTTACTCCCCACACACCAGCGCTGAACTCCCACACTAACCCTGCTCTCTCTGAACCAAATGATATTTTTCAGAGATTTTTGGGGAAGCTTATTTTTGGCACATACACATTAGTTAAAAGAAGAGAGAGAGGACAAACTTGTTAGAATAAACCTAACCTCCAGAATGGCTCAGGCCAATAATTTCTTAACCTGCTCCAATTAAAAAATGAAAGACTCAGTAAGGACCCACAAAAAGCAGCTAATTCAAATACATTTTATAAAAAAGCTTTTTTTCTGTTTACAGCATGTAGAGGTTGGTTTATTTTTGTCACTCTTGTGCCGCATTATTGTGCATTAAAAATACTATTTGTTTCTGATATGTTGTTTAATGGATGACTTCTGCAAGACAACTCTCTTCATGCAAGGCACTGCCACAGTCATGAGCACAGAACTGGTGCTTTAACAGTAAGGACGCCCAGTAAGGTAATGACATACAGGGAAACCAGCAATACTGCTTACTAATCAGTGACCAGTCATAAAGAAGAAAAAAAGAAAAGCAACTGTGCAAATTCTTATTTCTAAACTAGATAAATCCCTTTAAAATGCTTCTCCATTTTATGGTATCACAGCTCGGGATAGCTGTCATTCTTGAACTGATAGACACTAAAATGGAAATGCTCTGCCAAAGTTCCTTAATCACTCAGAGGTACCTTATTTATCCTGCATTAGTTACCATTTTCCCCTCTGTTATTGGTGTGCTGGTGCTTTTATGGTGCATTACCACCAACAGCCACCACCACCCTTTACAGTCAGTCTGTGCTCATGGCAAGCGTGTGCATTCTTGCATGCTGGTATAACATGTAATCATTACTCTGCCACGCCACTATTGGTCAAAAAACCCAGAGGGCACCTTTCGTTTTGTAATATTTGTCCTCTGAATGCCGTCGCTGTGCCCTGTTTTGCAGGCTTAGTCCAAACAGTTTGAGATCAGTGCATATTATATGTATTTTTTTTTTATTTCAGGGCTAAATTGAAAGCCGATCCTGTTGTGATATTGGCCGACATCAGTACAAAACAAAAACACAAACTGTTTATACTGTTTAGGGTAATTGTTCGGAGACGAACGGTTGATCTCTTTATCTCACTCGCATCTTCGTTTTGTATAGAATACCAAGAAAAGCGTAGACTAAAAGATACCTGCAGTTAGCCCTTTGTGTACCGGTTATTATATGTTCACGCTAATTCCAAGAATTCTGTGGAGAAAAAAAAAAACAAGAGAAGTATTTATTTAAAGATGTAAAGGTTTTCTTTTCTTTTTTTTTCCAAAGGTGTGTTGTTCTCCCAACTTGTGAGGTGCAAGTGCAGGTAGCAGGTTTATTTTGAGAAAGCTGTGGTGACAAAGTGAGTGCCTCTGTTTCGCTAAAGCAGGGTCAAAATATGCAGAGAGAGAGAGAGAGAGAGAGAAAGAGAGAGGGAGAATTGGTGCTTTCTGTTTTCATCTAGCGAACGAATGTACTTTGACATCTCTGGGGAAAACTGTTACTGGTTGCCTTCACAAAGTGCGATGGAAAATGGCCCTACTTTTTCCCTTTTTTTTGTAGGACGAGATGGGTCAGGGAATATGACAAAGCTTCAGGGCATTTAGTGTAGTGGGAGGAGAGGGGGGGAGAAAATGGGATTACAGAGTGTAAGAGAGAGGATAGATGGGCTTTTTCAGCCAAGTGGTTTGCTGGTTAATATTTTAGCACCAGTATTTGAAGAGAAACATCATAATTAACTAATATCTGCAGGAAGGGCCCCGCAGGAAGAAATGATCTTTAAGTCATTTAGATGGATCAGGGGACACCTTAACAGCGGTTATGGATTACAGTGTTTGGCTCTCGTGCCATCCTAGTTTTAAACGTGTGTGTTGTTTCTCTGATGGTTGTATTGCGGTCAGCGTCCACTCTAACTGTGCGTTCAGTGGTGTCGGGCTCAAACACTGCAGAGTTTTACAGTAGAAACTCTGTATGAAACTGTATGTCTCTTAACTGTGTGATATCATAGATGAGTACAGTCACGACCGTCTCCCTTCAGGCGACGGGGGAGTATTTCCTGACCCTAATACATCAGGATCGTAGGGATAGTACAGGAAAGTACTGTACATAGTTTCCTTTGAAGCAGAGCTTATGAATAAAGACCCAATTATGTTTCTTTTTTTTTACCATTTGGAGGTTTATCAAAGCTTTTGACCAAACGGTCCAGTTCAGATAATTAGGAGCATATTATGTGATCCATTTACTCAAATTAGTAAATCAGCTTGTAAGGCTGGCATTACAGAAATGTGTAGTTTGTTATGTTCCAGTTTATTCCCTGAACTACACTTGTGACTTTTTTCTTTTACTCGTGTGCATATTTTTACTCAAAATGCCGCAGTTCCTTTCTTTATGTAGTGAACCTGAGAACTAATACACTTACTTGTGACTTACTGAGGCTGCTGTGAAAGTGTGCGCGTGTGCCCATACGAATGGATTTACAAACCACACATCTGTCACTATTTATAGTCCAGGTGCATTGAAATGTGTGAAACAAGTTTGGTTATGTTCATGTACATTCACTGGAGCTTTGCCTCCGAGGTTTTGAGAGAACAGTGCTTAAAGCTAGGAGGCATTTCATCGCTCATAAATCTCATAAATAAGGTGCAACATGACTTGGGAATAGTTCTGGTGCATACACAGACTCAACAGTGCTCATGCTCCAAACTTGGACCAGATCCTGGCAGCGTGCCCTGCAGGAGTGTGTGCTCATTCCTATCTTATTTCATACAATAGAAAATGAGCTCCATGCAAGTAATTGGAGGCAGACACACGGTTCGTGGGTCTCTGCTGTTATTACAGTGATAAACACTATAGTTAGTGAGGCTAAAGTGCAGACTGACAGCTTTGACTGGACTGTATTTTTAGCATTATCTGATAAAAATATGTATAGTCATATAGCCTTTTCACGCACATTAAGCCTTTATTTCAGGGCTGTGAAGGCATTTGGACAGATTAGGGTTATATTAGCAATTTTTATACATTGTCAGAAATCTTTATGGGCTCTGAACTGTGCGAGTCTGCAACCCATAAACATCACTGTGACTCCTGCTGTCGACTGTGACTGTCAAGATCTGTTCTGCACTTGTTTTGCATTTCAAAGTGTCGTATTTTGAGAGGACTCAGAAGAAAGGGAAAGTCGTAGATCTGTTGTGGTCAAAAAGGGACCATGAACGCAAGATGGTGTTTGGTTGTTTTTTTGTGAACCTGTACAGCACACATCCATCAGCTGAGCTCAGACATGAATCACCTGGTCCTCTGTGAGTCACGGTGACCCATGACTGTCTGTGCCTTATCCCTGTGTTTTAACATGAAACATGCAAATGATATAACTTAATTAACAAGAAAATTAAGAAATCCTTGACCCTCCTCATGACCCTTATCTGACATTTTGGTGCCACTTGAACCTCAAAAATGTGCACTTCCTGTGCTACAGCGTGTAGCTCACAGATGTTTCTTGTGGCTGTCATACAGTGCAGATAGGATTGTACAAGGAATGAGGCCTTGCAAAGTTTTAAAGAGGAGGGAAAAAAAGTGAAAATCAATTATCTAAATAGATGTGCAAGGACAAACCAGACAAAGAAAGAACAACTAACTTCTCATTGACCAGGATGGCATGAAAACTGTTCAGTATGTTTTTTTCTCTCATCATTAGCATGTTCTGTTTTGTTCTTAATTTGTGCAATGAGTCAGCGAAAAGGTTGGAGACAAACAGAGTGTCAGAGAGAGAAGACAGGAAACAGGAAGGAAAAAAACACCACGTAAAAACATCAATGTCATCCCAAATCCATTTCTCTCCCTCGTATAAGTGGAAGGTCAGAGGTTCTGTGTTTTGTGAATGTAATGATACACGCGATGAGGTGCATATCGTACTTCAGCCGCTCTCTGCTTTGTTTATGATCCTTATGCTAATGCCATTTCCACATAATACCATGGAACATTATCTGAATACACTGATTCAGCACTGCCACATGAACCAATCGCTGAACCGTTTCTGCCGTTTCTGTTTCCTGTGTCAGCAATTCATATTTTTATGGCCTGATCACTCTCACTGAGGCGATGTGAGGCTGACGCGGATTGAAGAGGAAAAGGATGGTCGGGGGAGGGTGTTTAGGCGCTAAGGATGACATTAGGCCCAAAAATGTATAGAAAGAGAGGAAATGTGTAACAGTAAAACACCGAGAATCGCTGTCGACAAATCTGTGCGCTCCGAAAATCCACCGCCCGAGGCCTCTCGAGTGCTGGGTGCCAGTCTCCTTTATTTTGCTGCTCACTAGGAAAGGTATCAAGTAAAGAACGGATGAAAGGATGAAAAACAAGCAACTTTGAATAGACTCTCCAGCCCTCCCAGAATCTAGCTTTCTGGTTTAGTAGTGTGACGCTAACGCTACCAAAGTTAGTTTGGCTCATTATAAAGAGCTGACAACAACAAAATGAATTAACTCTGGGTTAGTGTCTTAAAAGCAGAACTCGAGGCTCAGGGAATTCCTCACTGTAGTACATGGTAAATGGTGATTAATCATGGCAATTATCTAAGATATACTGCAAGCACAGGGATGTGAAGTAAGCGTTTTGCTTTTGAGTATTTCAAAGAAAACAATGTTGTACAGGGGCTTATCCGTGTGATCGAACGTAGTCGCGCAGTATGCAACGTCGCCTACTGTTGGTCACAGTGACAATGGATAATGGATAATCCTTGTAAACATGGAGTTGTGTGCATGTCGAAGTGGGCTGAGCGTTTACTGTACATCTAAGGGAGTTGCTGTGCATAGCTGTTTACATGTCTACAGCATGTACTGTAATCATGTAAATGAGGCACAGTTTGCTCTTCTTGCTCTCTTACACGGATTGCTAGCCTGGAAATTAGAATGGATGACTGCATTTTTATTTCTGCGTTGTTTCATAAGCTCCTTTACATTCTGGTTTACATGCACTCCATGAGCAGCAGATTTAAACTTAAAATAATAATCAATAATAATACATTTTCTATCCGATGTTGGTTTCACACACAGGTGATGCCCTTTATTATGAGTTGCAAAAAGTTACAAGTATACAAAATCTGATGTGACTGCATGCTACTGAAGTTATAAATGAAGATCTGAGAACTTCAGAGACTAAAATTAATTAGTGGCTTTAAGTTGGTGGAATTAAAAGTATTTACAAGGAAAAGGTATTTACTCTGCCCTGTCAGTTTACCTTTCTTGATGCAAAAAAAGTGTTTTCATAGTATTGCGCTTCCCTTACATCCTTTTTGTACATTTGTAGTGACGTCAGTTTTTCCCTTTTCCCCTCAGGTAATCCAGTCATCGTAGGAATGAGCATCAACATAGCGAGCATCGACTCCATCTCAGAAGTAAACATGGTAAGTTAAGTACTAATGACTAATTTGGCTCATGTTTTGTTTTTTGATCCAAATGTGTTCACTTCACCCTCACACTTCAGTCACGGCTAACATCCATCATAGTGAGGATGTAACATACAGGAGGTCCACGCCAATCCACCCAGTTCTTACACATCTCCATGCAAGCACCCAACCAACCACATGTGTACAAAACACATACAGATGATCCCTCACCAGCTTCCCACCCACAAACACTGCCAGGTGTGGTCGTCGGAGTGAACGGCCAAACAAGACTGGGGGTGTTGCTATCAAGTATCTGTGGTGGTGCGCAAGAACATATATAGTGTTCATTTCACTGAATGAAAGCTCGGCTTTCATGATGACTATAAAATTGAATGGGTGTTTTTTTTTCCCTTGAGCTACTAATAATTTCCTCACAGTGTAATCCTTGCTCTGCAGGGCAGCACATTTTCATTTGCTCTGGCGCAGACTTGAGAGTAGCCAAGAACGCCGGCTGAGTGGTGAAGACGGCAATATGGCCGGTGTCTGAATGATGACGTCACAGTGTCTCTTAGCGCTCCCTTTATTTCACTCGGTGTGACACAGTCACTCACAGTGCAGCTGACTCGGCGAGGCAGCTTTTCTGTGCTTTTTTTGTGTTTTCTGTCACCCTCTCAGTCCTTCTGTCTTTCTTGTGTTTGTCTACTGCTTTTGCGTCTGGAGGAGCCAAATGATTTTTAAACCTGTTTAATTAAATCCACAGCAGACTTTATTTTAGATATGTTCATGATTTGACTGAGATATATTGGCTCTCGTAGGTTCTGTGTGGAAACACGTGAGCATTTTTGAATAATAAGGAGTCCAAATTATCAGTGGCAAAAGGACGTGTGAATTTCAAATTTGTGAAGGGAGAGATATTAAAAAACAAAAAGCAAAATGTCAATGTTTGAAGCCTCTTTTGTTGAATCAAATGTTAAAATATCTTTGTTTTCTGTGTTTGTCAAACCAATTTAGAGCTCATCTTCCCAAATCTGCATTTTAAATGTTGCTTTTTCAATGCCACAAATGATTGAGAGGGTTGATTTATTTGTTTATTAGAGTTTGGCTGAGGGCTCACTAAGAGCTTCGCTCATTCATATCTTCACATGTGATTCGTTTTTAAACAAAATACAAACAGGATATAAGGGTTACTAGATGTCTTAATCTGCATTTAGTCATATTTTCATGTTGGTTAGTACAGACCACCTAGTTCCCTATAAAACTCATTGTATGTTTTGTTGTTGTTTTGACTGTGATAACATCTATGTTCATATGTTACACCCCATCTGATAGATCATGTTCACTTCTTCACTACTGTTTACTTTTTCCTTCTCTACAGGACTACACCATCACAATGTATTTCCAGCAGAGTTGGCGAGATAAGCGTTTGGCCTATGGTGAGCTGAACCTGAACCTGACTCTGGACAACCGTGTAGCAGACCAGCTTTGGCTCCCTGACACCTACTTCCTTAATGACAAGAAGTCCTTTCTTCACGGTGTGACAGTAAAAAACCGTATGATCCGACTGCACCCTGATGGGACTGTCTTATATGGGCTGAGGTGAGACCAGCAGAAACTCTGTCTTGTATCAAATATGTTTAGATGGTATATATGAGAATGATGTGCATTGATTTCATACGCTGTATATGGCTGGTTTTGTGGTTTACATCGGTCACATCATTTATTTGTTCTATATTTATTAGTCAAACATTCTGTTGTGTTTTCTTTTCTCTATCTATTCATATTTTGTAAAGGACAATTAATATAGCTGATGAATTTTTGTTTCTTTCACGCAAATGCCATCCACAATATACAATACTGAAAAACATTTTAGTCTTTCCGGATTCTTGTTCTGAAGAACGATACTCCTGATAACATTTAATCAGATTGCCGATTTGTTTGTCACTTGCCTCTGTCATGTGGCAGTAACAGAGCAAGTGAACATTTTTATACAAGATCCTGCTCCTGTAGCATTTGGTCTTGTGGCAGGGTGAGTTATGACAGATCTATTTTTGGCAATAATAAACAGACTTTAAAGGTTTATTTATAATGTTAATCACCTACGCAGTTCTAAATGTGACTCAAGACAAACAACAACAATATTTTGGAACTAGATGGGCACATTATCCAACATTCATTGACCCAAAAAGGCTAAAAAAAGGTTCAAAATGCTCACCACCTAACTGTCCCAGATCACTGTGACAAACCAGACAATTCAGTCAACAGCAAATGTGCACAGAGGGACCCATCTAAAATCCCAGAGGGACGGCTAAAAGTAGGAACGTGTCCTGAGGTTTGTTCAAACTCAGAACGGATCGCTGCTTTTCTTAACACAAGTCATTAAAATAAAGCAGTTTGATGGTGGCAAAGATGCTGGGAACGTGTTTTGTTCCATGAATAAAAGAAAATGGCAGTGACAAGGTGTAGATCATATGAAGTAATGAATTATTAATGCAATAATCAGTATTCAGAAACTCTGAATTACTGAATTGGTGCTGACACAAAAGGAGAAAAGTTTTTCTTCTTTCTTTCGTGACTCTTCGCGAGGAAATGCAGCATCACTGCTGCTGAAGACCACGCTGCGAGTGTCGGCCTGCTGGATGAATCTTTAAGGCACGCTCTTCAACCTCCGTGGAAATAGCACATGGGCCTGGCGATGTACAAGTGCAATCTTGGAGCAGCATGGTGCCACTCTGACAAGAGCAGAGGGAAGATATCACTTGTAGGAGGAATATGTTATCAGCAGTTACTGGTGTGCCGTGCTTCAGTAAAGACTAGTCACCTTGGGTTAGCCACCTAATGTTACTAGTAAGAATAAACCATCTGTATACATGCTGATTTGGCATTTGAGAATTAACTCCACATAACTTTGATTGTTTAAAATGTGCACTAGCTGAAAAAGCTCCATCAAATAAAGCAGGTGGAAACGAGATCGGTTTCATGCCAAAATGGTACCAAAATTACGCCGTGCCATCTGATCTGAATAAACATTCCCAGCTGCTCCACTCAGCGCACGTACCTCAGCACATCCAGGTTCCTTTGGAGCCACAAAAAAGTACCAAGCAGGCACAAGCATAGTGAAGTGGACCCATGCCAGAAGAAAATGGCATTACACCTGCATTTGCACCTCTGCTGGCTTTGTGCCTGCATGAAACAGAAAGCCAAGACTGTTGCTAGGGATACTAGCGTCAACCATTCCTCCAACATCTCATCTTCAAGCGCACTGCACAGGGGTTTACTGTTACCGTCACCCACTGCAGTAATGGTAAAAGACAGATGCCGTCAAGCCCTTGGATCTGTCCTGCAGACCATTTTTTTTCAGTGATGTATAATAATTAGAAGCAGTGCATAATCTACATGCTATAGTGACTTCAGGACCTCTACGAGCCTCCTGTAAGCAGGCAATTAAATCGCTTTGTTGAAATGTTTGACTTTGCCCAAGGGTTGTGTGGATTTTTTTTCTTTTCCAGAAGAATAGATGCAGCTTTAACAATAGATGTCGTGTTCGTGGTTCAGTTCATTTGAGTGTTGCGCCTCTGACCACTTGAGATTTTTGTTGTTGTTCTTAAATGCGTTTTCTTGTAAAGACCGCCTGTTTGAATCCATCCCCCGTGCCACTCTCGAGCACAGTAAAATGCAAACTGTGGACAATCACATTACACACACTGTTGCACCTTCTGCTGCACTCTCACCTATCCACTCACAGTGAAATGTGCTGATGCTGGTGTTGGTCCTCTGTTTTAGCCTTTAGTTACCTCGATTCCTTGCGTCGACAGTGATTATAATCGAAGCCGTGTTGATCAACCACTTCTATTTTTGTGTTCATTTTAAGCACGAGCTGACATTCTCCTGACTTCACAACCACGTCCTCATTTTTTTCACCCACTGATCTCATGTTGAGTGTTGACTGGTGCGGCTTCTCTACCTGCAGCCTCTATTCTGTGGTTAAACCGTGGTGGCAGCAGTTGTCTTATTTTTCTTGCAAACAAAAACCTGCATGTATCAGATCTCATTATTATTAAAGATGCTCTAATCACACATTGTGATCTCAAGTGACAACATTACAAATCATTTAGTATTTCTTTAGTGTAAAGTCACAGACTTAGTTAATATTTGTGCTTATTGCTAAATGTTTCATATTTTGATACAGTGATAGAGATTTGGGATAAAAGACAGCCCACCTGGACCAACAACAACAGTAGTGTTAACACCATTTTTGTGTTGGGCTGCTGTTATTTTCATTTGAGCACCACTGCCTGTTACATGCACATATAATGGAAATTGTCTAAGGGTATGCAAATGTTTGGATATGGAGGAATAATGGTGCATGTGTACTGTAGGTCCAAGATTCAGATCAAATCTGGGAAACCCGCCGCTCTAGAATGAACCCTTTAACTTATCATATTTGAGTTTTTGAGTTCATATTTTCTTCCTGAAAAAACTGGTCAAAATGTTCAAAAATTCAAAATAACCAAAGAATTACCAATACATCCCATGTACAAATTCAATTAAAGTCCCATATGCAAATGTATATTTATTTTATTGTGAGTTTTGTTTAGTTTTTTTTTTTTTCAGAAGATTCAATAAATACCCCAGTTTAAAAAGATAGCTCAGGTTTTACAGGGTTAATGTCGTTTCTGAAAAACTTGCTTAAATTGCCATTTGTGTATACTTGAAATATGGCCCGATTTTAAACTTGTGCTTCATTTTTATGTGGAGAGGAGGGAGCGGGGTTGTGCCTGAAGACTGCTGAGTGGTGCAGGAGGCGCAGGAGAGCATTTGGCTGGTGCAAAAAAAAAAAAAAAGTCATTCCAAACATCAATAAAAGAAGTCGGTGTCAGTAGAAAGTGTCCGGCCCGGTGTGCATGATAGGGCAGCTTTTTCTAACTTGCCAGCGAGTTGAGAGGCTGAATCATCGTTAGCAAACTGACAATCCAGTTCAGTAGAGCCCTGGGCCCGCGGAGCACAGGGGCTTTGTTGAGCTAAGCTTTCGCCAGATGGTGTTTTCTCTCTTCCCATTCCTGTGAATCTGCTCTCTACTGTTCCTCTGTTTATTAAACCACGGTGTAGTACTATGATCTTCTTTGGTAAGCAAGCTACCTCACACAGACGGATACAGGAGTAGACTGTGTAGGTGTCAGAGCTATTGCTCACATATCTGAGAGCCTCCTTGTCTGTAGTGCCGAGCCTCTGGGATCCACCTCCAGATTGCCTCTAGTTGTCATGTAACGCAGAAAAGCCAAGAGAGGCCCGTAGAAGAGAGCGGACCGCACCTTTAGTTGTGAATTCAAAGTTTCTGCATCCTCGTGTGCGAGGCCTGAGTTTGTTTTAAGCAACATTTGCATCAAGATGACATTAAAGAAGCTGCAGTAAGTCACCTCTTACAGACGATTCTCAAACAATTTGCATGTGTGGTCGTATCACACCTCTTAGTGAGATGATGACCAGAAAAAAAGAAAAAAAACATACAGATGCATATTGCACATCACCTTGAAATCTACAAACTAAACAGACTGCTGAGTGTAGGAGTGCAGTGCCTGCTCAGGTCTGAGGTCTGCTGACCATCTCTGGTGGGACTGGAAGTTGCTGACCTACATCTGCTGACATTTCCAAATCCCAGGCCCCCGCTGTGAGCCATCCCAACTTGTGCCTACTCAATGATGATTCTCTTTGCGCTTGTTAACTGTCACATACAAAGTCAATTTTATTCGTAGTGTTTTTTATTCTTTCTTTCTTTCTGTCTTTCTCTGCCAAGGGGTAAAGAATTCATTTCTGTCCAATACTCCGAGCTGCTGCTGCTGCGAGGTTTTCGCTGCCTCACTGTGCTACCGGGGGTATTGTCTTTTAAGAACAGTAACTGTGTCTTGACAGGATATCTCTTCCTGTTTGTGATCACAGAGGACAGAGGACCTCACTACAGTTTGAGGTTTTGGGCGGAGAAGTGTTGGGCCTCTCCATAATATTATACTTTACTCCATCTTCCACTGCATGCAGTAAGATGCAACTCTGACATACATTTCTTCTTTTGGTGATGTGTTTATATTACAGCTACTACACCTTTTTGGCCCAAGGTTGCTTGGTAGATTTATAAAAGACTATTGTTATATGGTATGTGTTGGTAGAAGGTTAGTGTCTATAGTTCACTGTAGATAAAGGCCCTGATGTATTTGTTTTCATTAAGACATCCACTACGCATTATGGAAGAGAAACATTATGGAACAGACGTTTCTTATTAAAAACTTTTTTGCCTGGAAATCATGATTGCCAAGTGACCTCTCTTATTAATGTAATTAAGCGCGATGTTATCTCCTCGCGGAGTGTATCAGTGGTGGCCCCGCAGTACACTCGGAGCAGAGGAGCGCTGTGAGGCAGCGGGGAGGTGCAGCACAGTCGAGCAGAGCAGAATGCAGTTTGAGCAGCTTAGTGCTTGTGCAGCAGAATGCAGCTCTGTGTCATTGTGAATAATAAATATATACCTGCCACGCATTTTGTTTATGTGTTATTTTCTTTACCCTTCTGCTATCATGGACCCAGGGGCCCCACATGTGTTAATCTGGTCCAATCAGCTTTAGCAGAGCATATTTTGTTTTCCAATTACCTGCTGACAGCACCCTGTTCACCCCACCATGACCAATTTACAAACTCTATGTTCAAGCAATATATTTTCAATGCAAAAGCTCTTCAAATTCAAATTCAAATTTTATTTATTTAAAGCCCAAAATCACAAACATTGTTTGCCTCGGAGGGCTTTACAATC
>JBAJHX010000067.1:6087096-6105782 GCA_037176925.1 Amniataba percoides
ATGCCATCCAGTAAAGCTATGTTAGGAGAAAATCTATCCCTCAGGTGTTTTGGACCTAATAAGATAATTTCAGTTTTATTCTTTCAGCTCTTATTGTCTACTGTATTGCCAATTGTAGCTACTGTAGATGGTTGCGTACATTTACTTACTGCGTCAACGTGAGACCGCAGACTGTAGCGGTGTTGGTGGCTTTGACTTAAACATGATTAATAATGTATCCAAAATGTGAGACGCGCTTTAAAGGGCAAAACTTCGCATTACTCTCATCATGCTCTAACATACACCCAGAGACATCCACCGTGCACGTCAAACTTCCCCAGCGAACGTGCCGGTGGCTTCTGACACAGAGATGATGAGCTGAAAATTAATTTTTCTATTTCATTTACACAGGAGGGCAGTAAGCGAATGAAAGCTGGTGTGATGAACACATAGCAGCTGGTATGAACAGCAGAAGTGTAATTACTCAAATGTGCTGCACCGGTAAATATCTCAGTTAAATGCCAAAGACCCCTACATGTGTAATTTGTAGCCAAAGCTGTTTTCCTGGGCTACTGGATTTATTGCCATTAATGATCTGCTATGCATACATATTCTCTAAAGCTACCTGGCAGAAATGCATATCTCGGATACAGCGATAAATCGCATATAAAATCGCAGGTGCTGAGCAGTTAGCAATCCACAAAAAAGGAAATACTTCTCTAGACTGCTCACAGAAAGATGAAAAGTAAATCATATTTAAGAATCTCTGGAAAAAAATAGGAAAATTCCCCTGAAAACAAACTATCTCTTTTAACATTAGAGACTAATGGTTTGCTCTCGCTGCCTTCTGCCACATGTACACGGGCTCCAGCTCCCATGAGCCTGAGAAGGTTGAAGAGGCTCAGGAACATGAGTGTGCTTCAAAGACACATACATTCAAACCCACTAAGATACATGTGGTATTGGAAAAATGTCTTCCCAAAAATAAACACTTTAAAGCCAGCCATGGATTATTGAGCCACTGCGGCGCTTTCATGTTTTCAACAAGCAACCACGAAATGATCACTTTTAAAGTGCAACGTCAGGAAGTTGCGGACTCGCTGTGGTTCATCATACTTTGTCATCTGTCACACACCATGACCTCTCTTTTACACTTTGCCATCATTTGCAGCAAGAAAATACATACTCCTCTTTAAATCTGTATGACATCACCTAAGTCTGTGTACCGTTTCTGTCTTTTTTATCAGAATAACCACCACAGCTGCTTGCATGATGGACTTGAGGAGGTACCCACTTGATGAACAGAACTGCACCCTGGAAATCGAAAGCTGTGAGTAATGCAAAAGACCATGTGTGGTATTTTTGGATTGTGTCTCTCACGACAAAGACCTTCGTGGTAAAACCCTCAGCAACCTTCAAGAATCAATAAACACGATTTCCTGAACGCTGTACTTCATAATCATCGTCTATAATAATCACTGCATGTTACCTCCAAAAAATATACAGAATTAAGTATGGGCTTTTTGGGAGGTTAATTTACATTTGTAGGAGACAATCAAGTCATAAGAGAAATATTTGGCATCAGAAATATATATATATACACAGTACTTACTGATGTGCATTGATTACTTTTCTTCCAGTGTGACAGATGGACCGAGCCACTGGATCTTTGAACTGTGAGGGCAAAATGATAACATTGATATTGGAGACCCTCAATGTGGCTCTTAACCTCTAAATTACATTATTGTCAGGCAGTGTGTGAATAAAAAGAGTTTAATTGTAGCTCACAACCACTTCCAGTATAAGCTTGTTAATGAACAGTTTGTACATGGTAAAAAAAACAACAAATAACCAACTATTAAACACCTGATCCAGAGATCATCAGGACTGACTCATATAGAAAGTGAGTAGAAGATACAGATGTATTTTACAATCGGATTGGCTTGACATTTTCTTAAGTACAGTATAAATGTTGAGATCCAAAAACACTGAATGACATCATGAGGATTATTTTTTCAGACTTTGAAAAGCTACCCACAGGAGTCATGATCCAGCTCTTTTCACAGATTGGATGGGATTCTCCATGACTAGAAAACTGGGCATCATACTCACAATTGGATTAGTTACCGTCTAAAATCATAAAAGAGTGATAAAACATATGAAACATGCTCAGAAACTGGTAACTTGACTCTTAAAAGTCATATTGTCATTTGTATCTGCGAGGTCATCCCTGAACGGGGACATTTACATACATTCAGGAGAAAATAAGACTAACTTGACATTATATTATTATACAATATAATTTAATTGACATTGTTTGGTGTCTTTTTTTATATATTTATATCATCATTTAGATAAATCAATATCCAGGAGAAAAATGTGCTCGCGGTGTAATTAAAAATTGTATTTGCTTGATCATTTTCATTGACCACTCCATCAATCAACCCATTTGCTCAATACACCAGGTATTTGTGGCTGTTATTGTTCAAGATAAAAGTGCAGAGTGTTTACCCGCGGGGGGGCATCAGTAAGCGATGAAATATGGATATGCTGCAAATTAAAAAGTTGCAAGAATATCTGCTGTTTATGTTCACGGGAGGCTCTGCACTGGTGGGAGTCATGCACATTAACCATCAGTTTGATTGATTAGGCAGGCAGTTGTTTCAATTTCATGGACAATGTCACATTTCCTTACCCTATAACCTCAGAGAGAGATTTAATGGTAATGAATGCCGGTGCCTTAGTGAGTTTAATGCCATCCAGGTCTGGACGTGGGGTAGTAGAATGTGAAATGTAGTAACACTTCCCGGGCTGAGAAATTGCCCCGCACTGAATGCACACTCGCCTATTGACATAAATCTACCGCTGTGGTCACTTTCAATTGCGCTGCCAGTTGAGAATATGTGGGAGCGCCATACCAAGTGACACATGTTAATAAATATTCATGCAGGTAGTAATGCATGCAGTGATATAGCTCCATAGCAGGTCTGGACAGAGGCACATGTGATTGCAGGCAGGGAGAGCTGGCAGATTTAAGTCTGAGGTACCAGTGTTTGCCAGTGAAGGTTTTAGTGCCGTCTGTGGTGCTGCATGGTTTTACTGGAGAAAACAGACTCACGGTAAACAGTAATTTCTACTGTTAAGAATTGATTTTTGTTCTTTGTTCCCAAAGAAAATTTAATTTTCCAATTCTGGGTGGGACCATTAAAGGGTTAAATGATATCTAGGAAATTTAAAGATGTAGTCACAGATTCTTGCAATAAAGTGGCCACCAAAAGTCAACATATAAAGATACCAAGACCAAAAATGTTGTGAGGTTCCTTTTCTCTGGATGACTTTAACACAACACAGAAGAGACAGAAAGACAGCAGTGTTTGATTTGTCAAAGCGACCTCCACACTTCAGCCATACTCTTGCAACAGACTTTAAATAGAAACATGGTTAACTCTAATGGTTGCTTTTTCACCACACTTACACTCCACGTTTTCTCTCTCTCTCTCTCTCTCTCTCTCTCGCTCTCTCTCTCTCTCTCTCCCTTCCTCCCTCCCCTCCCCTCCCCTCCCCTGGATTTGCCCTGACCTCGACACAGATGGATATACCACAGATGACATCGTATTCTTCTGGCAAGGAGGGGACAACGCTGTGACAGGCGTTGACAAGTTAGAGTTACCTCAGTTCTCCATTGTAGACATCCGCTTGGTGTCCAGGGAGGTCAGGTTTACTACAGGTAAGGCTGTTTAAAAAAAATGGCTTCAGATCTCATTAGGCTGAACAAGTACACATAATTCTACAAAATGATTCTAAAATATCTCCGTGAACACTTCTGTCTCCGTGCATATTTTGGGTCGTGTAGAAAGACTATTTCATTTTCAGTGCAGCAGATTGCAGGTGGCCGTTTCTACATATTTGTAAAATGTGAACTTGCAGAAAAGCTAAGTGCAACTCAGGTATTAAACATCGAGCCATGTTGATTCACACAACTTCATAAAAAGCAAAAAAAAAAAAAAAAACACACACACACAAAACAAAGTGCAGATGTACAGGAATTGTTGGTACTCAAATAGTTTTTTTCTCATTTGTGCAATTTCTTAATTCCTCCATTTTCAGTAGCATCACCTTAAACGGCTTTTAAATGCTGTTTACAGGTCTGTTATTACAGACCTATAATAAAACTATAGTGTGGAACAGGATGATCTGTATAATAAGTGCTTTTATTGTTTTGTTTGTTTTTTTATTTTTATTTTTATTCAATTTTAACCATAGAGTTTACATAATAAAATGTTTAAATGTTTTGTAATGTTTTGGGAAAAACCGTCATTTGTTTTTTTTCTAGTGAGATGTGGATGAGAACATTGACACCACTCTCATGTATAGCTGCTTTTCAACATTTCACCCTTGAAAAGAGCCAGGCTAGCTGTTTCCCTTAGTTTCTATTGTTTATGCTAAGCTAAGCTAACTGTCTCTCTGCATTTATTTTTATTTTTAGGGCCCTTACTTATTTAAGAAGAGTACTGGATTTAACAGTACAGTGTCACAAAAATCACAGCACATACAGCACTTTTCCTAAAGTAGACTTTGCATATTCTGCATTCAGAGTAATAGTCTATGGACATGTCAGAGTATGGTGATGGTGTGCTGTACAGTTCAGTTCAGTCAGTTCTGTGTTTTAATCTCTGACATACCTATAAAATGCAGATAATATGTGTATGAATTTATCAGTAATCTCATTTCAGATGACCCCAGCTACCCCATAAGCAACCTCACTTCTCTAAAAGGAAGACGAAAGTAAAATCTCAGTGTAATTCTCATGTTTGAGTTTAATGAAATCTGTGAACAGTTGTCGCTGCCATTAATCTAGGATGTACTCGGGTGATCTAAGGCATTTGTCTCAGACTTGATGAAGTAAGTATGCTAAGGTATTCATTAAAAGATTTAGAGGAACCTGGA
This sequence comes from Amniataba percoides, assembly GCA_037176925.1. Classification (NCBI taxonomy): domain Eukaryota; kingdom Metazoa; phylum Chordata; class Actinopteri; order Centrarchiformes; family Terapontidae; genus Amniataba; species Amniataba percoides. The sequence continues at coordinate 6,092,023 of JBAJHX010000067.1, forward strand.
GATGATGAGGTCATTCATCATTGTGTGTTCCCCATAGCAAATAGCCTTTTAGATTAAAACCATCACACTTATCTGAAGCCTTTTTTCTTTGGTGACATATTGGAAATAAAAGCAAAGATAGAATACACAGAAAGGAATGTAACTATATTTAGAGCAATTTGTATTGTATCCAGCCTCGTAAATATCCAGCTATTGCTGAAGTGGAGAGATCCTGCGCTTATGTTTGTATTGCTTTTTGCATCAGCATTGTATTGTTGTGGTTGTAAATTAAAGTGCAGTCAGAAGACCAATTAATGTCTTGGCTCAAGCAGCTGATATTTTCCTGCATCATGTGCAATGGAATGATTTGCCACCTTGCACCACACACTGTATATTTTCCTTCCTCTTTTAGTGTAAAGGCATGCATTGCAATTATGTGCCTCTAAAATGCCCTTTTGGTAATGTTTAGAGGACGGAGAAAGTGCGAAAGAAAAGCAGAGCAGCTCTCTGTGACAATTCTCAGAGGGATGCTGGAGCTGCCTGCTGAGATAGGGGGTTGCAGAAAAATCTGCCGTGTTTGCGACTTTCTGCCATGTTTAATTGGAATCGAACTTGTCCCTGGAAAGGAATCCATCGCTTTGGGGAAATTAAGTGCTCCATCTGAACAAATGGAGAAATGACTACCCTGCGCATTGTCAAAGTGCAGACTTTGGAACTCTTAAGTTGTGCCAACGTTTCCCCCTTCTCTCCCTTTTTCACTGATGTGTTTTCACTCTGCCTTTTCCAAACTATCACTCCATCCCTTCTCCTTACAGGTTCATATCCAAGGCTTTCGCTGAGTTTCAGGATTAAGAGGAACATTGGATATTTCATCCTGCAGACATATATGCCCTCCATCCTGATCACCATCCTCTCCTGGGTCTCCTTCTGGATCAATTATGATGCCTCTGCAGCTCGGGTGGCCCTGGGTAAGACACAACCACCTCTGCATTATCAAGCTAATCCATTCCCATTCAAATGCAGTAAGATCTCCCATTTTACTCCCATGTGATGTTCACACTGGGCAGCTAGAGCTGCACAAACACTGACAGCAGAGACACTGATGTTCATGATGGAAATATGGAGTGATGAGTTCTTATTATATACTCTGAGTAAGTCTGAGAGACATGCTTACTCATAATATGATAAATGTGTCCGGATCACCTTAAAAGTAGTGCGTCGAGTGCCACAATATCCAACAAGACTCAGTTTTACAACATTGTTTTTATGATGTTAATGACATTTAACAGATTTTCATTCCAATTAATGTGTGAATATCATCAAACTTATGTTTATCAGGAGCAATTAAAGCCAAAAGCACAAACCTCAGTCTTCTAGTAAATGTAGAAACAGAAGCCCAAATTGCAAGATTTACCTTACCATCTTCAACATTAAAAGGCAGCTTATATGTCAAAACATCAATAGTAATCAATCAATCAATTAATATGATGTATATGGTTATTACAATATGATGTAATAATATAATAATGCAGAGTGTTTAATAATGCACTACAGTATTACGTTACTCTGATGCTTAATGCTTTTTCGTTTTATATTTATTTAATTGATAACAGATTTGTACTTATTCTTTTCAGTTCTGTATTGTCACTGATCCAAATACTTCTTGCAAAGTGTGTGTCATTGTTGGAAGTGAAATGTAACGTCCACTCCTGACGATGAGTTCTGTGTGTTTCTGTGTGTGTCGCCGTACTCAGGTGTGACAACGGTGCTTACCATGACAACAATTAACACCCACCTTAGGGAGACTCTCCCAAAGATTCCGTATGTGAAAGCCATCGACGTCTACCTCATGGGCTGTTTTGTGTTTGTGTTCCTGGCCCTGCTCGAATATGCCTTTGTAAATTACGTGTTCTTTGGCCGGGGCCCTGCGCAACAGAAGAAAATCAATGAGAGGCTGAACAAAGCCAACAACGAGCGCACAAGATACGAAGAGAAGCGCCTGAGGGAACAGGTTTGCATCTTCCTCTCTTTTACTCGACATCTCTGTGTCAGTCAGAGTTCAAGTACAAAAACAACTATGTTCTGCACATAAGATTTCCAGCCAGAGTCATTTTATCCAAAGACACATATACGGTATTCCCTGAAGTAATCTTCCAGAAGCATACTGATGCCACCACGGCCCAATATGTATTCACCAACCATCATCCATTGCTTCTCCCTCAAGCACTGACTGCTTTTTATCGAGCATAGCCCTTTTCATTGAGATAGCGATTCATCTAGCTCAACAGTGGTGTAAACATTCTCATTTCTTATTTAGGTTGTTGTCTATGTTTATGCTGTAGGCTTCATTCATTCTCACTCGGCTACCTTGTTTTTCTTTCGTAATGTTATTTTCCAAATAAACTAGTAAAAAAGAAAATGATCGAAATGTAAAATGAGAATGCACTGGCAGTTTAACAATGGCAGACGCTGAAATGGTCAGACTGAATGAAGCCCTTCTTACCCTCCTCCCCAGTTTTTTGTGTGTGAAGTACTAAAATGCTATGCTTACTCAAAGTTGTTCCTGTTATAACTCTATGTCTTATGCATTGTGTAATTTTTGAGAAAATGTGCTTATTTGCCAGGATTTTATAGCCGTTTTAATGTTCTCTTCATTTTTCTTTCACATTGCAAGGACTCCATTTCCGTGCCGTTTCAAACCAACACCTTCAGGTCATTTACACAGCGAAGAAATCTGTATCTCGAGGAACAAAGAAAAGTTGGGGTACATGTATTTAGAAATCATATCAGCTGTAGGCCAGCCCTCACAGTAAAGTCAGATGATTAAGGCTGTTCACATTAGCTGTGACACCTTTTTGCAAGTAAAGATCACTAAGAGATGTCTGTTTAAGCAAAGTCTTTGTTAACTATTTCTGGTGCATGCAAGAAATGACGTTCCATATCATCCCTACATTTTGCTTTAGCCTGACAGCTTGCGGGATGGGAGGGGGGTTAATATAAGTTTTATTACTGAGGGAATTTGGGGCTACTGCTCGACACTTCAGCCCTCACTGACTCGTCTTCTCTCTCCGCTCCGCTCGCAGGTGGATGCGTACGGAAACATCCTCCTCACCACGCTGGAGATGAACAACGAAGTGATGCCTTCTGACGTGGGAAGCAGCGTCAGTGACTCTCGGAATTCAGTCATGTCCTTCGACAGCTCCGGGGTCCAATTCAGGAAGCCCATGGCGCCCCGAGATGGCTTCAGCCACCACTCGCTGGATCGGAGCGCCATGCGGAGCCGGGCCAACTGTCGGCTACGGCGACGCTCCTCCAAGCTCAAGTTGAAAATCCCAAACCTGTCAGATGTTAGCACCATTGACAAGTGGTCCCGGGTCATTTTCCCTATCACCTTTGGATTTTTCAACGTAATCTACTGGTTGTACTATGTGAATTGATGTGCATCCCACTAGGAATCATGGGCCATATTTTGAGAGCACATTAAATTGGCTTTGATACAGTTCCAAAATATGTATACACATATACAAGTTGAACATATGTATATGCATATTTCTATATATTATATTTATATATACACATGTCAAATCTGAAGGACCTTTCTGCTGTACAAAGTATTAATAGGATGACTTGAATGTTTAAGAATAATTGTGAGAGAAGAATTTCAAGGCTTTGAGTTTCTTTTTCCTCCTGAAAGAAACAAACAAACAAACAAACAAACACAAAATCCCACCAGGGGTTTTTGGAACTGAAGACTGCATGATATTTTTGCTAAAAAAAAAAACAAGAAAAAAGAGAAAGTGAAAGCTCTTGAGTGAGAAAAAGATGTCTCAGAGTCCCATTGACTTTTTATTGATACTTATTGTGATCAAAAATCCTCTTCTGCAGCTCATGAAATCAGTGGTGGCCCGTCTGTTCAGGCATCAGCTGAGTGAGATCCTTGACACCCCCACTTCCCCCGACCCCACCCCCCAGCCCCGCCGTCCTCACCCAAACTCACCTCCCCAACACCACCCCCTACCCCCCCACCCCCCATTGCCCATGGATAACATGCACGGAAATCTCCAGTTCTACTATGTACAGCAACCTTGTTTGGATTATGTGTTGTTCCTTGGGTTTTTTGAAGTGATATCGTTCTCTTTATCAGACATCAGCTCTGGCCTAATGGTCTCCATTAGAGGGCCATGTGGATGGGATGTTTGACCGCCGCATTCCCGCCCAGAGTCAACGCAAACTTGTATTCCTTTCTCTTCTCATGTTATTTTTAGAAACACGTCCTTTGGGGAGGGGGGGAGGGGTCTTTTTCATTATAGTTAAAAACAAGTGCTGATTATTGTAGATATGATTTGTCTTGAAAAATACTGTGATTTCAGAGAGTGTCAGAACATGTTCTAGAGCTAGGGCATTATGAGATAAAAGAGTCAAAGGTATGCATTAGTCATTTTGATTGTGTGAAAAAAATAACATATTCTATACATTTTATCATTCAGATGCTCATGAAAGTATACTTGTACTGTTTATTTCCTCCTATTGATTGATTCTCATGCTCTTTAGATGCAGAGTTCATTGACGTCATATCCTGCTTTGTGTTTGCTAAAAAGGGAAACGGGGGGGAAATGCTTTTGTGATTCGTTTGAAATTATTCCACAGTGACGATGTGAGGACATGTATATTCAAAAGAGTCAACATATCAGCCCACAGTTTGACCAGTTGTCATTCAGTATACAGTATTTCTTTGTTTGTTGAGCATTTCTTCAGTGTTGGAGTCGCAGTTTCTGAAGGCAGGATTATTTGATTGGGATAGTCGCAGGCAGGCCAGGCAGAAGACGTGGGGAGAAGGAGTCGACATTTCACACTCAAAAGTCAATCAGTGCCGTCACACAAATGCTCCGAGCCCCGAGGATCAGAGACATCAGCCTAATCAGGAATGATACAGTGATTCTTGGGGAGAAAATGTGTGATAAATAGCCATGAATTCAAATGACGACCAAAAGGCCTATAATCCATATGCATTATTGTACACACGCACGCACACACACACACATTTCCAGTGCTCAGGTTCATTTGCAAAGGGGAAAAAAAGTACTGTAGGACCTTGATTTTTTTTTTTTTTAAATTAGACTGAATAATCATGTGTTTACAGGTTGTGGAATCCAGATCAGCTGTCAATCAAATCAAAGATACAGAACATTTTAGAGCATTAGCTGACAGAGGGAGATGGACAGTGGATTTTGTAGGATATTGTATGGAAGACAAGAAAGATTTAAAAAATTTAATTTAAATCTTTAAAATTTAAAAAATCCTCCCATGCCTGTTTAGCTTCAGCTGAAGTGCAGATCAGCATCTTCCTCGGTTGCCGTCTTCACTTCAGGCACAAACAGGCTCTTCTGGGAGCAGCAGGCTCTGAGCAAAACCTACAAAACCAAATCTACCATTGGGTCCTGTAGCAAAGAACAACAAAAAAAAAAAAACATTGGTTCATTAGAATACGCAGTGCAGCGTGGTCCCTGAGAAATATATAAATGGAAAAAGAGGGAAATTGTCACATACAGGGACAAGAGGAAGATGCAGAGTAATCAGTTTATCATCAGAAATATCTACTCCCCTCCAGAGCGCAGGGTGTAGTATGCATGTCTTCAAAAACAAACGAAAGAAGAATACTGATCAGAAACCAATTTGTCTCCGTAAGTCATAGTGAAGTTTGTACAGTGATGTGGCCTGAGCCGTGATCCGAGTTTAGTATTTACTTTGGTTCAAATTTTATGCATCGTCGTCATCGTACTGTAGCAAAAGCAGAAAAAAAGAGAGAAAAAAGATCACCTTTAACCATCCAGTCATCCATGAAAATATACAGGAAGAATCTAAGATGGCGAGCGTTACGGGAGGACATTCAGAGTTTTATGTTTCTGTCTGCAGCTGAGCAATCTGTTATTTGTTCTCAGTCAACTGTGAGGTCCAAAGGATCACATGACCAAAACATAGTGATTAGTCTTAAATGTGATGAAAGTAAATTTGTTGTTATCTATGAGAAATGTGACAATGGGGCAACGAGAGCCACGATGAACTGAATTAGCCTTGAATATTGTGAGGAAAAAGCCCTGTGGGTTAAAGTGTTGCCACCGCCAAGCTCTGCGGCAGGCTCTGTCGTGTTAAATAGAGAATATGTAGTTGGTATTATGCTGTAGGTGAGAGTAAAGACTGAAACTGTGGCATATGTGCACAAATTCAGAGTTCTTCTAAAGTTGCCAAATGGAAGTGAGTTCTAATTGAAATGCACTGAACTCAACTACAGTAGCATCAGTTGTTTTAGCATCCAGTCTTTCACACCTCAGCTAAAAATGTCTAACAGAATGAGTTTTAAAGAGCAATCCATTAATTCAGCATAGCTCAGCTATAACATTGTTGCACTAATGAGAGAGTTTAAAAGAAAATGCAGCAGAACCAGAGATATCTATTTCTTTTCTTTTTTTTTTGCATTCTACCACCACTTATCAGAAACTACTTTCTCACAATACAACTCAGCTGATCATTACTTGAAGCAGTTTACCAGATTTTGCTCGCTTCCCTCTGGAGCCACAAAAAGGCTTCATCCAAATTTTTAAAAACACACTGTGATGTGTAAAGTCGGTTGAGCTCCCCTTTAATTCATCACACACACCCCTGAGATACGCATGGTGTAATCCTGACTGATAAAACTGTTGCCATTAGAGACGGCAAGTGTAAGCTGTGGACAGAAGCGTCTGATTTAGGGGTATTCAGGCACTTTTGAGGGGGCGATTGCAAATGTGCACGTTTACATTCACGTTTCAGGTGACCTTGTGCTTTAGAATTTATTAACAATTAAAGACAAATAAAGGTGGTAATAGTGGATAATGAATGCAAGTTCATTCAAATAATTCACTTTACAGTTTTTTTGGCATAATTTCATCCTGGTCTGCACACTAACAGCTTGTCAAACTGTTAAAAGGCAATATGATGGATCTTTACTAAGAGCTGAGTCAGACTGTGAGGCCAGAGGATGCTATTTGTTCCAAATTGAGCACATTTTATTTGTAAAAATGTGGGACTTAAAGCAACCAGAAGTGTTATTTTAACTAAATCAATGGAACATGTTCGACTAGAAAGAAGCCTAATCCATCTACTCTGTGGTTTCAATGAAATGCACTTGTAACGCAAACCTAACACAAGTATCAAATTTTCATTCAGGTTGGTTTCTTCCCAGAAATGAAAACAAACATGCCTATTCAGGTATTAACTTTTTTTTTTTTTTTAAAGACAGTTGATGCATATCTCTACTGAACTCCAAATGCATACGGAGGAGAAACATTAGCAGCCCTTGCATGCTCGCAGTAAATATCACTCGTTTCACTCAGAACATGTATTACCTGCTTTCTGGAAATCAGCACATTCATCCCAAAAGCTGTGAGGATCTTCTGTTCTATGCTTTTACTTTAGGATATTTGCTTATACGAGAGAGAAAATAGATTTCTTTTGACACATATGTTCAAGGAGTAGAGGAGGAGAAAAAAAAGTGTTGAACTGATTTCAATGTGAATTTTCTTGCCTCTAGTGTATATGTGTAATTACATGTGAATTGTACTGTAAATATGATATCTTTCACTTAATAGTTCTTAATGCATGAACAAAAACATGGCAGTTCGTAATACCAGCTAGCCTCACTGCTAATGGCATGGACAGCTTCTCTAGCATTGGCATACTTCTGCAAACGAAACCTAAAAAAATGAAACACAAGAAATACACGGTGTGCACAAAATAATGGAGAAGTCAACGCAAAGTCCTCTCACAGTGAGGGAGTTTTCCTGGTGGCTCTGAGCATCTTGCATCGGTTCCTTTGAGAGCAGGGCTGGAAGACTGCTCGGAAACGACAGTACGCCTTGGTTCACTGTCAGCGCAGGGGATGGGGATGCGTCTTGAATGAAATTTCTCTCGTCGGGGCTCCCCCATCTATCATACCCGAGCTTAGGATCCGCAGGAAAATTTCAGCACAGTATAGCCGCAGCGTTTACCTCAGCCATCAACGAATCACCGAATCGTCCATGAATCCGCCGAAACAATTACGGGCACGATTGGCTAGCTGGCTTATAGAGGCTAGAGGAGCAGGATGGCCTTAAGAGGGCGAGTGGGATGTTCTTTCCTGTTCCTCAATAAGACAGTCACGTGTACCCTTGAGCAAGGTACTTAGCCAAATGCCCAAGTGCAGCTGCTCACTTGCTAACAATAGAACAGTAGTTTATCGACATGAGGGCGGTGATGGAAAAGAGCTGGCTGGATATATGTCAGGACAAAAAACAGTTCCACAAATGTCCCCTGGTTCTGTAAAATGACACCCAGTATTATTGTATAGTGTGATTCAACTGTTTCCGTCAGTGCCATAATTACCAGCTGGGATCTCAGAAAATGAAAGTTAGAAATCATGTCTAATCTTAGCATTTAGTCATGTCTTTTTTTTTTCAGTTAACTCCGATCTTCATGTTAGGGCTTTTCATCCAGGATTACATTCTTCCTAAAAACAAAAGACGGGCTGAACCTGTGAACCCCAAACTGTTCTGTCAGTAGTGATCTCTAAAGAAAAAAAAAAAAAAAGAGTTGATCGCAACCGTGCAAGAACTTTCACCCACCAAACACCCGAACGAGGCTGACGGACTCCTCACTGTCGGAAGAACTTTTGCTGGTGCATTCATTATTTTGTATGTACCCTGTAGGTTTTGTTTTGCATGACCTGAGTTTTGAAAGGTTTATTTTCATATATTTTTACTCCACGCCATCCGATTCATCTCCACAGCCAGGAAAAGACAGATCCAGTGTTTACATGCTCAAATTGCACTTGTTTTACAGCCAGCTCTATAAATCTTATGAAACAAACTGTTCGTAAAACTGGAGGAAAAATGTAAACATAGAAGGTACATCGGGTGATCCGCGCGGATCACGAAAATGTACTTCTATACGATGTATTTATTGTAAATCACGCAATTTGGAATAGATGCACCGAGTGCATGCTGTAGTTTTATCAGGTTCAGCATAAGCATTAACATCAATCGCCCTTCAACTACAACGGATGTAAAGGATGCTCACCAGTAGCATCTGAACGTAAGCCATGTGATTGCACACTGAGTGGGTGTTCCCTGTATTTTCTCTTTAATAAGTTGCCTCTGGTTATGGTCTGTTGTCGATTACTGTATGATGATACTTGCAAGAAGCTGTGCTGATTCCCAGTTACACATCAGTATACCTCCCTTCTTTAAAAAGAGCACACCAGGGAGACTATCTCATGTTTAACCAGTAGGTGAGAAAGATTTTCCAACACTTTATAAAAATTGGCAACGAAAAGAAAGAAACCCACAAGACCAACAACCCATTTATTTTTCAATATAAATGATTTTATTCATTTCTGTGTTCATTTCTGATTTATTGTATTTGTTACATTTGTTATGGATTGTTATTCTTACTGTTGTTGTTGTTTTATCATAAGAAGGAAATGTAATTCATCTGATATACTGGCACTGGAAGAAAAATGCATTTGGTTTTTGTACTGTAATTGTTTTGTTCACATTGGGCACTTATTTGATTCAGTTGTTTAATAAGGTGTTTGATTTCATTTGGAGTATCTGTACTCATGGAATCAACATTTGTGTAGTATGAAGTTGTATTTTTTTTGTCAGTGCAAATTAATGTTTTAGTGTCAATCAGCTTTTTTAGGTGTTTGAACAAAATGTGTTTTTTACAAATACAAGGTGTTCAAGTATGTGGTATAAAAAGGGTTATCATTCAAACAACAGACTTTTTACAAATAAAGGCTTATACAGTAAAGAAAGCTAATGTCTTTTCATTTGCCCTTTGAGGACTAATATACAAGATTGTTTCATTTGACCTTTTATTAATTTATTTTCAGTTATTAGTCCCCAAAAGGTAAATAGCACACAATGTTGCAAAATAAGAGGATAAAATCAGGTATTTACCATTGCTATTCCAGGTTGTTGTCAGAGCTCTCACCTCTTCGTTGGTGTCTTGCTTTTGATAAGGACTGTTGGATATGAAGACAGTCCAAAAAAAACCCAAAAAAACAACAAAATTTAAGAAAACTCAAGAGTACCTTCTTTTAATTTGATTACAAAACATTGCGCGTTTATGAGAATATACCTCCTTTCATACCCTATTTCCTGAATAAAGACGCAAGGTGACTCCTGCTGACAAGTGTAATATTTGCCCCTTTTTCAATTCAGGAACCATTAAATAGATTTTTTTATTATTATTTTTCCATTTTGTTGGCAAATATTAGATATAGTAAAAAATGAAATAGTGAAGTACAGGCTGGATAAAGTAGCTCTGTGGCCAGTCTGCAGCTATTTGAGTTCTCCACCTACAAAGCACTAGATAATTAATTTGTTTTGTCGGAAGAACAGATGCAGTTGAAAGTCTTGCTGAGACTTTTTGTCCTCTGGTTGAGGACATGACGCTATATATGGTAGCACATTTGGATTTTTTTTGGCTCCACTCTGGGCTTGAACTACAGCAAATGTTCAGGTGGTGAAGGTGAAGAGAACGACCTCTGAATGTGACTGCACCCGAAGCACAGAGAACAGTAATGATCCAAGAGATCTGAAATATTATGCTCCGCATACGCCTCTGCACATTAGGGAAACAACGTATTGCTGGTCAAACCAGCTCATTGATTTTATAGATTTGAAGTAGAGGTGTTTTGATGGCTTCTGGTGCAACCTCTGCCCACTCTTCGAGCCCCACGTGAGGCGACAAACTGAAGCAATGATATAGTCACATCCTGCCAACCAAAATCCAAAACACAAGACTGAAATCTGCCATTGCTTCCAAATGAATAGACAGGGCTTTAAATACAGTCAAATCATAGCGTTATTAATGCTAAATGATGTTTATGTCTGTTTATAGACACTCCTATAACCCCTGCCAAGCACAAAAATATCATCTCTCCTGTGCCTCACTCTATGTGGATGGCAGGGTTTCTGTGTGGAGTCGACATATTCACCCGGTGTCTGTGTGGATGTCCTCCGGGTGCACCAGCTCCTCTCACAGTCCAAAGACATGCCGGTTAGGTCCACTGGAGACTCTAAATGGCCTGTAGGTGCGAATGTGTCTGTCTACATGTGTGTTAGCTATGTGATAGACCGGCAACATGGCCCTGCCTTTACGCCCAGTGCATGCTGGGATGGGTTCCAGCCCCTAGCAGCCCTTAACAGGATAAGCGGTTCAGAAAATGGATGGTTGCTGGTGCTTCACATGTCAAACTCGACACGTGCCAGAGTGTGTTGTTAATTGTGCATTGATGGCTTTAAAAAGTCATCAGTCCCAGGCTTCATTAATGATTTTTGAGCAGCGACATCCCCGAACGCTAATGCCTCAATGTCGTCAGGAGCAGGTCCTGGGGCCTCATGTGTGAACAGTGCACATGCATACAAATGACACGTACGCAGCTCAGTTAGCAGTGTTAGGGATTTACAGCAACAGCAATGAGAGATGTGGACGCGAGACTTCAGTCTGCACATTGCGAGCGTGCAAATTTGGAGAAGGATTGGGGTGTGAGACATGGTATGCATAATTTACTGGTGTTATTACAGTTATCACAACACAAAGTTCAAATGAGGGTTCGAATATCCAGTTATGATGTGGAAATATTACTGTTCTTCGCTATACAGCCCCAGACATTGGGATGAAAATGAATGTGCGTTTTGTCACTTGTCCTAGAAACATAAAAACCTGAAGGTATTTTAAATTGTAAATGATCTGATGGAATTCTACATTTTGAACAAGACTGAGAAGCTACAGCCATGCTGGCAGTGTACAGCACTTTGAGACAATTCACTATGAGTGTAAACTATTACCTGCTAGTGGAGAAAAACCAGAATATTCACCGTGAATGTCTGTAAAAAAAGAGAGACAAGGCAACCTAGTTTAAGTCTGGACCAAAGTAGTGGATCTCCTCTCTCTAGTGTCATGAATAAAACAGTTCTCATGTCAGAATTATATTAAAATTAAAGAAATTTCAGATTGCTTGGAGAAGATAATTGCTGTCAAGAAAGCATATTTTTGTGACTGACTGGTTTGGATGCATACCATATAACAGCAATTTCTCTTTGATCCTGACCGAGGATGTGCAACGATGGTCCCCAGAGTCAGCGTTCATAATGCCAGGATCCTGAAAGGAGCTGAAAGGAAGCCACAGTGCCTTCAGTATTAGAACAGCAACTATCACAATGTTCTGTTTGTACATTAAATTTCGACAGGGCATGGACACTAAACAGGACTGTGGTCTTAGGGGGTTTAGCTCAAAATACCAAAAAATATTATTGCTAAGATTAACTGGACTATTTGTTTTTATTTTGTGCCAAGTCCGAGTTGGAGGAAAAATATAAAGGTTCATTGGAAAATAGTCTAAGGTATTCTAAAAAGACTTTCAAAAAGGTTAAAAAGTTAAACAACAATGCGCTGATTATTTGTCTTGGAAATGAAAAAAAAGTTTTGGTTAAGCTATTAAACTTAGCAGTTGTAGGAATAACCTCAAACATGCTAAACAGCCACCTAGCAGCCATTAAAATAATAGCTACAGCCCACCTCACTCTTGTTTTCCTCCACTTCCCCTTTTTTCTGCTCCATATCAGTTCTTTTTTGAGACATAACTGTTTTACTATGAATAATGCACAGGGGCAGAAAAAGGCATGCAGCAGCACAGTAAAGAGAGGAGAGAATCCTTCTTTAAATTTCCATCATATACAGAACATGTATGTAGCAGTGTAGTCCACACAAAATGTTTCAGCAGGAAATTAGATGTTCTTCTGCAGTTTATTTTAGATATTATATATATAATATAGCATTGAACTTGACAACACTTGGATAGTCAAAATACTAATAGTTAACAATATTGCAGTTAAATCAGAAATACTACATTTATTGCCTGTGTCTGGGAATGGAATAATGGAAAGTAGTCAAAGGTAATGCTAAATGCTTTTATTTGAAGATCTATACAGTATGTGCTTACATATCATTTGCATATAATGTAAAATATGAAAATGTTTTCTCTGTATTTTGTGTTCTCAAATGTAACGACCAGAGTGCCGTTATTGAAAAATTGCTGAGCGATTGATCTGCGACCACAATCACTCTTCCCCTCAAGCTTTCGAGGGCCCTGTTAAAACCAGAATTTACACATATTAGCAAGACTGATTTGAGGTCAGAGGTCAGATATTGATCCCAAGGAATGGAAAATGCCTAATAGATAACCAGGTGACCTTCATACTTGCCTCGGATCAATGGCACTAATGTGTGAGTAGGTCATAGTGGAAAATGTTGTGGCAAAGCGGCTTGTTTGGCGGTTACTGCCACATCACCAATATATATTCAGCAGTGGAGCTGCAGTTTAATCGTTCTAACGATCTGAAAGACCCACAGTATCTGTTTTAAATGTGATCTGATCACAGTGCATTAGTGGAGTCTGCTTGACTGTACCAAAAACAGAGATACCGTGTAAGCAGAGAGTTAAGAGATCAAATAGACTGACCTCTTTTTACTGTAAAAGATAAAAAGGCCTTTTTTGTCTTTAAAAAGACTAAATAAATTTAAAAAAACAACACCATACAATCCAGCCACACTTGGATGAAATATGTCTGATTTCCAACAGTGAACTATGCCACCATCCAGGGAAGGGCCAGAAGATCAATGGCCATTTTCACAGAGTTTATTCTCAAACGCTTTGCTGAGTTGAAACTTTTTTTTGTCTGAGCCCTTTTGTTGTTGCG
>JBAJHX010000067.1:6105882-6121965 GCA_037176925.1 Amniataba percoides
GCCATTTTCACAGAGTTTATTCTCAAACGCTTTGCTGAGTTGAAACTTTTTTTTGTCTGAGCCCTTTTGTTGTTGCGACTGTTTGTGAGCGACATGTTTCATCATGCTTTGTCTCCTCTGGTAGCTGTGACCTGTGTAATGATCCTCTCCCGGTGTGTCAGCCTTCAGATAGGAGGCAGATTTAATGCACAGGTTTGTCTCACCTAATTGATTTCTTTTAATTTACTCCCAGTCGCCTCCACCAAGCACCTCGACAGTTGATTACTCCGGTAAGTGAGTTCACCTTGAGAGGAGCTAAGGTATATAAATAATATGTCCAACATGCAATGATGCACAGAGATCATACATTAAATATCAAGATCAAATTGTTCCAGTGTTACAGTGAGTAACTGAACAAATACTTTTGCTTAATTTCAGCACTTACAAGATAAAATGTACAATCTGCAGGTTTCCTGTGTTTTCTTCTCTGTGTCCATGGATTGGCCCTCTCTGAATTGTGCACCTCTCTGTTGAGATGGCTACAGAGCCGGTGAAGTAGCTCGGTAAAATGTTCCTTCCATTTCTGCGTTCTATTGTCAGCACTCCATATAAAAACATAAAATATTGAAAGGGTCCATTAACATGGGTCAGAAATTGATGGCTGTTCCTCTGTGTGGGGGGAAAAAAAACTGAAAGTGGTCAAAAAGCAGTGGATGCTTCGACTGTGGCTTCAAACGCCTGCCTGTGCTCTGCCGTGTATGTGATTTTGATTAATTGTCTCAACTGCTTGTAACCAATGCATTGAGGTTGACCCACAGTCTTTGTGGAACATTCAGAACAATTATCAAATTGTCAAGAAAAAAATTAAAATAAATGATGAGCTCTTGGTGTTGCAGATATGATTGCTATACTATACCTCATATTTGTATTAATACTTAATAATACCAGTATTTCAAGCAAAATGATGCTTCTGATTCAAGGAAGAGATACAGTTTCCAAGAGAGTTACTGTAAATAGGTAGATTGATTTACTGTAGATTTTTTTCTTGGATAGGCTGGATAGATAATGTCCACTAAAATCAATTATTCAGTCAATAAACAGTTGACTCTGTTAGTGGTTTGCAACAAGCATCCAAGATCCTTTAAGCATCATCTTTGACATGATAAAATGTCAAGCATGCATCTCCTGTAGCGCAGCATGTCCATCTCTTCTCCTTTTACAGGATGTTCATCTGTGTTGCCATGGAGTTCCTGTTTGGGGGTTGAAAAGAGAGTGAAGAGATGAAGAAGAGTGGAAACATAATGTGTCTAATAAAATATTAAGACATATCTCTTTTATGCAATGTAACCACGGCTGAACCATTAAATCCAACCTCCCCCAGGGGCATCATTTAGAAAATCCTAGGGTATAGCAAATATGGTGGTGGAGCAGTTAAAGGTGAGATTACAGTTATGCATATGTGCGAGAGAAAACGCTCTCAAACACAGCATCTTGTGTGATGAATGTAACCAAAGAGGTGCACGTGCCATCGGTGTCAGAGTCAATTTTCACAATTAATTGATGCTGTGTGGCTGACACCGGCTGTGTTTGAGCTCGTCACTGCCCTCCAACATTTGCATTATCCCATGAATAGCAATCAGCACACACAATCTCGTTGTGAAGACACTGAAATCCCTCTCCAGTATTTCATATCAGAATTGGAGAGAGCACCAGGAGAATCGCTTTAAAACATTTGCTTGGTGTGCTGCGTGGAAAATGCAAACTTCCTCCAGCCAAGAGAAATCAGTCAGTTAAATTTTAGATAAGATCACAAGTCAGACACATAAAATTATACTTTTCTGGCAAATCTCAACGGCCTGCTTCTCTGTTTATTTTGGCATTTTCTCTGGATTGAAGTCAGTCACTGAAGGACACATTTTAGATGATCAGAAATGCCATTAGACGGAGTGGATATGGGAACACACTGTGTCTTATGGAGCATAATGTTTCTCAGTGCCAATAAGGGTCAACGGTGTGCTTGCTCCTTTTTTTACTGCCAGCGCTTTAGGAAAGTTATAGCTTAAACGCAACACTGACGGGCTGTCAATCAGACGGTTTGCTGATGTAAACTTCCTCTGCTCCTTGGTTCTTCCCCACACCTTTTATGAGAAATCACCTTCTGCAATAACAATCTTTGTATTTCTGTGATGACAAAAGTATTAGGAGATGTTGCCTCTCTTCTTCTTTTGTCCCACTTTTTTTTTTAGGTTTATTTGCACAATTGTGTCAATCTTTGTGAAAACAGTGTTACATTCTTGCATTTGATGCCAATGTGAGATGATAGTTCGGTGTCACTGCGTTTGGCTTTCAGAGGCGAAGAAAAAAAAGGCAATGCAAAGGAGACCTTTTCTTCTGTGTGAGTCAGATGCTGTTTCACACACACTGTTTGTGGTTGAGCGATCTCGTTCTCACACAGTACTTGGTTTTGTACCATCATCATCATCATCTTATAAATGCTGTGCTTTCATGGTACCTTCACAGAGAATAAGTGAAACCGTGCTAAATGTCTGGCCTGTATATTTTTTGTACCACGACAGTTGAGAGCAGCGGAGCAGGTGAGGGAGGTCTGCTGAAGCCGGAGTGTGGCGCTCTCAACTCTGTTGCCATCGGCTGTCTCGAGCTCCCTGCTCCCATAATGCACACCCACACCAACACACACATACGCACACAAAAAACACTCAACATCTAACAGCCTGGCCTGCCATCTGCTGGCCAAGCTCTGACCTGCGTTGCTTTTCTTTGTTGCAGCACCAGTTACAGTATCTCAACCAAACTATACTAACACTAAATAAATAATAAATAGACACATCACTTTATTAATGTTGATAAATATTTGATTATATGTCGCGGTAATGTAAAAACTATGGTCAGACAGAAAAGAAAAAGAAAACACCACACCTCAAATGTGTACTCACTCTCTCTGAGCCAAAGCTCTGAATCACACCTCCTCGCTGTCTGCTGACAGGGAAACACTGATTGTGGTGGGTGGATGAATAAGTCTGTGTGGGTATTGCACTGAAACCTGCTGGAAGTTTGAGCAGGACACAGTTCCAGGCCCAGCTACTTTCACTCCACCGTGTGAGACAGGTTTGGAGGCGGATTCGTCATCACTCTCCGCTCACATTCAAAGTAGTAGCTGAAGAGTCATTTATGATACTGAGATGTGATTGAAGGTAATTAAAGTACTAGTACCAAAGTAATATTTGTGACTATAGGAATTCTAAGCTACATGGCTAATTAGATGGTGTTTGGTCTTGACTGAACTATCTCTGCAGTGGTTTGATGCATCACTATGAAATTCAGTACAAGTATTCTTTCTCCCCACAGGATGAATCTTAATACCTGATGATTCTCTGACCTTTCCTTTAAAGCCATCACAAAGTTACCATTTTGTTTTTTTTAATGAAATATCTCAACAACTGATTGGTGGATAACCATTAAATTTGAAACAAATATATCTGGTCAGTCATGGTGAATCTTAATGACTCTGGTGACCCCTTGAATTTTCATCCAGCACCACCAGCAAGTCAAATTTCAATCTTCAGCACTCTGACCAAATATTGTACCTGGAAAACTGTTGACATCAGCCTCAGCTGTACCTTGTGCTCAGTGCTAATTATCAAATATTAGCATGCTCCCACGCCAAACTAAGAACATTGACTGGATGAAGAAGTACATAAAATAGGAAACCAAACCATGCACATGAAATGGCAAAAATGTAATGGTGGAATTTTTAAAAGAAACTTCTGATCTATTCATCAACATACACATGAAATATATTAACTCACAGGAATTAAAAAAATATATGACTTGTTCCATATTTTAGGCTCTCCAATTTTTTTACACCTTTTTCTTTAAATACTTTTGGGATATGATTTTAAATAGATCAATATACTACCTCAAGATCAGAAGAGTGAACTACCCTGATAAAAGGTTATACAGCTGTGGAGCATTCGTTGATGAGCTGATGGACAAAATGTCAGAATGGATAATCAGCATCTTCAACCAAATATGTGCCTTATTTATGATTTCACTGATTCTTTTCTTTTCCTCTCTTAACTTTGTGGAGAAAGAATAAAAGGCAACAGTCATTCACCCCCCTCTTATCACTTATTTACTCATGCTGGCAACTTGATTCTTGGTGCATGTTTTTTTTAGTCTTGGTTCTGATGAGCTGGTGATGAGTCATGCTGTTGATTTCATTTATTTAAAGATTGCCCCTTGTTGTTGCAGCATACAGTTCTCCACAAACACACAGCTGCTGACACATGTTGTTCCGTCTTCAGACACTCAGATCGTCTTACTTCCCAACCTATCACGTAAGCGTCTTCCGGATAACGAGCTCCTCACGCCTCCCTCCACTTCCCACACTGCCTCCCTCCATCACCCCTTCCAGCCACCCCTGATCAACATTTTTCACCTTGTTAATCACTTGTGTCAGCTTCTGGTATTTATAGACAAGTAATCATGTGTGATTCACTGTCTCCCTCCACCAGCATTGTGCTCGACGCTGTGTGAGCGAGAACGACAAAGGTGAAACTGCTTTTATTAAGTACGCAGCACAAGGGAGTGAACTCCCCAATGATAAGCAGCATGTTGCAGTGCTTTGGCTTACACTTCCTTGAGGCGAGCGATAAAGGCCAGGTGGAGATTAAATTACATTAATTCCTCCGCCAGAAGCCCTGACCCAGAATGACTTACAAGACAAGGAGGATGGAGTGATGAGCTGTAGTAAAACTACTGCCAAAGTACTGAAAAATGAATTAAGCATCAGTGTCACAGCACTCTGTGGTCCTAACCTGCCATGTAAAGTCAGCAGCGTCAAATTCACACAAAAGGCTGCACTTACTATAACTATATATGCTGCCATTTAAAATGCACATTTATTTATATGTGTATGAACAGAAAAGTTTTTCATCGTTTCTAGTTTTCATCTGCCCCCGCCCAAAATTATTAGTGGCTAAACAAGAAGTTTTTTTTTTTTTCAAAAAACAACAGTCTACACACCCAATCTGGCAAACATGGATATGCAAACATTGTGTTATCAACATGCACAGTATCAGCCAGTCCATTACCAACTTTAACCTTGCCTGTGATACTCTTTTACTCTCTTCCGGTGCTGCTAACAAGAGTCAGTGCTGGGCACCGCGGAAAGTTCAGTTCTCGAGAAGCTTTGTGAGTGTGCTCCATCGTTCTCTGAAGATGTGCTCCACGCTGCGCTTGTTGGTGCTTATGAGCATAATAGGTAACTACTTTTCTGCTTCTTTATCTTGTAATGCTGTGTTTTCTATATGTGTGTGTTTGAATTACACTGTGCTTGTTTGGTTTTGCATTAATCTTGAAATTTTTGTAGGATGTGTTGAACTGATCACAGTCAGCAGCCCACAGAAATATGTCAACGTTACAAGAGGTGGAAGCGTCCTGCTCCAGTGCATGTTTCAGACTAGTGACTCGACCACCGGCCTCACCATCCAGTGGGACTTTATCTCATCGTCCGCCATGTCACCACAGCAGGTAGGGACACACACTGCTGCTCAGATCAGAGCTTTGGACCACATAACTCAGTTCTGATGTCCTCAAATGTGCTTAAAATGTGTAATATGACTAAGTGGAATAAAATGTGAGAATCAGAGTTTGTCCACTGACATTCACTGAGAACCAAAGCAACCCTTTCCCCTCTACTTTTGGTTTGAATCCAGTGGCTCACAGTGTTTGTTTAATGATTGCATGAGGCTTTGAGTGATATTCAGCCATTTTGTGTTGCTTTCAAAAAACACTGCTCTCTTTCCAAACTGTGGCACGTTGCAGTTTTACACCTAATTACTCAGTTGTTGGGTGGAATCGAATGAGTGAAATCGTACGAGTGAAGTATTTTGGAAGATACTCAAAGTTTGAGTTGCTTGTGTTGTAAATTACTCATAGAAGAGACTCCGTCACAAAGCTTGAGCGCTCCCACTCACAAACCGGCTCTTTGTTTCAGAATGGCGCCTAACTGTCAGGAGACACACCTCATTGAGACAACAAAGCCTGTGACTGAGAAATCAGATAAAAGCAGATTTAATGGAAAACACCAAGTGAATAAAATGGCATTCACTGGATATGATTATGCTAAAAGTCATTCATTTAGGCAGTGAGGACAATTTTTTAATTCTCTGTATTATGTCCACAACACATGTATATGTAAATGTTTTTTTTTTCATTCTATCTTTTTCTCTGCTAATTCTAATTTAATCAACATGGACTGTCTTGCATATGCATGTGTAGAGTTTCATTCAGCTAAATTTAATGTAGATTGCAACCACGGAAGCAGAGACTGACTAAAATGTGATACCAAAGCACAACTCCACAACCAGTGTGGATTTAAGTATCACGAAGTGTGTGAAGTCTATCTCCAAATACAACAGTATCACTTTAATTAGACAACTTTTGATTATTCATTTTTTGTTGGAGCAGCAGATGTTTCTTTCTCCATAAGATAAGATAACAGGATACAGAAAAGTATTATATTGTGTCACATCGTCTGACTTGTTGCTATTTGCTTTCAGGTGTATTACTATCAATCAGGGAAGGATGTCATTACAAAATCTTACGAGGGCAGGCTTCAGCCTCCCTCTTCTCCCGGTACGACCAAAAACGCCTCAATAATAATAACCAACATGCAACCATCGGACATGGGGGTCTACACTTGTCAGGTTCACAACTTCCCTGATGTGGACGGACTGTCTGAGGTCAACATCATCGTGAATGTTCTTGGTAAGTTTTGTTCACAGAAGACTGCAAATGCAAACTTTAAAAACAGTCAGGTCACTTTGGTTGTTGCTCCACTTAGTGAGTAGAAATAGTCAAGAAAATAATCTAGTCCTGAGAAGAGATCTGATCAGAGTCATGGTGATCAGAAACAGTGAGAGTGGACAGTGGGTGCGTATGAGTTCACACTACTGGACCACACCCTTTGGCAGTATCGGTTGAATGTGTGCACTGTGAGAGAAAGCAGAAGTGGCTGTTTTTTCTGTATCAGCACAGTGCTGTGATGTTCTGCTTTCATACTAACGGTCATACCTGAACTTTGGCTTACAGTCTGACCTGCTGGCTCAAACAGCATTTAAGACAGAAATAAAATCATAAAAAAACACAACGTGAACTTGTGCTAGAGCTTGAGCCTTTGTTCTCCTGCTCAAAAGGGTGTGGCTACCTGGAAAGAGAGAGCGAAAACCGAGTATTGATCCCTTTGAATTTTCTGGTTCTTTGTTTTTTTATTTTAATTTAAACTTGAATTTTTCATGCTATAGTAACATTCCTCCTCCTCATTCGTCTTTTTGTCTGTGTCAGTATTTTTCAAGTGAAGGAAGGGCTGCATTAGTCATGTCTAAGTGAGCTACTCTTTCAGTTTCCCCTCAGTATATTTGAATAAAAAATCCCGGCGTGCATTTCTGCAGGCAGAGTTTAACCGTAGCACGAGTGCTGTGACATCTCCCCACATCTGGGATTACTCCTTCTATTGTCAGCATTGCAACATTAACAAATCTATTAAAATAGTGGCCCTGAATAGTGTGATTAGGGAATTACATTCAGTTTGAATGTTCTCATTCACCGAGTTACCAGGGACAACCTCACAGGCCTCAGTATCCTCAGTAGTTTCCATGGTTACTGCAGCAGTCTCCTCATTGTCAGTATTGGAAATTAGAGTAGGACTGTGACTGCATCCTTGTACTGCATACAGAATATACATCTGCATCAGCTGCATGCTAAGCACACGTCTTGCTTTTCATAACCCCTTTAAGCCTCTATGAAGATGTTTGCAGGACAGTTTCCACACACTGAATGGGATGCATACTTAAGTGCTGCATGAATATTTATGGCTGTTCTCATGCTGATTATCGTGGGATCAAAGATGATTTTCATCATCGCTTACTGTTACATAGAATTATGGTAATATTTTAAAGAGAGCGAGCAGTCTATCACAAATTACACTGTGTGTCAGCCTTACCCCTATTGTAAAACAATGCAGATATACAAATACAGATAGTTATGTCATTTTAAAGATGTTAAAGCGGAGCTGTCCAATCATACTGAAACGTGATAGTAGTGGGCAGGCACCGTGAAATATACAGTGAAGATTCAGACTCCGCTCAGAGAGTTGTAAGGCCACTCCCAACACACTTCCTGCTTCACGGTGACTAATGGACAGACACGTGACGACCTGTTTGATTAACACACAAACACACACTCAAACACACACACTCAAACACACACACACACACACACAAACACACACATTAAGAGTGAGCGGAGGATTAGCTATATTTACAAATCAGTCTTTGTTGAAAGACACATATATTTCTACATGTTATCTTTTCTCTACTTTCATGTGATTTTTATCTTTTATTGTAGCAATATCTTTTTTTGGTTGTTGTCACTGCTTCATCCCAGCGTTTAGTTGTGTCAAACTGCTCAGTAGAAAGATGGTTTCATTGTTATCGCTGTTTTAAGCCCAAAGTGGTAAAATTATCCAAAATGTTTACAAAAAGAGACAAAAAGTGAAAAATCCCAAAATTAAAACAATGTAACAGAACTTTGTTTTTCACAGACACAACCCCTACACTTGTCTTGGGACTCTTTGGTGGAGCCTTGTTGTATAATTATGGTGTTTAGATATAGCTGGCAGGGATTGGCTGACCAATGTCAAATGTTTAATTCATAATAAAGTCTCATTACACATTATGGTTGGCAAGATGTGTCAAAAACAGCTCATGCATCAAGATGATAACTTCTAGTACGTTGAGATTTGACTCATATTAGTAGCACATATTTGAAATTTAAACTGAACTCGTATCAGACTCGCAGCTCAACGAGAGTGACGCAAATTCTATTAGCAAACCTCTGAGAAAAGCTGATCAATTCAGCCCGAGGCTCCGGCCCAAATGACGTGAGAAATATCAATAATTTCTGCAGACTGAACATGTGATTCATAGTAAGTGGACAGAAGTATATAAAGTCACTCATTTCGGCCTCCCTGTGGTCTGTCAGAGAAGCCCTCTGTTCCTTACTGCACCATCCACGGGAATGTGGAATCTGGTCACCTGGTCACTCTGACCTGCCACAGCGAGCGTGGCAGCCCCGTGCCAACATACACCTGGATCAGGCTGGATCAGACGAGGTCAATGAGGCCTGTACTGGGAAGAAGTGAGTACTGTGTGTATGTGTGTGTTGTTGTTGTATGTGTATCATGCTGGCGTACATTTATCCTTTTCATAAACAAACATTGCTTCAAACACGTGTTTCTTCAGCGACGGAGACTGGAATACTAGAAATCAGAAACATATCCGAGTTTGAGTTTGGGGAGTACCAGTGCAAGGCCATGAATATGGCAGGATTTTCAACTTGCACGATAGAGCTGAGTCAAGGTATGTTTGGATGATTGTGCTTTAGAATCTGTATAAAAATGTACATCAGCAAAAATATAAAACCAATGCTTCCTTCATGGGTATAATATTATACGTTTGTGCAGAAGTGGGTGATGGAGTGATTGCCGGTGCAGTGATCGGTGCCTTGCTCGGGTGTGTCCTCATCATCCTCATAGTGTGGTTCATCGCTCACAATGTGAAGAAACACAAATACAAAGCGGTCAAAGCATCAGAGGGCACCGAGATGAAGTGAGACCTCAGCTTCTTCATGCTGGTGCGTGTCATTGTGTCGTCTGTAAATCCGAGCGTGTAACATCAACTCTCTCTCTCTCCACTAGGAGGAGCGCTCCACAGGCCAATGAAGCCTCAGATGGCGTTCCCGTGGCAACCACAGCCAGCAGCCTCCATGCTGAGGGAGATGATGCACAAGCCTAAAAAAAGGCCTGTTGAAAACAACTGGAGCAACGTCACCAACCTGAATAACAGTCTTTAATATACGTCATTCTCAAGAGTAATCAATATGTTGGAGCTTGTGTTCATGCTTGAAGCTGCATTTTGTTACAGCTTTTCTGAATCAGCTTGCCGTCAGCTTTAAACAGTTCTTTCTTCTTTTTAATCTGCTTGAATGTAGACACAATGTTTGTAGTGCTTTGGTGTGTTTTATAGTTCATAGTTATTGTGATATTCATGACCACCCTGAAGACAAGCTACAGAACAAATATTTGAATCTACTGTATTAAATACTTCAAAAATAAACTTAGATAATGAGTGCAGAGTCTCCATTGTGCAAATTATCAGTGACATTAGCAACAAGGACATTAACTGTTTTTGTCTTTTACATTTCTCTTTTTAAAGACGTGACAAGACATTGAGTTTAAAAGCCGTGTGATAAAAAGCCTACATTACTTGTACACATAAATAGTTTTAGTTTTAAAAAGTATTACAACTACAATAAAAAATGTATGTATGTTTTTTTATACATATAATAGATACCATAAAGGGCTCCTGGATCGATCTTTAGGAATAATACTGTCAAGCAGGTGTGGATGAAATGTGACCATTTTATGTAATAATGTCCAGGGATGCTGATTCAATAAAAATGTTGTTTTCTGAGTCACTGAGTCTTGCGGCTCAGTCATACGTACCAACCAGCCTTCACTGGTTCGCTGTTTTCACCAAGATGCATCATCAGTAGAGGGTTTAATGCACAACAGAAGTTAGTAGCATGATGCCAAATGGCACTGATTACCTGTAAGATTTTAAAGATTGACATGCCCACTGATGTAATCACAGGTTGCACTTCAGGTTTTGGTGAACTTATTTACTGGTTCCAGTTCAGGAGCAACTTTTAACTTTCCACACACACATATTATACAGGTTTTGGACTGTGGACTGAAGATTACAGTCACAGTTTGAAGAATTTCATTCTAGGGGAGGGGAAGAGTAAAAGCCAGAAATAACTGTGTCATTGATCTGATCACCAACTTTATTAAAAGCTGCACATGAATTACAGACATTTTGTACTATAGAGTCACATCGACATTGTTTATATCTCCATTAATTTAACCAGCATGTAAGTGTCTCCTATGCAAATCATACATTTAATGCAGCTCAACATGGCTACCTCGCTGCCAACAGTGAGCACATAGCCTGAGGTGCACAGATAATTCACAGTGTACTTTTCAGTCATTTTATACCAGAACCAGCAGAACTCAACAAGAGGTTGTTTTGTCTCATCTGAACAAATTCAGAGACAGATTCTCACTTACTAAACATCATCAACTCACCAAAAAAAATCTATATGAAGTCAGTATTTATCAACTATCAAATATCAAGTATTTATGAACTTGCATGCTTTTTTTTTAAATGGAATAATGAACATGGTTTGAACAGGTTTCTGTGATGGTTTCACAATTAATCTATGGAATCATACAGAAATAAAGATGAAAATGTGATTATGAGAAGAGGAATGAGACTCAAATTATAGGTCACCAAGTAATTAATGACACATTTAGTATAATCTGTAAATTAGGCATGGCATTTGCAAAACTAGTTTTATCTAAATCTGAACAAAGTGGCTCATTTTGTCCTTACACTGGCTGTGGCAGCATTTGTAGTGAATTATAGTCCAGTTAGTGTAGCTACTTGAAAGATACATTCATGAATTTGTCAATAAGCATGTCAGTAAACAAACCCTTATCCTGTGACTATGATACATTTGCATTATGAGGTAAAATATTTGGACTTTGGATGCAGCTTTCTGTAATATAACTCTCATGAGTTACTCATTACCTTAATTCATCAAAGCTGACCTTAGTCTTTGTCCCATGTGGTTTGAGATTTGAGCAAGTGAAATATGAGATACACTAGGAGTGAGAAGAAAGAAGATTCTCAGTGCAAATTCAGTGTGAGTGAAACATGTACTAATAAGGCACAGCAGTGAGGGGACCTCCATGTCCAGGATCAGGCCTGCAGACCGAAGCAGCGTGCGGAGCTGAGTATGTCGTCTCTGGTCAGGTAACATCCACAGAGCTGCCTCAGGCCGGTGAAAGACTCCCTCCCGTGCATGACACGCCAGTTGTCGATGAAAATCACCTCATTAAGACAAGAGGAGATAAAAACTTTAAATTACACTGAATTATACTCACATATTTATCTTTCCGTTTACTGTTCAGCTATCCTGAAGCAGTAAATTGACACTGACATTTGGAGGAGCATTTATAAATGTAGTTTTCTGGCCTTGGGCATCTTTGAATGCAAACATTTTGTGGCGCGCCCTTTGAGAAGTGTAATTTTCTTACCTTCCCTGGAGTCAGTTTCACCCACAGCTCGTTCTCTGGCCGCCTCAGCTCTGCCGTCAGCTCTCGATGTGCCACATACCATTGCTGAACGAGGTCATGTGGGACTGTGTTTATCACTGATCGGTCATAGTTGTTGTATCTGATAAAAAACAAGTAGAACAATCTTGGTTTTGAGATTTTTTAGTTTCAAACATGTCATCATTACTTTAAAACTACAGGTTATTTGTTAAAATATACTTTAGAAATAGCAAGACATTTACCATTTTAACATAAATAAAAGAGACATATAAACCTCAAAGGTAAAATTCTTTCATCTCTACATTAAAATATAACACATGTTAAATATATTCATTATGTATTTAAATAAATAAATACAGTATTTTATGGAATTACAGTTGTTAAATAGGTGTTCAAAATGGTGCACAAGAAAAATGATAATTTGCTTAAAATAGTAAAAAACAATGCAAAAATAATAATTCACTTTATTATTTTTGCATTTTTTACTATTTTAAATTGAATGTAATTTTAAGAGAAACCTTCAACATGTTAACACAGTGTCTGATAATACACTGTGCACAGACATGCATAAAATGACATCAAATCAGTGCTGACATACCGGATCAGGTACAGTTCATTGTTCCAAGTATAGACGTTGAGCACAGGGCCGATGCCTATAATGTGGTTTTGATGGTTCCCAGTGTTTTCAATGTACTCGTGCCTGATGGGCACACGGGTAAGCAGCTCAAAGTGTTCTGGAGACTTCTGCCGCAGTTTTTCAGCAGCATAGAACCCATCCACCAGCAGCGTCCTTCCCCCGGTTCCCTCATGTTTGAGGCAGTGGAAAACCTGTATTCTGCAGGAACAACCAGCAGTATGAAATTTGAAAGTGTCATTTTTACAGGGCTCACTTTAACACTATGAAAATGCACATAT
Source organism: Amniataba percoides (assembly GCA_037176925.1). Lineage (NCBI taxonomy): Eukaryota > Metazoa > Chordata > Actinopteri > Centrarchiformes > Terapontidae > Amniataba > Amniataba percoides. The sequence goes on from JBAJHX010000067.1 coordinate 6,119,039, forward strand.
TGGGGTTTGTTTAAAATATGTACAAATATACATGTATGTGTGTAGGTGTGTGTGTGTGTGTGTGAGTGTGTGTACATATATAAATATACAAAAATAAAAGTTAAAGTTGCTCAGTGCAATGAAAACTGACATCATGGTCCACCTCTGTATCTTCGGCACCTACCCACACGGCTCCTGAAAGTACGAGGTGTCAGTGTGGCGGTCCAAGGCCAGCTGGCTGTAGGCACTGTCTCCTCTGGAAAAATCCGAAGTAAAACACCACATTCTTCCATATGTGGTCTCCCTTGTGGATTAGTAGCACAAAAAACACAAGTGGATTAGGAATAAGTGGACATTGCCAAGAATGTTCTGCCTATGAGTGTTGCTGTTGAATGCAAATCACTGATGCAGAATAGTTGCATGAGCGTCATCTGTAGCAAAGACCAAACATAACCCCTCAGTACCTGATGAGACTGACCCTCTGGGTGACCGCCTCAGTGGCCTCAACTGTAGCTGGGACGCCATCGACAAAAGCGATCCCATACAGAACGTAGTTCTGAAGGAACTTCCTCACTTCATCATCAGACGTCATGAAGGTGTCCCATTTGGCAGAAGATATATTGGCCTTGTTATAGATGTCTGAATTCCAAAGGACACGAGGTTGGACAGTTTTCTGCTTCTGTGCTTCATAGCTGTTCTCAGCAAGCCAGCTGAGGCTGTACTTAGACACATGACCACCAGGCCCTGGGACACAGAAATGGAAGATATTGTTATGTGGTAGAACTGATGGAAAATGGCATTAAATACTATACATACCTTCAATTTCACCCAGTTTAAGAAATGATTTAGGAAAGTGTATATCAAAAGGCCGTGTGTGAATTCACAATTTTTGTGAAAAACATATAAGATAAATTTTGCATAACCATTTGCTCTGTTGGATTTGTAAAGTATAATAACTGCTCAGTTTAGTTTAACTGTGTTCAGTGTTTAATAGTATTTTACATCAAAAACATGAATGAAAGAAACTTCTAATAATAAGTGCAGTATATCAGGTTATAAAGGATTACAGAACAGCTCATGAAAGCTTGCTGCCTATCTGCAGGCCAGTGTTCATGGATAGGATGCACACACCCAGACTCAGCTGACCTTCAGTGTGCACCACTGGCAGGGAGAGACACAAGTGCCAGTATGCCCAGAAGAGCATGTGCATCATCAACTGTCTCAGGGCTGACCGGCTCCCATTTGTCAGTTTACATCAGATTCAGTGCCACTCTCGTTTGGATAAAAACACTTCACCCCTCCTGCACTGAAGAGAGCCTGAGCCCGTCCCTGAGGAGCGAGAGCCAGACAGGCAGACGGCCTGCAGAAGGAAACACAGGCTTCTCCAGGCTGCCAGACTGGCCAGCGTGTAGTGATGGTACCTATATGTCCATATCGTGCTCTTCTTTTAAAAAAAGAAATGAAATGTTTCAGCACAATAATGGCCAAAGCCTGAGGGGACAAAGAGAGCTAAGCTGTGTGGTCACAAGTTGAGGGGGTGAGTGAGAGTGAATGTTAGGTGTGCACACGCTCAGCTGGAGAGGCAAGGCGCAGCATAGCACCTGTCTCCTTTTCCACACCTGGCTGCTGTGGGACCTTTTAGTCCTCTTACTCCAACAGCAGGCAGCTGAAGCCCACGTGGCTCTCTGCCCCCTCGTGTGCAGGAGCAGGCTGCTGCTGAAAGAATAAGGGATGGCTCCAGCTTGTCGGAGGCTGGCGCTGGTTAAGCTAGTTAAACTCCCTCTCAGGGCCTCTCAGTGAGCAAAGGCTCGGAGGTCTGCTCCATGGGGGAGAGGCCTGTAAATGCTACAACCACAACAAAGGGCCAAGAGATTAAGAAGCAGTCACCTGGATCTTTGACTGAGACGTGATATTAGTGGAAGTTTTCACCTACAGCACAAGTGACTATTTGAGCTTATAACCATGGCTTTTTCTATTTCTTTTTCACTGTGTACAACTACTGGGGTGATAGAATAGGTTACATGAGCAGCAGTCTGATCCTTTATGAGAGTGTCTGTTAAAGTTAAATGTTCACTGTGCAGGTCTGTTTTAGGTTCATTCACAGTTCACTGGCTGACAGAGGTTTATATCTAAATCCAGGTTACATAATGCCCCCTTTATGTGTGAATGCATTTTTTATGGTCCACAGCCATGTAAAAAAATCGGACCACATCTTATTTCATTACACGGTCGCCTAAAGGATTACCTGACAGCAGAGCGAGTCCTAACACAATGCGTCACCATCATCAGAGGGAAAAGTCCACGTGCCGCCTTTCATGTGGAGATAACTTCTTGTGTCAGGCGTAAAGATAATGTGTTATATGCAGCTTCTACTGTGCTGGGTGTGACTGAAAATTCCTGGAGGCAAATCCTAGATGTAATTTATTGGTACTTTTATAGTTAATGACTGCATGTAAGGTCAGGTAACAGATCAATTATCTTGCTGCTGATGTTCTGAAAACATTTGCCTGCTCAGTGGAAATGTAATAATGCATTTATTTTGTAAATGGCTATTGCAAAGATTAAAAAAAGCAATACATTTTGGATGTAACAAGGTGTACATATCTGAAAAGTCAACTAAGTTCATCCATTTTCATATATCATATCTATCTGTTGATGTGTCAGTGAGGTTTTGGCTTTTGGTACTGAGCACTGGAAACAGGTTGTTTTTCCTGCATTCTCCTCATTACTCATTACTTTCTAAGATGTTTGAGGCAACTCCTCTCAGAGAATCAATAACATCCCGAAAATATTTTGTAGAGTTCTGTAAATGCATGGCCGGATTCAATGCTGTGCGCCCAATAAAATGCACACAGCAAATACATACAGCAGTACAGTAGCGGTTTTAGGCACGGGCGAACCGGGCAGCCGCCCGGGGCGGCATTAATTTCAGTTACGTGGGGGGCGGC
>JBAJHX010000067.1:6129069-6140508 GCA_037176925.1 Amniataba percoides
GCAGTCCTGCTGGGGGGGGGGGGGGGGGGGGGGGGGGGGGGTGTGTTTTGTCGGGGGTGGGGGTGTGTTTCCCCCCCCCCCCCCCCCCCACACACACACACACACACACACACACACACACACTCTGATAGTGAGTGATAAGAACCGACAGAGCTCGTTGTCAAAACCACGAGGAAGCACGTTTAATTAAAAAGGCCTTTTGGTGCTAATCCAAATCCAATCAACAGGAACATTTTAGCTTGTTTCCGCTATTTTGTGCTGCATGTGAGACATCTGTCTAAAAATTGTTAGATGGCCTCAGCTGTTCAGTGCTAAAGCAGATCATGGCGGTGATCGTGTTTGACCTTTGTCAGCTTCCTTCCTGATCAGTCCTGAGGGTCAGCACTATCCAGAGGAAGTAAAGTCTCAAGGAAAACTACCCAGAATTTGTGAAAGGAGGTCTAACAGCTCTTCCTGCCAATAATGGGCCCACAAAATAGTTCCTGCATATTGGGGAAAACAATAAATATCATTATGCGGCCACCCAGCTGCTGCAGTTTCTCGTACTTTCATCAGCTTCCATTTACAGTAGTCGTAAGATCACAAACATGCGGTTTCACAAAAGTAATTTCCTGTTTTCCTCCAGAAGGTAAAGTCGTTCTCTAGGAATAGAAATAATGAGCCAAATGCCTTTTGGGAGTCAGAGATGGAAATCAGTGTGTGGTGTTTCAGGGTAAATATTATGTATGTGGTGATTTTATCTGTATTCTTGTCCTTTTCTCAGAGGATGTAATTTCATCTGTTCACCAGGGGACCTCGTCCAAATCCAGTACTGTGCCGCTCTGATTATAACAACACAAGGCTGGTAAATAACTATCAGGTTGCACAGAAAAAAAAACGGTGTGACTCTGGGTGACTCTCGTGACTCCTGTAGCTGTTGACTTGAGTAAAAAAATCTGCAAAGGTCATTATTACTACCATATTTTTAATTATTAGTAGTATATTTGTAACTCTTATTTCATACCTACTTGCTAATTAAATGATTATGAAGTTTTTCAGAGTGGCATAAGTCAAATTTATATTAGCTCAGACATGGTAAATATAATCTCATGAAGAGGACATAAATGAAAATCCTAAAAAAAAAAAGGGAGAAAAGAAACATACATTCCTGCCTGTGTTACACGTCAAACTGCTGTTGTGTGCAGTATTTTAGGGCTGGTGTTATGGGCGAGGAGGAGGAGGAGGGCGATAATGATATTTATTGGTTTATTGTAGTGCTGATGCAGGAAGATAGATAATATTCTTTTTTATGCTGAAGCAGTGCTGATGTGTCACTTTCTTGTGCTGATGCAAGTTAATGAACATCCTCCAGTGTCAGTTTAGTGGTCGTTACATGCATCTTTTCGATGTTGTGCATTCATTGTTTTATATTATATACAAATTATCAACAGAATGTCAGTGTACTCCTCAGGAATTATTATAGGGTGGGTCACCTTGACCATAACACAGATAATATGATTCCTCAGTGATAATGTTGTCTTTATCAGAGTGGCTCTTTCTCATACAGCTTTATAAAAATGTTTTTCTCTTGATCCGAGCAAGAGACCGTCTTTGTTGACACTATAAAAGAAGCCTGGAAATTTTCAGAGGATTTCCTGCTTTCGGGCTCTTCTTTGTCTTCTCTTTGAGTGTAAAAGCACAGTATGAGTCCGCAAAGTCTCTGATTTCTACACAGAGCTCGAAAACTTCTTTCGAACTCTAAGCTGTGTGTGACTCTCCTGGGTGAATCCTCTTCCTCACGTTAATGCTGTCCTTTGGTGTGATCCCCCGACGAGACTGGTGGTATCCATGACCACACGAACCTGGTGGACCAGATCGCCGGACGTGGTTAATGAGGTGTTAAAACACCGGGTTAATTTTCAACCTCGAACATATGTTGAAACCGCAAATGAAACGTAGCTGTTGGCGCACATTAGCAAAAAGCTTTCACGGCAGCGCGATAACAATCTGATCTGTGCACAGATGAGTTCAGTGATTTGCGTAAATGGGGGTGGGGGGGGGTCTAAACTTCATTTTGAGCTCAGGTGATTTCATCCTGCATGACATAAAAAGGACTAACTGTGATGCCTTTATTTTCACACAGGCTGCTATGCAAACCTACGAGAATAAGGGGGCAGAGGTTTACACCAACGGTAGTGCCGGACACATGAACGGAGCAGAGCTGACCAAGATGAAAGAAGTAGAATTTGAAAAGAATCCGTCAGAGCCGATGGTATGCCAGCCTGCCTCCACACACACACTGCATCGTCACATTTGTGTTGCTGGATTCTCTCTCTTGACGGTGATCTCTGTCCGCAGGGGGTCACTCTGAAGCTGAATGATAAACAGAGGTGCACTGTGGCCAGAATATTGCACGGGGGCATGATCCACAGACAAGGTAATTAATCACTCATTGATTTGATGTGGGTGTAAGTAGGGAGTCTGCTGACCTCATATATATGTGTATGTTTGTGTGTGTGTTTGTCAGAAGTAAAGTTTTTCTACCCAAAGGGTCAATAGTTGGTCCCAGCTGCAGCAAATCTATCTCAGCATTAGCATTTGTGTGTACCAGAGGAGCCTCAGATCTTAGTGGAGGATTAAAAAGTAGCAACACCTCTCGTGGTTTCTCATTCTCTCCAGGGTCTTTGCATGAAGGCGATGAAATAGCGGAGATCAACGGAAAGAGTGTGACTAACCAAACTGTAGATCAGCTCCAGAAGATCCTGGTGAGTTGATATTGTGTCATTTAGACTGTAATTTGGATGCTAAAGTCAATGCGTATCTTAATGTAATGATGACAACCAACAGCACAACCAAATATAACTTACATGATGTCATCTTTATACACAGAAAGAAACCAACGGCGTCGTCACAATGAAGATCATTCCCAACCCGCAGAGTCGATCCAGAGCCTGTGAGGTAATAACATGACAGCGGCCACTTCGATTTGGTCTTGTGCTGCATTTGTCTTTTGTTCCAAGTGAAGTCAGTGTGTAATATTTGTCTTCCCTTTTCAAATTTGCATGAGTAAACCAAGAACATTAGCTTTACACGAGCCTCCAGTGGTTGTTTAATCTACAGAGATCGATTGGATTGCTTTTCTTTCAGTTTCCCGCTCTGTAACTTACATTTTTAAAGGATTTTTTTCTTTATTAGGTGAATCTTCTGTTAGTCAGTGAACAACCAAGGTGACTATAAAATTAGTTTAAATTTAAAGGACATCGCTCATTAGTGTTGCTAGTTTGACTTGAAACACTTTGGTAGTGTGTTTCATTCTGCCATCTGCTGGCCACAGGTTTTCTCCAGCAGCCATTCACATGCCTCCTAAAGCCTAAAAATGGCTGCTGACTCGTCAACTGCTATTGATTCAGCACTATTATTGAATTTTAAAGAGCTTTAATTTGATGAATGAAAAGAAAACATACATTTTATTTAGAAATGTTGCTCTTGTCTTAATACAGTTTCTCATTAAGTTGCTGTGGTCAGTGATGGCAGTCTACTTAAAAGCTTGCAGTCCATTATTATGTAGGCATAGTTAATATGCTTTTCATGCTTTAATGCTCACAAAACATTCATTCGCTCACAGTCATTTTTGGTGACCCAGACCACTCCAGTACTGTATTCACTCTTTCTGTATACAGCTACCACTGAGGTAACTGGGTGAAACCACAAATGTTCATGAACTCTACTAACAATAGAAATAATTTATCCTGAGTTTGCATGTGTTCCTGTTGTGATCTTTGACAGTTTAATGACATTTTGCACATCAACAAAACATAAAATAACAAGTCCCAGGAAGAGGTACTAATTTAAAGTGAAGAATAAAGGAACTGTATTTATTAACAGGAAGCAATCTGTTCTATAACAGAGATACATTTTTGTGGGGTTGAAATCTTCTATGTACTTTCTGCAGATTAGCTGCAGGAAGGACTCAGTAAATTAAACCTCACCTCATGTCTGGACCTGGGAGAAGATTGTTCATTTTCACAATATTAATTGAGGTGTCTAAGATCATATCATGAGCTTGTAAATTCTGTTTACTGGTGTATAACATTTGCAGAATTCAAATATGTATATCAGGAAGTCCCAAACTCAAAATGCCAGAAAATAAAAAATAACAAATGAATAAATATAAATGCCAAATGTAGCACAAACTATACAAATTAAAAATCATATACACAAAATGACATCTTTTCATTTGTCAGAAGGTTTACTAAACATTTCAGTTAAAAAAAGATTTTTCTGGAATTTGTTTCATGGTTCAGGCTTTAGAGGGTTAAAACCCACAGTAGAAGTAATGACATCATACTGACCAAAGTCATTTTTTAAGAGTATTTCTGAAGGGACACATCTGACACAGCAGTATGTCAGAGCAGTGAAATGAGAATGGGACAAAATGTCCTCATAGAGCCCAGAGGAACTGTAGATATCAGTAAGGTCTATGAGTTATCAGTGATGTCGACTTACAAACACACCCCATACATTCCCCAGAAAGGTAACACACCATATGTGCTCTCAATCTACAGATGTACATGAGGGCCCAGTTTGACTATGACCCCACCAAGGATGACCTCATCCCATGCAAAGAGGCGGGTCTGAAGTTTCAAACCGGTGACATCATTCAGATCATCAACAAGCAGGATCCAAACTGGTGGCAAGGCAGAGTGGAGAGCAGTGCTGCTGACTTCGCCGGACTGATCCCGTCCCCAGAGCTGCAGGAATGGTAAACAGCTGTCAGAATATCTGACGCAAGAGCCCTGCAGTACCAAGTCCAACACTGACCACGGCATGCCAGAGACTGACATTTTGTCATGTGTCACATCAGCGCAGCGAACTGAGCAGAAACGTTCCCAGCTTAACATGAAATCTCTCCTCTGTCGCCCCACTGCAGGAGGGTGGCAAGTAAAAGCAAGGCCAGAGAGGGCAGCCAGTCCTGCAGCCCATTTGGGAAGAAGAAGAAGTGCAAAGACAAGTACCTGGCCAAACACAGCTCCAGTGCGTGTGCCTCTGAAATCAGGTGTCCTCAGCTGCACTGCATTCAGTGTTTGTCTGACACAAAATCTCCTCTCTTGCAGTTTTTGACCAGCTGGATGTGATTTCTTATGAGGAGGTTGTCAGGCTCCCTGCTTTTAAAAGGAAAACATTGGTGCTTATTGGTAAGCATGCTGGTAGTTACATTACTTATTTGACAATTTATAAAACAATGTATCTCAAAGAACTGAACTGTTTTTAGTAGAATTATTAATCTTGTTAATATACAGAACTCTATATCAAACAATTTAATGTAGTTTAATTCTTGGTACTTCTCTGTAACTAATGATTCAGACATGGGAGTTAACAATGTGATTAAAATGTGCTTGGAAATAAAGAAATTCTGCTCTTTTCAGGTGCACCTGGCGTAGGAAGGAGCCATATCAAAAATGCACTATTGACCAAATACCCTGACAAATTTTCCTACCCTGCACCACGTAAGTAGACACACAGAGGTATTTTATTTATTTATTTATTTTCAAAAGTGCCACCAAGTTTGCCGTGTTGCCTTCAGGCTAAGTTTTAAACTGTCCACACAGACACCACCAGGCCCCAGCGTAAGGACGAGGAGAATGGACAGGAATATTACTTCATCTCCAACGAAGCCATGACCAAGTGCATCTCCGGAAATGAGCTGCTGGAGTACGGCAGCTTCCAGGGTAACATGTTCGGTACCAAAATTGAGACCATCCAGAAGATCCATGAGCAGGGCAAAATCGCGCTGCTGGATATAGAACCACAGGTTAGCTCCCACAGATTGAGGGAGATTATACTGTTATTTTGATATGACATCACCCAGATATTATTACCACCCAAATGCAAGAAAATACACCTTCAAAGGTTTTTATTCTTGTACTCACTTTATTTTTGTCTGTGAAGCACAAGCAACAATTACTCTACTATGGCTGTTTGCAGGTTAACAGGGAGTGAAACACTTATTAATATAAGTATATAATTTTATTTATTAACATGCCTAAGTAAGTGATAAGAATTTCTTACATTCAGCAGTGTGGGAAGGTTAGACCTGCTATTGTTCCCACTGATACACTGCAGAGTGCAGTCAAGACTATGAACTATCCTGTTAAATACTTCAGCAGAAAAAATTAAAGATGCATCACTTGTATCCCTGTACAAGCTGTTTTCATGTAGTTAATCGGTCTAACAAAATTCTCTTTTCTTTTTTTCTGGCCCCATTTTAACGCAGACCTTGAAAGTCTTGCGGACTGCTGACTTTGCACCCCTGGTGGTGTTCATCGCTCCGACCAACACGGCCCCACAGGTGCTAAATCTTGAATCTAATTACACTTAAGCACTTTAACCCCCCCCCTCCTTTTGCATACAGCTGCTAATCTCCCGCGTTTTGTCTCTTAGACGGAAAACCTGCAGATGATCCAGAAAGAGTCGGATGCCATCTCCACCACGTATAGACACTTCTTTGACGTGGTCCTTGTCAACAATGACGTGGGTGAAAGCGTGAAGGGAGTGGAGGAGGCCATGGAGCGCGCCACCTCCACCCCGCAGTGGGTGCCTGTATCCTGGGTGTACTGACAGATGTCTGGCACCCACATAATACCTTCTGTTTGTTGAAAAGCAGTGCAATATCACTCCTTACACGAAACTGTTTAGTGATGTCCCAGGTGTGTATGGGTTTATTTTTGGTTAATGTCCATTGTCACAGAGATTTTTTGCACAGATGCATCCAAAAAATATAAGCAATATGTAGAAAGGTTTATTTCAGGAAGACAGGATGTTTTTATTTGGTTGTTTAAACGTTTGTGCTTCAGGATAAGGGGTTAGTTTTGGTGCCGCACACCGTTTGTTATTGTTGGAACGTGAGCAAATGCAAAACAGGACCACAACTGTGAATGAAATCCTGACTTAAATAGCAGGATTTTGTCATGTAAAACATTGATTCTGGATTCATCGTCTCTCTTTTTTTTTCCTGTTTTCATGAGATTGTGCCATGAAATTGAGATTCTGAAACTGTTCGTTCATGCAATGTGTGTGTGTGTTTCTGTGTAAATCCATATGACGACAATGTCTTCAACACAAAACCTTTCAGTCAGCCACTGACAACACTCATCAAAATTGTATACCTCATGGGGTAGTGAAAGGCACTTTTAAACAAAAAATAAATTTCCCAGCTCCATTGAGACTGTTTCTTGACTGTGTTTCACGTGGAGGCCTGTTCTCCAAAGCCCTTAAGGGAAATTCAGGCAATTTTCTGTCAGCTCGAAGTGCACAAAAGTTCCTTTCACCAGATCCACATAAGCAAGAAAAACCCACGACGTGTCAGCACTGATGAGCTAACCCAGGAGACTTAACTGAAAAACAGGGCTTGCTATTGATACTTTGTTATAATTTTGTGCAACATTTTGCCAGTTTATGCAGATGAGACTTTAGTGTATGTTTACTGTCCATGTGGTTCATATAGATACTTCAAATCTCTCTTCAGACATTTTAGACTTGGACTGTGGAGCAGAAGAATTGCGGGGGCGTTGGGGAAGGGAATGGGAATGCCTGCCTCAATTTTTCAGAAGTAGTCACGGCTCAAGGTTTTGATCAATTATAGATCAAGACTTCCATGTCTGAGCTGTACAATGAAAGTGGTGTACCTGTATCTCCCACACATTATGATTCTTCCCTCATCCACAGTGTAGGAGAAATAGTTACAGGTTATACATGACAATGAATTTGTTCAAAGCTTCTTCCCAGAACAGTGCTGCACACTTTCCTGGTTGCACTGTTGAAATTGTTAAATATTGTTTTGTGTTCTCTTAATTCCATCTAAGGACACTTACACATAAATCTGAAATCATTTAATTTGTATATATTTGTTAATGTATAGTAACATTCTGACCATTAAATATTTACTTAAGCAAATGAGTTGAATAATTAGCTAAATTCAACATGACACATGCAGTGATGGAAGTGGAAACATTACAGAGCAACTGTAAGTTTGTGGGGAAAATGGTTGCAAACACATCTACAATAACAAGGATGGCACATTGTGATCATTCTTCCAAATATTTAAATCTGATTATTTATAAAAAAACATTTTTGTTCTCACCCTGAAGCTCAGAAAAAAGGATATAAAATGATATAATTGGGAAAAATATCTACTGGACCTACACGTTTAAGATTAATTTGTTTTGACCTCTCAACGTCATGAGTCAGCATTTTGCTCAAGGTGTACGATATATAACGCTTACTAAATATTATAAGTTATAGTTTTGTACAAACAGTACCATGTGTGTGTAAAAACAAAATACACGACAACTTGAAAGGATTTTGTCTTCGGATTGCACCAGTATACCCCAACAGGGCTGAAGCATGCAGGACTTGGGTCTGAATAACAAACTCAGGATCATTACTGAGCAGTACGCTTCAAGTTGCAGACACCTAAATCTTGTGTGACAGGCCAGCTGCACACTCAAAAATATCAGGGAGGTCCACACCTTGAGGGAGGCAGCTTCCTCTGTGCCTACATTTTAAGTGTTTAGCGAAGAAACAAAGCTGTCTTATGGCACCACCATGTGGGCTGTGAGAATACACACCAAGTTAACGTCACCTTGTGAACTACAAATCACCTGTGGTGCCACGCAGTACTTTTGTAGCTTGTATGTGCAATGTTCAGATGACAGTTTTGACAAAATGTATCTAATATTTACCACATATTATAGTAAATATTCTTCAAATATGTTTGTTTAGTTTTGACAGTGATATTACTAACTTACAAAAAATGTCACCACACTATGCCATTAAATGCTTTTTTTGTCTGTTTATCTATTTTATATGTTTTTGTTTACAGGATTTTTCAGTTCGCTGCTGCTTCTGTGGTCCTTGCACATTTCCACATGCCAGAGAGTTTGATGAATAAGCCTTTTGTTTCTTTGTCTGTTCATCAAAACTCATAAACATAAAACATATACTAAGTCTATATGTACATTTAGTCTCCTTCAATGCTCCTACATTTAACCAATATATTCTAATACTGACGTCAAGTTCTTGTTGAAAACAGCTGAGAGTGGACAAACAAACTCTCTCACTCGGTTTGTGTGATTTAATTGTGTGTCTAATAAAAGCCAACTGATGTGGCAGGTGAGGTTAAGACAGGTTTAGTGTGTCGCATATGTAACTGGGTGTGTGAATAATTGGATTTAGCCTGTCTTAGTTAACAGCAAAACATTAAACACTTTGACGTACAAAAGAAATGTGCACGATAAAGTATCCCACATTACACACATTTTTCATGACACCGTATTCATGCATCCATTAATCTGTCAGACTGGTTGAATTTTATGAGTCTTTTTATGAAAACCTACAACAGGCCAGCAGATGCCTTTTGGTCTATGAACCAGTCAAGGATCTGTGTATACTGCTAATTTATACAGTATACATATATGTGTTATTTATTCCTGTTACAAACATGTCGGGGAGGCTTTGTTGCATGAAATGGGGGCAAAGACAAAAGCAGCTGAGGCCTGCTGATGCACAGATTATTATATACAGAAAATCAACTATTTCCACCACTGTTAAACTCTTAATAATGTGTTGCTTCTTCCTGGCTTTGTCTATAAAGATGACTGACCCAAGACTGCCATCACCAAGGGCAGCCAAGGGTAAAATGTCCATTTATTATAAAGAAACAAACATTTATCAACATTTCTACATATCACCTTGTTGTCTTACAAAAAATATGTAGGTCCTGGCACACTTAGAATAATTTTTGTTTAGTAATGTTTTATAGATAAAGTTAGTGAGTAAGGTGGAACCAGACACTCCTCACATGAAACCTGGCCGACCTGTGCACTTCACATGGCTGCATGCTGAATATATTACAGCTCCCAGGGAGGCTTTGCTCCTCAAAGAGGAGGCTCTCAGGTGACTCCTGCTCCTCGTCCGTGTTTACCATCAGTGATAACCTGCTGCCCGGATCGCCACACCCCCTTTCGAGGAACGCCATTTTGTTGACAGTCAGTCCTCCTCGTCAAAATAAGCCTCTTTACCGGAGCGTCCGCCCGAGTGCGAACACGACACCAAACACCCGTAAAGAAATCACACCCAGACGCCACAAAAGAGCACAAACAGACAGAAAACTGCGCTGCCCCGGCCCCTGTAGCCCCCTCTGTGCCCCCCCAGTCTCCGGCCACCCATCTCAACATGAAACTCGCCGCGATTGACGTCATCGAGCCATCTTTGTCCACCTAATCCAGGCGGCCGCTTATTACGCCTTCATTACCGACACCGAGCCTGACCGCGCCGGCCGCCTCGCTGCAACAAATCACAGAAAGGAGCAGGAAGGGGCAGAAAGGAAAGCTGCGGAGGGTTTTTTTATTTGGCGGTGTGTCTTATTTTTTTTTGGTTGGCAGCGAGGGGGACACACCGGGCGAGCCCAGCAGTCCTCCCAGGCTATAATAGGCGAAGAGCCGCGAGCAGCGCAGCATCCGCATCCATCCGCGTCAATCCCGGACACCCAGCACGCTCCGGATTCAGCACAGCTGTCCAGCCAACACTACCAGGAGAAGAAAACATGTACGTACATCATCGTATTAGAGCCCCCCTCGTTTTCTTTACCTCCTCTGTTCTTATTTATTAATGAATTAAAGGTTTCGACTGATGCTGGCTGTTTACGCCTGTCCTGAACGGCCTCTGGTGTCTTTGCTGTTCAAATAATTCTCGGTTTATTCCTCTGCTGGCACTTTAGGGCTTTATATATGCTTTATCTCCAAATTGAGTGTTTTTTACGGTCGTCTCTCAGATAATGTGGCTGAAAAAGTGGAGGCTAGCGCGTCGGCCTAACCTTGGAGGCGGACGGAGCCATTGAGGGTTTATCTCGGTATTAAACGCGTAATTAGCCTCATTTTTTGACACTCGGACGGTAAAACTGGCTCAGTGTTTGTCGCTCGTGTCTTTTAGTAAGTCGTCTGATGCTGTTTTTATTTAATGTATTATTTTTTTTATTTTCTCTCTCTCTCCGGAGCCAACACGCACGTATTTTTTTCCAGTTCGGACTGGTTTGATGTGGAAAAGGAGACACCGTCTGCGAGATTACCCACAGGCTAATTAAAACACATATACAGAAAACGTAACGCACAATAAAGCCTCGTTTAGTCCTTAAGAAACATTTCCCTGCCTGTATTATTTAACTTAATTAATTTATTTAATTATATATGTGTATGTGTGTGAGAGAGAGAGAGAGAGCCGCAGGTGACGAAGTGGCTCCATTTCCCATCGCTGGGCATTTGAGGCGTCGACATTTCTTTTTCGCCCAGCAGTCCTCGCGGTATTATTAGCCCCCTCAGCAGGCCCTCAGCCTGGCAGCGGGGGGTGGGGATAGCCTGGCCTCCTACTGTATGTCGTCGATTGTCGTGCGAGGGCGGACGGCCA
>JBAJHX010000067.1:6143596-6159476 GCA_037176925.1 Amniataba percoides
TCTCTCACATAGGTCATTATCTGTGAATCCAAAAGAATAGGATTATGTACATATGTGTACATACATGTATGTCACAATACAACATGACATGACAAAGCAAACAGACTTTTGCAAAGCTTACAGTAGCTGATTCATTTAGTGCTAACATGTCATTACCTGGACTTTTCAGCTCTAACTATATCAAGTTGTTCATTTTTGAAACACTGTAAATCTTCCAAATCCTCATTAAATTAAATCTGATTCTCACTTCAGTCTCAATACCCACGTATAAATGTGGGCAGTTTTCACATCTTTTAGATACGTGGCAAAGAACCAATAGAGTCTCCATCACATTGTCATTATCTTATTGCTAACAGCGCTGTTTAATCAACAGAAAAAAGTCTTCATATCAAAATATCAGAGAGCAGGATGAGGCACAAACTTTTAATGATGTGGGATTTGGTGTACATGAAATATTTCTGTAATATTTTTGTTTTCCAGTTGTTGTCACTAATGACAAGCAAAACACACCATGGTACATATTATACTACAAAATACATCAAATCAGTTTTCAGTGAGTATGCTTTAAATAACCACTGGGTATTTGTGTTTTTTTATCATTAGGTCTGCCCCAGCCGCTGGAGCCCCTGCAGCAGAGGGAGGAAATCAAGCTCCTCCCAACCTCACCAGCAACCGTCGTCTGCAGCAGACGCAGGCACAGGTGGATGAGGTGAGTACACACCATACTGCTAATGCCTTCAGGCTCAGACGTAGACATTTACAGTTTTATCATTTATTGGTTATTTACCATTAACTCCGTCCTCTCTGCTGGCTCATATATGATACAAATAGATGGTTTTAACTCTAGTCACCTAAAATATTTAAAACAACGATTTGACATAAAAGTTACAGAACAGCTTTCAACCATAGTCTATAACTTAAAGTTCAGCTCCATCCTGTTGGTCACGCTCACACATTCTGTCTATATAGTTGATGAACGCCGCTTTGCTTTGCGTGTCTTTCCTCAGGTGGTGGATATCATGCGTGTAAACGTGGATAAGGTTCTGGAGCGTGATCAGAAGCTGTCAGAACTGGACGACAGGGCTGACGCTCTGCAGGCTGGAGCCTCTCAGTTTGAGACCAGTGCTGCGAAACTGAAGAATAAATACTGGTGGAAGAATGCCAAGGTGAGAATGTGCAGACGTGCTTCCCCTTGATACCAAACATGAGAGTATAAAGGTTGCTTTAAACTGTTTTCAGACAAATGAAAACACAAAAAGGAAAGCCATCAAAGAATGTATGGCTAATCACAACTGCTCATTTCTGCTATAAGCTTTCCTCGCAAACACCAATATCACTGTGTAATTGGTTGTTTTAGGGACGTTTTACTAAAGTTTTTACATCTACATTGACATCACGTCATCTTTGAAAAGATTGTGCTTCCGTCAGGATAAAAAATCTGAGGGTGCTAGAACATGAGGGCTTTGAGGTTAATTTGACTGAGGATTAGATTGGAGTTGAGAAATTCCTAATTTGTGAGCATGAATAATAATACAGACAGTAGTGGGTGAAATTTTGGTGTGATAGTGGAATATTGTCAGAAATGTTTGGACTACAAGAACTTCACGTTGCCTTTGTTTTTTGTTTTGTGGTAAAATTGAAAAAATGTAAATTTGACTGCTTCTCTAATGATAATTTTTCTGAAAATCCACAGATGATGATTATTCTGGGTGTGATATGCGTGATTGTCCTCATCGTCATTATTGGTAAGAATCCTCTCAAGCTTTTTGTACATACAGATTGATCATTGTTATTTCAGTAAAATAAATTAGCTGTTAAAAAACATATTCTAATGCATGTCACTGAATGAAAAAGGCAGTTTACTAAATTGTGGTATTTATTTCAACAACTCTAAAATGGATCTCTTTGTGTACATGTATTAATTTTGCACCTTTCCGTTTCCTTCTTTCTTCCAGTGTACTTCAGCACCTAAGAAGAATTGCTCCTACCCCAGTCTAACCCCAACTTCCTTGCTACAGAAAAAAACCCTCAAATTGATTACAAAATTATCCATGAGAAAATAATTTATTATATATATCTCCCCGATTAGCCTCGATATAACACCCCTAAAACCCTTCAGGGCCCCATGGCTCCCCCACTTCCACCACCTCGCCTCTGGACCCCTGTCAATATTTGTCCTGTGAGTGTGTGGCCCTGTCTCCTTTCTGGGTACTCTTGGGTTTTCTAACCTGCCATACCGAGAACCAAACACTTGTGACGATGCAACAACAGAAAAGGAAACAACGATTGGCGATAATTGTTACATAACTGATATATATATAGTTCTTTGTAGAGTTTTATTCTGATATATACTGTTTTGTAGGTGTGTGTGCGTGTGTGTGTGCATTTTGTATTTTTTAATTTTTGTATTAATTTTACGTATGCTTCAGCGTTAAATACTGCCTATTAATCAAAGTGTGTATCTTGCATGTTCTCATCATCTGTCCCTCCCCTGCTTACTCTCCCTTTTCAGTGTATTTTTGCACAATGAAGTCAGTCTCCATTTAAATGAGGAAATACCAGTTCATCCTTCCAGTCCATCTGTGTTACTTGTGTCCACTAAAACAATCCAAAATAAGCCAGAGAACTAAAACCTGTACTAAAGAAATATCATTGATTTATAAGAATCCCTTGGAATTACCCTTGGAAATATCCCGGGTCAAATGTGCTTCAGTTCCAGATTTTTATAACTCAATGCCATCAAAAATTCAAGTCTTAGCTTCTTTGCTGGCTTTCTGCGAGAGCGACTGCTCACTGATATTGATCAAACATACGAATAATGCATGAATTGTTAAACTAAGCCCCAGTAATCATCATTCATAGTCCTCTCCATCTGAGTGTCATTTCTCTTGTCACCTCTCCCTCTCCTCTAACAACTTTCATCTGTAATGTCTTTTAAACACCCCCCAACCATTTTCTGTCTCTGCATGCTTGAACACCTCGATTTCTTCTGATAATTTCAAAACTGCCATAGTACAGTTGGACCAATGTCTGTAGATGTTATTATTTTATTTAAATATTACGTAGTGTCTTATTTCGAAAACATTCCTTCATTGCAGTCTAGTGCAAATGGTCTTACCGTAGCACATGTAAGTGTAAGTATCTAAAAAAAAAAGAAAAGAAAACACGATGAAACTTGTGTCGAAAACGTCGGTCATACAAACCATAAGAGAAAATAGTGATAGTTAATAGCTGTAAGGGTAAGTTTTGGATAGATATGATTAGACTTTCAATCTGTCCAAATTTTTTTCTTTTGTAATATCAGTGATGTTATCTTAACATTACACTTACACTATACTGTGGAGATGTCATTAAAGTCAAACTGTGGATATGGGCTTGCAAAACAATTCCGGTGCCAGGTGATAAAATGGGGCCATTGCATAAAATGATAACTGATTGATTTCCATAAA
The DNA here is from genome assembly GCA_037176925.1 of Amniataba percoides. Taxonomy (NCBI): domain Eukaryota; kingdom Metazoa; phylum Chordata; class Actinopteri; order Centrarchiformes; family Terapontidae; genus Amniataba; species Amniataba percoides. Next base: position 6,147,046 of record JBAJHX010000067.1, read on the forward strand.
GCAAAGGTTCGTTCTCACTGGCCCTACAGACCTGCAAAAGCCTTAGTCTCCAGTCACTGCTGTTAGTTACTGTAGGACATTTCCAGTCAAACACGCCCTCACACTTTTAGCTTGTGTGGAGGGAGTTGACTCCAGAAAAGGAATCTGTTTAAAATGCACAAACGACCTTGTTTTTGATGGCGCTGTCTGGCTGGTCAATAGCCTGTCCAAAGGAGATCCTAATGCAGCAAAACCTCTCCACATGAAGAGCACATACGGTTTTAAAAAAAGAGACAATTCAGCCTTATTTGCAAAACCCAGGAACAGGGACTGAGGTTAATGAGGAAAAGAAAAGTCAAATTCACAGTTGAGATTTAGTTCAGCAGCTTTTGGGGGTAGGCTCAAAAATTTACAGTCAAAGGTTAGTGATAAGAAACAATTCTTCAAAAAAGTAGAAGCACTCCTTTGAAGAGTGTTTTGCTAGCGCAGTGGTTCTGTCTCAGTGTTTCTCCCTATAGTTAAGGCCTTTTTTTCTTTTTTAAATATAATAGATTCTATTTTTTATTATAGTATATTTTTGTGTGAAACAGACAGGTAAAGAGGAAGTGTGCAATCAGTGCTGTTTGCTGCCATGCGCAGTGAGCTCCTCTTTACCTCTGTCTGGTGTGTTTTTTGTAATTCAGCTCTGTGCGTTATACACTGCCAAGCAACAAGGGAGAGGCTTCTATTGTTATTTCGTTCATTAGTGCCCTGGCTGGTTCGGTCTTAAACAATTCCTTTACATTTGTTGGCATCCACTCCTGTGTGTGCTACTACCCTTTTGGCTACTTTATGAGCAGGAGAGCAGGGCAAAATGATGCACTTCTTTTTTAATGCTCTGTCCAACTAAGGCCTTGTACACATGAACATGAGATGACAAGAAACCTGAAATTCCTTAAAAACTGCAGACAGCATTTTTCTCAGATTTGAAAGTGTTTCTTTTTATGGTCGTGGTAAATCTCTGAGTTCAAACTCAAATCTCAGTCTAATGACACCGAAGGTTGCAGGCCTGCATTAATAAACGCTCAACAGGAAGCAACTCAGCTCACGCGTTACTGCCACTAATGCCCTTAACACTTCTAAAACGTATAAATTTAGCTTTCACATCTTTACAGTGGGCTGCAGCCACTGGAATGATAATAGAGACCACGAAACAACCTCCAATTCAAAATAGCAGTGTGTGTAAAGCCTTAGTCACCTTGTCTCTTCTCAACATGACTTTTTATCTTCGCACCAGCTCAGTAGACCAACCTGCCCCGTTTTGCTCAACTCACTGATTCAGTATCCTACAGAGTGTGTGTGTCTGTGTGTGTGGCTGTGTCTATGTGCGCGCAGGTGCATTAATGTGTGTGTGTGTGTTAGAATAGCTCTGTCTTGGGAATATCCCCAGTTTATCCTGACAGATTAGGCCGCTTAAATCTCAGAGTGAGGGCACGTTGTTTCCTTGACCACTGAAGTACACAAGCAGAGAGGTTACAGATCTGTCGGCTAGTTCTATTAGGAAGGACCCCGACCTTAATTAACTCACTCCTCCTCGCAAGTTGTCCTCCAAATAGAGCAAGAGTAAACTGCAGAAGATTACCAAAGACCAGATTTCCATGCTTACGCTGCCAATTGCCATCAAAAACAAGCGGAGACAAACAGGTTATCCAAACTACCCCAGTCTGTTTTAAATAGCTGAACCCTTACCCTGTTTATCCACGATTACAGGACCTTTTAACTATTACACACTACTTATGTGGTGTGTCAGTTTGGCTTGTGAGTGTGCCATTCTAAACATATGCAAGTAAAACCAAAACCTAAGGACCGCATGCTTCAAATCTCAAATACAGTCTCTCCCCCCGCCATGTGTACCCGGGTCTGAAGAGCTTCTTTAATCTGCAACAACTTTTTAGACACATGATCCTATAATAATAGCACAACTCTTGTTTTTTTCTGTGTCTCCATAGTGCTACCAAGTGCTAAACTGAAAGATGTATCAACTATAGCTATTAGACATAAATCAAGAAAATCCTTGTAAAAAATCTGCATTGTTTGGTGTTGTAATATGGGGGTGTTTGGGGAGTAGGGGGTTCTATATCCTCAGGTTTAAGGTATTAGCAATTTACCAAAATATATATATGAGGACAAAAACTATATTAGAAAACTGTAAAATTGGGTTTTTTGGCAATAGAAAATCATAATAGGGTTACAAACGTGGTCCTTTTAGCCATCCTGCAGCAGTTAACCACACAGTGGACTGAGGTGAAATAACAATACTGATTGGGGTAGGACTTCTATGTTATCCATAAATCCAACTGTCGAGAGTGCTCAATCAATTTGGTCACAATGGTGGAAATGAAGTGAGTGCTCGCTCTTTTTCTGTTGCTTTACTGTCTGTATGAAAAGAGGTGCGCATATATTTTAACACCGTGGCACTTTCTTCTGGTGTGATTCGTTCATTTCGGTGGGATGGGAACACGATTCAGTGGAGAATATTGTCTTATGTCAACCTCGAGAATTGTTCAGTGATCTCAACTTAACGCTGTGTTCGGATCATTCGGGGGTGACCCAAAATGAAAAGCAGAGATAAAATGCTCAAATGTTTCTCCAATGTTTGGATCATAACTTGCAATTCAAACTTGAGAGGAGACAGGCGGAGAGAGATAGAGACCAACAAGAGATCCAAACTTTCATCATGTAAAATGTACAGAGCTGGGGGACTGGACCCCAACGTTTGGCGTCACCCCTGAATGGGACAAATGCAGCGATAGGAGGGAACCTGAGTCTCTGAATGTTCACTGGATGGCTATAAACATATATTCTACTTACTATATGTTAACATGTTGGATTTTTTTAACCAAATATTGTGTTTTTTTCTTTTGCATCAATTTAATAACTCCAGATGTCACTGAATTGTTTGTGTGTAAACACTGATGGGTAAAGGTAAAGAAAATGGGAAGCTAAATGGGGAAAAAAAGTATTTTTACCTTCAATTGTCCAGAATGATGAGAATGATTCTACAGTTTACATCAGATTGCCGTTTGTATCTACAAGATATATTTTTTGTTTAAATCTGTTTATTTTTGAGGAAAGATTTTGATTTCTCTTTGGGACTGGGGTTTCTGGGATGAAGGCCCACATTGGCCCTGGTCATCTGGACTTTACAGGAGGGACAGGACCGGAGGATCATGGGCAATGTGCTCAGTTTTATTTGATCTCTTTCTTTTCCTTTGCTTTTATTTATTGATAGATTTATTGTGCTGTCATTTGGTATGGGATTAGAAACTAAGCAAGGTTGACTCAACGTAAGTGGAGAGGAGACTGAATGGAAAAACTAAAGTACATAAAATAATTGTAGTGTAAATCTATCAATGTCTTATTATATTGATGAACATCATGAAATATATGTATATTGGAAAAACAGTACTTATGACAACTTGTACTTCTGTGTGTGCTTCATGTGCTTTGTGGGTGTGCAACAATGGGCAGATGCAATTTTGACTGCAATTCTGGGACCTTATCTGACCTGTATGAAAAAGCATAAATTTATTATCAATACAAAGATAAACCTCTTTCTTCAATTTATCCCGCTCACATGTGAGTGTGTATGCGCCTCACACAAACACACTCGTCACTTAAGTCGACGCGTTCGTGCACACAAATGATTGGTGGACTTAGTCTCATCTATGTGCTGTTAAAACTATAATCCCCCTCCTAAGAGCGTGAAGAGCTGTGTGCTGGATGTCACGATGAACCTTAAAAGTCACATTAGCGCTGAGATCTATGCAGTGCTCACCAGTAGCGGTTTTAGGCACGGGCGAACCGGGCAATTTAATTTAATTTAAATTAATTTAATTTAATTTCAGTTACGTGGGGGGCGGCATGAGCTCTTGGGGGAAATTTTTTTTTCTATTATGTACAATGTCACTGTGTGCGGAATCGCCCGCCCGATCTCGCCGTGGGAGTAATTCAATGTAGAAACGCCACTGGTGCTCACATTATCTACAGTTTAACTGTTTTCACATCTCATACAGAAACATCCAAACCTTCACTATTTCTCTGGGACATCCATGTTGTCATACTACAGTTGGTATCCAAACATGTCATAGCTCCACAGTCATGCAAAATGAAGAAAGGGTGTCCTGGTTTCTAGTCACTGCACATGCAGTAGAGCTGTGTAGTAGCAGTGCTGACAAAATGTAGGTTAGTATAGTCTGTTGGGAAAAGAGGCAGCAGTGAAAGTAGCTTCCGGCGGCTTTTATTTTGAAGTACACTAGACTCCATAGATAGTAAACCTCATGTAGCCACCAGAGGCTGCTCTCTTTCTCTCTGCTTCAGCTTCACCCACAGCTCACAAACACACTCACACACACAGGCGCTTGTCAGCTCAAACACGTAAAAACTTTTTATTAGCGAGTTTTCGTGTTTTCTGAAGGACAGCGGACACACCGCGGCGCTGCTGTTTTTATTTCTCTATTTTCCTTTCTTCTTCGGTCAGCGAAAAAAACCTCTTCAGCAGCACTCTCACGACTGTGTGACTGTGATCTGACCCCCTGTGTGCTCTGCACAGTGACAGTGATGTGACAGCAGAGCGGAGGAGCTCAGCCTCCATCATGCTGCTCCGCCATCGCAGCTGTACTTCCGGGGTTTCACCAGCAGGGGTCACCATGGCAACGGTGAGCTGCAGTGTTTCCATGTGGACCAGCTGTAAGTGTGCAGAGAGATGTCAGCTGTTCCTTCATAAACATATATATCGTTGTGTCAGCTATAATAAACAGGAATCATTTGTGGGTGTGTGCTAAAGATAAAGACTGAAAGGCTGCACTGTGTGGACGCTTTTAACACTCCACTGGGATGGTAGTTAGCTCTTTAGTGGAATATTATACACTACTACATAGATTATACATGAGAAAATCCACTATAAAAAGTGCTTCACAAATGCAACTAAATAAAACAGACCGGTCAGAAAATCTTAAGCTTTGAGTAGAAAAACATATAATACAGAAGCACATATAGCACAAAAACATATGATACAGAAAAAAAAACATACTATGATGCAGAAAAACATATTACAGAGAAATGGATATCAATACATAGTTAATAAAGCTACAGACTGTATAAAGTAAATAGAGAGTGAAAAGTCTAAATGCATTCTACGTTGCGTCTTAGTCATTTGTATGTAGTAAAAAGACATCACTGCAACAACAATTCATTTTCTTTGACCTCAGATGTTTGGCCGGTTAGTCAGTCAACAGAGTCATGCATGACTGTGAGGAAGTCTGAAAAGTTTTCCGCTGTGCTTTTAGTTTTTGAAAATACACCACATATTTGTGTCTCCTGCTCGAAAAAGAAGAGACACTTTGTTGCTGTTTCCATTGTGAAATTAGCTCATTTTTTTCCCCTCCCAGGTATGATTTTGTCATTACTGTCCTTGGACTCACCAGGAAAATGGTGATGTGTCTCCTGAGCAGTTGCCATGAAAAGTGAGGGGAGGCTCGCAGCTGTCCGTCAGTGTGATACTTTGTGCTTCATTGTAGCTGTTAGGCCAACACATGCATCCACATTTTCTCAAGATTTCACTTCAATGTAGCCTTGAACACTAAATGGTGTGAGCTTTTTAGTTTTTCTTTCTCATGGTATGCCCAGTGAAGTTTGCAGAGAAAAAAAGCCATTATACCTTATTGACTCCCTTTTTTAAATGTTAGAGAGGCGGATGAGCTCTGTAAGATAACTTAGATGTTGATGAAGAATGCTTCATTCTTCCAGCCTGCATCGTGCCTGGCTCCATCTGCGCCGCTCTTGTGGGATCCCTCTAAACGAAAAGCCACACACCATCACTTCCAGTCAAATCTTAATCTCTGTGCTTGCACTTCTATTTATTGCCGAGGTCACGTGTAATTTGACCGACTGTACTGCACTGCATAATTGGACGACTGATCTTTTTTTAAACTGTGCAGCGTGAACTTGGGGGGAACCACAATTACAGAGCGCGGACGGGCCTTCGATTGTTATTATATCATCAGTTTTGGTCCGTCACCTTCTCGGATGGATTTACACGGCCGCGTGCATCCGTTTTCATCTCTTCCTCTGCCACATTGAATAGTGTCTTTATAAATGTGAGGCATTATCTGGACATAATGGTGGGAGTGCTTTGCGGGATGGATGTGTGGAGTAATGATACAGTCATCTGTTGGCTCAGGCAACATGACCCAACTCCAGGGTTCACCAAAAAAACTACTTCTCACTTTGTCAGACTGTCTCTCTGTCAGATCGATTTAAGTTTGTTTTCCATTTTTTTTCTGATCTCTCCACCCCCCACCCCCTCTCCTCACCCATCTGTCTCCCCTCTCACAACAGTCATCTACTCCCCCGCTGCTATTCCCTTTGACTCTTCGAGAGAAATGCACGTCCAGCTCAACCGATTCGTCAGGAGCCGCTGCAAAAAACTCTACACCCTCGGCTTGGATTCCTGCTAAGTGTAAAGGTCACTGTTACTCCCACACACAACGGCAGTGGCTGCACAGTTGTACGCACTCAGACGCCGTCCACCCCCCAGCAGACTCAGCACGTCATCGCATTCTTGCCTCTGCTCCCTCTTATCAGGACTCTGGGTCAACACAAACTCAGCGGGACCAGGGAACGCTCATTTCTACTTCTCACCATGTGCGACTAAGCTGCTAAAGTTCTCGCACCAAAACTATTTCAGAGAGGCTGTAAAATCACACATCGAGTCTCGGTGTTTAAAAGTCTTTAAATCACATGCTACATGTAACTGGAGACCTGCTCTCTCTGTGGAAAGTCCTGCATTTGCGTTTTTTTTATGGGCCGGCCCGTCCTGCATGCTCCAGACTTTGATCAAGGTGTTTGCAGCTCTGCAGTCTGTAAAAGTGGCTGATTTTACAGCATTACTGAAACAGCATCCCCTCCATAGGCCTCAGTAATGTAGGCCAGAGGGTTAGCTCATCTGTGAATCTTAGCAGGGAAAAGAATACTCCCCACCCCCCACCCCCCCCCTCGAGAGAGTTATTCTTGCCTTGGTGGATTGTGAGGGCAATAGATGCTCTCTGGCTCAGATGTTACGGAGCCAAAGGAGCCCCAGGGGCTCGAGGAAATATGGATAGATGAGGAAGATCATTCGTTGACACGTCTTCTTCAAGGCCTGTTGGGGCTTCTTTTTGGATCCTGTATGTTTTGTTGTTAGAAATAGATGTCTTAAATTAATCATTTTGCTAAGAAAAGATGCTGTTCAGTAAATTAAAGGCCTCACTTGTTGTGGAATGTAAAGATTTATGGCCCTACTAGTTGAGTGCTAGTAAAGCCTCAGGCTGTGGTCCCACCTGTGTATCTATAACGATCTGCCAGACGCCCAGGATGGATGTTAATGTTACTTTAATGTCCCTCTAAAGCCAATTTCAAGCTTCTTTTCCTTCAAGTTTCAACCATGTGAAGAACGTGCTGTAAAAAGATACCCTCCTCGTCCACAAAGCCTCAAAGCCGCTGCTTCTGACACTGCTCCCCTTTCTTGCCCTTCTTTCCTAGATGCTCCCTCTCTTTCGCTGAAACTAGGGTTATTACTGCGGAACATCTGGCTCTAATTAAAGCCGTCTCCTCCCTCCCTCCCTGCCCGCTCACGTCATCCCCCCCTCACGGCTCTGTGTCGCTGCTGTTGTCCTTACAGCATCTCCGTCTGTCTCCTAATCCATTCTCGAACTCTCTCCCCCTCTCTCTCTCTCCGCCCATCCCGGGCGAGCGGCCTCCTCCCCCTCTGTCTTTCACCTCTTGCCTCCTGCTACCATTTCCCGTCTCTCTGCAATAGTCTGCTTTGCTCTGTGTGCACGCTGCATCATGATGCATGTGGGCTGCATCTGGGGTCTCTCCTTGATCCTGTCTCTGAGTTTGGGATGGACCAACGCTCAGCAGACCAATTTCACCAGGTGAGGCCGCAGTGTGTGAGGACTGTGTATGTCTGATAGTTTGAAGTTAATCATAATCTTCATTTATGTGAGTGTGCTGAGACTGTATGTGAGGAAACGATTCTTTAGTTTGACCAAAGATCTACTAATTGAGAATCAGCAACTTCAGGTTGGAAAACGCTTTGAATTCTTTCCTGTCTCTGTAAGTAAATTCTTTCCAGCTCCCTGTTTGATCGGGCACAGAGTTGTCCTGTTGGTTTTTGGCTCGTGATGTGAGGCACGCTGAGTCTGCAGTGGCTGAGCCGCCACAGATGTTAATGCTTTCGGTCCTGTTTGTGGGGTCGAATCAGAGCAACTTGGCTGCAGCTCTCGACATCTTGGCTGTAATCAGCAGGAGTCTGACTTTGCTGGGGTTCTGCCGTCTGAGCTGGTGGTTTGGGACAAACACTTTTTGTTTATCGTTGCATCTAAGTATATGTTTACTTCTGCAGAATGGGGCGATGATGGATAAATGTTTTTTTCTGACTTTCTTACTTCTTGCAGTAATGTCACAAATGACTTCAACAACATACGTTTTGCAGCCGAGCCAAAAACAACAAGTCTCCAGACCACAAAATGGCAAAAAAATAACTTTGTAAAAACTTTTAAGTCCTCTTGGCTCTCCAGTACAGCATGCAAATGGGTTTCATGTATCCCTGCTGGCAACAGGCTGAAATAGGAAATTTTCCCTTCTGTGAAATGAGCTTTGACATGCAGTGAGCTCTGCCATTGTTTTGAAAGCAACAGAATTTAATACCTGATTTTTTTACTTGAATTTAATACTACTCTGAGTCTGCAGAAGTCTGTCTGTAATGTGATAGTCAGCTAAATTGGAGCTACAAATATTTGTTTGTTTGTGCATCTTCTTTTAGGACTCTAAAAAAGTAGGTCCCAAACATTTTTAAAACTATGGCAGCCATTCAGATGGATTTTCATGCCCATTACTCTGACACAGTTGTGAACCACATAACTTCATATCTAATTGTTTTTAATACTGGATGATGATTCTGATGTTTATTAGTCAGATAGTAGAATGTAGTTCAATTCAATGTTGCATCAGTGTAATGAAATGTGACTAAAATGGAAAATAACTCATCATAATGTGTTTCTTGTGTGTATTGTAGCAAAGTTAAAATGCAAGTGGTCAGTTGGTCATGTTCATATAGAAGTAGGCACATTTTATTCAGACAGCATAAAAGTTTTTATATTACAGTGGCACTTTTTCCAGAGACACTTTTGCACATTTTTAGGTCATGTTTTATTTCATGTCATGACATATTGTCTCCACCCCCTCAACCTTTAACCAACCACATGCTTCTTTTCAGCTTGCAAGCATAAAAAATAAACACCCAAATTCAGCCAGTTAGCTCCTCCTTACTAAAGCAACAACAATCCTGAAGTTATTCTGAATTAACAACTCCAGGCTGCCGCTGTAAATAAACACAGGCACAGAAACTCAGCCTCTTTACCTTAGAAAAAGCTGCAAAGAAACTAAAAAAACACAATACTCATTTATTTATATAATTTTGAATACTAAATGGTTTGATACTTTTTCCTTTTTCTTTTTACATGCTTCAATCTGAGGTCATCTAAACATTTTAATAAGGGAAATGAAATGCAAGGGGGAAAAAAGTAGCACTGTATACACCCTGTTGAGGCTTGTTTACTTACAGTGCACTCAGTTTTTCCAGTAAAATACTTGTATCTGTGGGAGTTGGGAGAGTCTCAGTGGACTTGTATTAATGCAAATCTATTGTTTCATAGACCTACAGTGCCATTAATGTTGGTTATAATATCCCCACCACTCTGTCTCCACTGTCTTCCTGTCTCATTCATCACAGGCCCGTGTTCTACTGTGGAGGGGATCTGGTCTCAGACTCGGGCTTTGTCGGCAGCGAAGGCTTCCCAAGCTTCTACAGGCCTAACAGCAAATGCACCTGGCGTATCACCGTGAGTCACTTACCCTGCAACATGTCCAAACACGACTCCTTCCCCACTCCGTCTTTCAGCGTCTGACTCACTTTCTGCTCTGCAGGTCCCAGAGGGAAACGTGGTCATGCTCTCCTTCCGTATTTTTGACCTGGAGGCTGACTCACAATGCCGCTACGACTATCTGGATGTTTACAACGGCCATTCCAACTTGGTGCAAAAACTAGGTCGCTTTTGTGGAACTTTCCGGCCCGGCGCTCTTATCTCCACCACAAACACCATGATGCTGGAGATGGTGTCTGACGGAGAGACGCAGGGCAGAGGGTTTGTGGCCTATTTCAGTGGAGCCAAACCGTACGTCGATGGTATGTAGTCACGTTGTAGAGTCATGATGAAGAATTCTGTTTTTTCTTTTATACCGTGCATATAAATACTTCAAGCCTGCATGGGCTTACAACGCACCACTAATTATATAAACTGCAGGCCCAGTATGCAGTGCAAACACTTAAAAATGATACTGCAAAAAGTCCCAAAACAGAGAAAAATCAAGTGACCCAGTTATTCTCAATCATAGACTTATATGCCCACAAAACTCTTACTTACAAATGAAGCCTAATTGGAGTTTGACACTGTATTCCCTTCCTACTATTTTCTCCCAGCTTTTGAGACAGTGCAGACAAACTTCAAATCTTGAAATGAAGCAGCCTTTCCAGTGTGGCACCAGTCTCTAATAAGTGTTCATACATTTTAACCAATGGCTAAGAGCGATTTTTAGGTCACCATGGTTCCCTTTTACTGATTAGACCACTACAGTATGACCACTTGGAAAAAGACTGCAGAGGATCTGGGCCAAAATCCAACTTTAATAAAAGCTTATTAAGCATTCATTAATGGCCTACCAACATTTCCTGAGTCATTCTGTTATTACCAGGAGGGTTAGTATGAGCCAAAGGGATTTTTCACAACATGGCAACATAGAATTTATTTATTTTTTTATTTATTTTATTTTATTTCATTTTCAGGGGACCAGGCACAATATCATCATTATTATTAGTTATTGTGAAGCTGATTTCCATTGGCATTTCCTTGTATCTGTTGCTAATAGCTGACTTATAAATTATTAGTAATTATTACATTATCTTATCGATTAACAATTGCTAAAGCATGAGTGACAAGTTGTAATTCTGTTAGTGGTGCCTTGTTTGACTGTCAGGGTTCTGATTAGCAATTTCATGAATGATTGGAATAAGGTGTAAAGAACAGATTGAACCAAAAAAAAAGAGATTGAACCAAACTACCAAGAAGTCTAGCTGAGTTTACCTACCTAGATTTAGCACTCCATCTTGTCATGTCACTGAGCTCATGAGGCCAACCATTTGAAAAGAGACAGCACCAAACACCAAGAGTGAACACAGCCTGCTCGTACTCTAAAACGTGAATCCAGCTAAATCTTGTTGAGTTGTGTTTTATCATAAAACAGTAATAACAGTAATAATTAACAGTAATACTTCCTCAGTAGAGAAACATTTCTTTCTACCTTTTCTTATGATGAAGCATGTTAAAGATCTAAATGACCAGGAAATTTCAGAGATTTCTTAGAGTAATATTTGCATTAAAAAAATAATCATGACACGATGCTGGGTGGGTTTTGTTGTCTCTAAGTGATTTATACATGAGGGGGTGGTGCCCTGTTGACCTCGAGGTTAACCATGAACCACAATGTCCCACCGCTCTGTCCCCTCATTTCCTGCTATCTCTCTTCTTTGTGCCGTAATAAAAACAGAAAATGTTCAAAAACGAGAGAAAAAAAAGTTCTTTGGACATGCTTAAAAAGTGATGTAAGAAGACTGGAAAGTTTCCCACATACAGTCCCCAGTTTTGTTCTGCACCCCTGAGCTTGCAGTAACAGTAACATGAAAATACTGTACGTGGATTCTTCCATTAAAAGACTAAGAGCTCTTAACTGGGAGATCTTCAGATTTCTGACATGCTTTGATGTAACACTGTGACATAATGATAAAAAGTCATTAAGAAGAAAATGTTTATTTTATAGGTAATAAAAAAACTCCCTACTTAGCGTATGGCCTGCTGTAATCTTCCTTCATTGTTTGTACGACTTGTTTCAGACCAACAGTTCTGCGGAGGGAAGATAACAAAGTCCCAGGGAGAGATCAAGACACCCAACTGGCCTGACAATAAATACCCAGCGGGGACCAGCTGCTCCTGGCTTATCACTGTGGAGCCTGATATGGTCTGCTGCACGCTCACTCCCAGCATGCAAAACACAATGTTTTCCAATCTTTACACACCCAGCGAGGAAAACAAGTGATCTCTTAAAGCCACATCAGTGTTTCTGTTTGGGCACCAGGTGATCCAGGTGAGGTTTGATAAGTTCGTCCTGGAGGCCGACACCTACTGTCGCTTTGACTACGTGGCGTTCTTTAATGGTGGAGAGAGAGATGATTCACGCCTGATTGGACGATACTGCGGCGATCAGACCCCTGAGTAAGAGACACACCAGAGCTGTTTGCCCGTCGTTAAAGTCACTTT
>JBAJHX010000067.1:6171528-6186245 GCA_037176925.1 Amniataba percoides
ATAATAATAATAATAATAATAATAATAATAATAATAATAATAATAATAATAATAATAATAATAATAATAATAATACACTTTTTTACACCAACATAAGCTTTACAGATCATCTTAAATTTAAATGTATTTTTGCTATATTACATACATAGTGTTAGTGTATAGATACATACTGTTGTGATCACATATATATTGACCGGTTATACTGCAGCCATCAGAGGCACTCTGGAGGTTTACCTAAACGTCATCTGTGGGGGTGAAGTTCTTTCTGGAAGTTTTTCAACTATTTATTTTACAGACACTTCACATTAATCAACATTTGAGTGCTGTGTTAGCCAGCTGGCTCATTTTCAACTGCAGTCCTTTGAAAGCCATACGGGAGTGAAGTTATGATTGTCTGACGGTGCAGCTGTGAGCAGAGGCCGCTTTGAAACGTCTTCCTCTGTACTGCGTCGGAGATTTTATGGCACGCCGCCGGAAAAGGAAAAGCACTCAAAGGCGAGCACATGCCCTGTTTAAGGATGCGGCGTCGTTTCACGTACCCGAGCTGCTTTCAGGGAGCACGCTCTCAAAGCTCAGATCTCATAAAAAAGGATTTACACCTTTTTTAAGTCTGTGTTGAAACAGCGCTCGCAGGATGTTCCTCCTGTTCGCACAGGCCGAGAAGTGATCAGCTCCTAATGAGATTTTAATGTGAGCAATGGGGGGCAAAACTCTACAGTCATGTTTTCTGTGTAAAAATTCTTCCAAGGTTCAGCTGAATATGAGATATATATGATGTCACTGCAACACTGCCCATGGACACAAAGAATATATTTCATATTAAAAAGTCAAAAACATGTAATATATCCACTTGATTTGTTGGCTTCAGCTGAACTTTAGATTAACTTTTTTGCACAGAACGAGGACTGTGGAGTTTGTCCCTCCATCGCTGCCATCAGAACGGGACCTCTCATCGACCAGCACAGACAGGAGAAGTGTTCAACGATGAACTTAAACACTAGTTTTTCTGAAGGCACCGACAGTCCTTTTGTTCACTGTCCCTGCTCTAGAACAAAGCAACAATTATGTAAACTGGGACAACACATCAACACACAGGGACTGACTGTAATGAACCACCAACTGCAAACAAGCTTCAAGATGCTCTGATTTCGCTTTATCCTGACAAACTGATGTGAAAGAGAGGAAATTAATCCAAGATCTTTCTTTTGGAAAATGCCAGGTAAAGGACGGAAACATGCAAAATCTGACATCTCATACGCGATGTGTAATACAGCCCTGCCCCTGTGCACTGTGGGAGTGTTACAGTGAAGCAACAAAGAGTACTGTTTGTGTGCGAAAATAGAAAGTGGGACTGACTAGCGTGAAGGCGTCGTAGGTTTTCATCAGCTCCTCTGTTCGATACTGCTCCAGCACCACCACCCCCTGCAGCGTCGGGCTCTTGGCTCGGGCGCAGTCCTCGCAGTGCACCACGTAGCTCTTCTTGCTGCTGTTTTCGCTGGTTACGAACAGCAGGTCAAACACCTCCACCTGCGGCACACACAGTTTTTAGTGCCGCGGTTCAGACCATAATCTACGACACACACTCGGACATCAGACGATCACAGACACGCAGCGAGTCCCGTGGGGGGGGGGCACTCACGTCGCACTCGTTGCAGTAGTAGGCCGGCTCGTCCTTCACTCGACTCTGGTAGCAGATCTTCTTCCCTGCAGCCACCAGCTGGTCTCTCAGAATCTGGATGTGCTTGATGGACTGCATCAGGCAGTGTCTGAGGGAGGCAGAGGAGCAGCAGGGGGAAAGATGTAAATAAGACACACTCACACACACTCACACACACACAGATATTACCCACAAAGAGACATCCTACTTGATCATCCTGAAGGTATCCTGGTCGCTGATCTTGATGGTGCGAGCCACATTCCAGGAAACATGGATCATAGGAACGATGGATTTGACCTTCTTCACCTCGTTCCACTCGTAGCGCTCCAGGGCGAGCTGATATTGGTATGCTGGGAGAAGAGCAAAATAACAGGTGGAGGCGTATTAAAACATTTCATCTGTGATTTGAGGCGAAGAAAAACACCTGCCCTGTCATGTTTTAAGGTGCTCATTTTTCTCTTACAGTTGAGCGGTCCCACGTTCCAGGCTATGTTGTTGCACCAGCCCACCGCCTGGACCCAGTGCACGGTCCCCGCGTTAATCCACACCAGGTCCCCCGGCCTCTGGATGAAGCGGTACACAGGAATGTTGGAGCTGTAGAGGTCTTCCAGGACTGGCCACCAGGACCCCGTCAGGTAGTCGACTCCGTGCCTGCAGGCAACAGTGCACGTTTTAGCACGGCGAGTTTAATGAGACAGATATGTGTAAAATCTAAAAGCCTCGTCACTCACTTCTCACAGAATCTGTTGATGGCCTCCCAGTAGTGCTCGTGGACAGCGAACCACTCACAGTCTCCAGGCCCGATGTTGATGTTGACCGAGCAGAAATTGTTGTTCTCTTGATGACCTGATAAGAAATAAAACATTAAAAAAAAACAACAACAAAAAAAACCCAGACTTGCTCCTGAAGTCCGACAGCGGCCTAATTGTGCGGTCGGGCTCACGCTCACCTGGTGTGCGGCTGCCTGGCACCTTCATGTAGAGCTGGACCGTGTTCATGCCCAGGATGGTGTGACCGACGTGGCTGAGCATGTTGTTGCTGGACTCCACACGCATGAAAGCTGGCAGCTTCAGCAGCTCCTGCAGCTGGGGCTTCCACCTTTATGTGAAAAAAAAGCGACAGCTCGTGTGAAACGATGGGCACCCTCAGCGAGCTCAGTTAGAACTCAGTTTCGCGGCATAATCTCACCTTTTAGGGTCAGAGAGGTCAATGTTGGTCCCGAATTTGATGATCTTTCCAGCTGATTTCTGCTCAGAGCTGCAGGAGAGAACAAAGTGTGAGTTGAGTGTTGTCAACACGGTGAAACGACAACTTCTTCATACAAAGGCGACGTGTTTGTGCTGACCTGGGTGTGCTGGCGCCATGAACGGGCTGGGCGGAGTGGCCTTTAACGGTACTTGGGGTGAGAATGCCTTTACTGTTGGCCGGTGTCGCAGCGGCTTTTGTGGTGGCTGGCTGGTCTGAGGTCTGCTCTCCGTCCTCTTCGTTCTCGCTCTCCTTCTCCTCCTATAACACATCTACATGAGCTCAGCTGACAGCTTGGCCAATGGCTAAAAAGGATTGCACCATTACATAGTTCATTTGAGCAGGTTTGGTCCTGACAAAGCATGCAAACATCTTGAAGAGTTACTTTGGTAAATGCTATGATATATCTTACTATCTGTGGAAATAATGTTAAATTAGCAGCATTATTGAACAACTGCTAAATAGTGCACCACTGTGATGTGAGAGACTGAACTTATTGTGTGATATTTACGTTGAGGATAGTAACCATGTGTACTGCTATGCTCTATAACTGTATACCAGAGTAAACACTAACAGTATGTACAATGCTTCTGCAATGTACATCACATGTGTGCTGCTCTCTTTCTCTCTGTACGGCATCATAAAATACTTAAAATAGAGACTTAAGGGTAATTGTACAGCAGAAGTTAACCATAGGATCATTTAGGATTAATCCAAGTAAACTAAGAGTTTAATATTGATATAATCTACTCGCTGGTGCTCTTTGTGACGCATATCAGGCCTCATATGAGAACATTTTTAAAAATCTTTCTTATTGTAAACCTTTCCTGCTTTTTTCTGTCCTGTTTGCTCACATTAGTGTTGAAGGTCAGATTCACCTAAATCTCTTCACTAGGAAAATGTGTAATAAATCACTTGTTTCAGTGATTCAGGATCTGTGCCACCCGTTCATAAGGAGGTGCATGTTTGTGACATGTGAACATGAGCGTCCTTTACATAATCACCCCTGACGTGGTCATATAGGGCCTCTGTTTGGCTCTGTTGCTCTCTGGGTAAAAGAAAAGCTTTTGCAGAAATAATGACACAAGTAAACACAAAATATTTGATATGAAGTGTTAAAAATGATATGAAAGACAGTCAAGGGACAGTCACAGAGATGTTAGACAAGAGAATATTATAGACTACTGCTGCGAGGCAGCTCGGTGTGTGAGAGCATTTCTCAAATAAGTGTGCCAAAATATGCTAATTAAAATCATAAACATAAAAATCCCTTATGAATTGGCAATTGGTTATGATATGCTGTCCAAAATTCTTACTTGGCATTTTGTCTTTACACGTTTTTATTTTAGCTCCTTCCCATATCACATGTAAGAACCATGGCTCTATGATACCAGGTCAAGAGTGTTTTTTTCTGCGCAGTCTTAAGTTGCTCTTACTTGCCACTTAAGAACAGATCTATTTGTATGAGTGGTGTCGTGTCGTGATGAATAAGGCCAAATATCTCTAAAGCATTCCATGTAGAAACTGCAGTACATGCTGATCGTGAAGGTCAGTGAAAAACATCTAACTATATCCATATCCACTAAACGTTAAACATCAAAGCATTTGTGTGCACGTGTGTGTGTGTAGGTGTTTGCCACAAGTGAAAATGTCTACCTGCAGGCTCTCCTGGAAGCTGGAAGCCTGGTACTGGGCGTATTTGGCGATGGTGGTGTGGGAGCGGCTGCTCTCGCAGGGCCACGTCTGCGTCGACCCGCTGGGATCCCAGTTCTCGTCGGCGGGCTGCTGAACCTGAGTCCTCACTTCAACCGCATGCTCCGCATTGGCCTCCACCAGAGATTTGGTGGAGAACAGACCAAGGTCTCACAAAAGGAAAAGAAAGTGGAGATAATTATCATAAGCGCGCAGATTTCCAAACTTAACATGACTTCAGTTTTAATAACTTTAAGAGTTCTTAAGCCATTGGTAGTCTTAAACATGATGTTCTATTAATGCACTTACTTTATGACTTAAAGCAAGTACTTAATAAGTATAACAGAGAAAGACACTAGATGATTGTAAAATACACAAACTGAAATATGCAAACACATTCAAAACAATCCTCGGCCATGGTTACAGCTTAACAGTGTCCCAGTGATGGTGTCATGGTTGATCATCCACAGTATGAAGTCAAATATGGATCATAAAGACCTTATATGCATTATGACCATAAAGCCACCTTGTTGGCAGATTGGTAAAACGTTTTTGCCTTGTCTGCTGTTCACCGTGACCTTACATGACACATGCAGCGTCTCCACAGGCTCAGTCAGCTCAAAGATTCCCTTGACATATTGTCATTATAGAAATTACTCATATAAAGATATCAAACTTTTGTGTCATCAAAAATAACCCCTCATTTATGTGATGATCATTTTTATCTCAATAACTAATGTCTCCATCCATTCTTCATTCTCTTTGCCTGCTTCTTGCATCACAGTTTTCACGAAACAATAAACAAAAGGCCCTCATTAATCTCACTGTGTTACTAATCACCAAAAACTCATTCATGAAATTTGATCAGTTCAGTTGGGCTAAATAGAGTAAATGAAGTGGGGTGAATTAGCTGAGATAAGCGTGGTGTGTAAACTTACTAAGGCGGAGGGAGCCGGCAAGGCCTCTGATGACAGTCACTGCATTTTTGGGATCGGTGCAGAACTGAAGCAGAACTGGAGAGAAGGCGTCCCTTTTGCTTTCCAACTGCAGAGGAAACTTAGAGTGACTATCTGAACACAGCAAAGGAGGAAATTCTGAATCTTGGAAACAACTGAAAAAATACTACCAACAGTAGATTGGAAAGCTGTAGATGTCTTGAAACAAGGTATGATAAGGCAGCTCTCTCTGCTGCTATATCAAGAAAACGACCCAAAACATAATTCAAGTGATTTCGAGTATTTCAGAGGTTTATGGTGTCGGTTCACAGTCCTTCATTCACATGACAACACAGTCTGCAGCCATGCTGGGCGCTCTGTGAGGCTGCACAGTGTACATGGAGCTCTGAGCTGAATGCAAACAGCAGCAACCTAATATGTCATGTTGATGTTGGATATGTGTTTTAAAATGTAAGCTGTGTTCACCATCTTAGCTTAGCCTGTGAGCATTCAAACATTTACTGTTGTGGAATGCCATAAGTAGTTTAAAGTTAGAAAGTACTTGGTCGTAGTAGAAAAGTCAAGTGTCTGTAACTAACATTGTGCCTAGAGTCCTACATTAACTCTAGAACTATTCTACTAGTTTTTAGGATTCAGTACTTGGTGATACTACTTTTGGGGCCGGATCCTTTCGACACTGCTCATTTATGCGGACTCACGTAGATGCTCGGTGTAGGAGGGTTAAGCTTATCTCGAGGAATGGGGGTGTCCACGCCAATGTTGGGCTTCACAGAGAAGGAGGGCATCAGGTAGGACTCACTGAACTGTCCCTTCACTCTCGTCTTCCTGGGAAAAAAAGACGAACAAAAGAGTGATAAAAGCCCACACAAGTCAAGAGAAACAAGCCGAATGTGAAACTTCAGATGAAATGTTCCTTTCTAAACCTCCATCGTTAATGTGACAGCCAAGCAGCACTCACTTGCACGCTCTGATCAGTTCGCTGGCCGTGTTTTTGATGCTGATTTTGGAGAGCGGGATCGCCTGCTCCTCCATCTCTGATATGTTGAACGTTTGTCTCCCAGCGCTCTCCACTTTGATCAAGAGGATCCTGAGCTCCTTCGACAAGCCCATGGACAGTGCTTTCAGTTTCAGTGGGTCAACCGGAGCTAACGAGGAAGGGGGTTTACTTGCTGGTGTGGACGGTGATAATTTGGATGGATTGATTGTTTCGGTCGAAGCCGAGCTCGGGGTCTTGGTATTCGTGGTTGCGGCTGCCGAGGACTTCTTACGCTCTGACTCAGCGACGTCTTTTTCCTTCTCTGTTGTCACCTCAGCGTTCCCAGTGCCCTCTTTTTCTCTCTGGACGTCTTTGCCATGTGGGGTTTGATTTTCCTGAGAAATCTGGCCCTTCGTACTGTCTTTGAGGGGTCTGGACGAGTTTCTGGAGATGACGAGCACTGAGGACGAAACATCCCTCTCCTCCAGTTCCCTTATTTCATTTGCTTTGCTCTTGTGACAGATGACGCTGCTTTCCTCCGTCTTTATCTTGATCTTTATCTCTCCCTCTCTCTCTCCGTCTTTAGCCTTTTGTTTCCTTTTTCTGTTGGTGCCGGTGTGTTCTGTTCCTTTGCTGTTTGCTCTCTCCTCCTTGGTGGAGACGGTAATGAGGCTGGTGAAGGAGGATGTGTGTGTTGTGGTCACTCTCAGCTTTGCGCTCAACGAGCCGTCCAAAAGGGACTCGCCCTCTTGTTTCTCTTTTACATCATTATCGATGTCTTCGTGCTTGTTGGTGTCGGGACTGTGAGCTTTCAGGGCCGTGTCTGAGGTAGCGTGAGTTGGAGACTGATTTCCAGGTTTGGAGGGCGCCGTGGGATCTGAACTGAGCGGGAAATCCTGATCATCGTGACAGTTGATCTCCGGCCCCAGAGCGAGGGAGGAGGAGTACTTCACTCCTCTATTGGTGCCGGCGGCAGGCCCCCCAAATGGACCGCCTCGACACGCGACCCTCTGGCCTCCGAGGAAGGTGGCCAGGCTCTTGAAGACGTCGTCCAGACCTGTTTTATGCTGGCGAAGTTCGCTGAGGAGAGAGTCGGACGTCTCCCCGCTGCTGTCCACCTCCTCCTCCTCCTTGTCTTCCTCGGCGACTCGCTCAGCAGAGTGAGGTGGATCGCAGAGATCAGACGCACTGTCGTGGGAATAATCGGTCAGGCTTCCATCGAGGGGCTCCGCGCTCACATCATCGATGCTGTTGCTGTCCGCGGGAGGAGGAGAAAAGCACTCGGTGGGGCTGGGCTGCAGGACGGGTCTACTTATCACCCCCTTTTCCAGCTCCTCCTCGTCGTCTCCCAGGGTTGATACCGGAGAGCCCTGCCAGCTGAGGACAGGAGGAGTATTCGCCAGGTTGTCTCCAAGTTCCCTCAGGTTTCCCATCACGGCCACGGGCTGCAGGTCCGGGGCGCTGAGAGCCCCTCCCTGCCCGCCCTCTTTGTCATGGTCGGGGCGCTCTAAGCTAACAGAACAGGCTGTACTGAGAGGTGCTAAGGCTTTAAACAAAAGGGAAGGGAGCGTATCGTGGGGCTTTGCTTTTGGTTCGGCTCTGGTCTGGCCGGGGCTGCTGTTCCTGTGTAGAGGCCGCAGTTGGTCCTTGGTGACCAGGAGTTTTGGGGGGCTCCTCTTCTTCTTGAGCATTTTGTGACCTTGAGATTTTGAGATTTTTGGCTGTGGTGAAGAGCAGTTGGGATGAGGAGTGTTTGTGGACGGCCTGCGCGTCCTCTCCGCTCGCTCAGTCCTCTCCCTGTGCTTGTGTTTGGGTGGCGACTGGCCTTGGTTCTCCGGGGACAGAGCTGCCGTCTCCGTTTTACTCAGTTTGGCTTCCCCTGAGGAGCTGGAAGTAGAGTTGGGAGTAAACATTTCGCTTTCCACGACCTTCATCTTCACGCCTAACTTCCGTTCCTTCTTCGTTGCTTTATCCCTCTTTTTCTTTCTTTCAGCCAACCTTTTTTCATCCTTTTTCTTCCGCCTTTTTTTTTCATCGCCTTTCCTGCTTGTCTTCTGAACTTCGCCCTTCCTCTCCTTTTTCACCAGCTTGTCGGGTTTTTTGTGTTCTTCTAGTTCCTTCTCGGGCCTGTTTGCTCTCGACCTGCCGTGGGGGGACTGTCGTGGGCAGAAGGGCTGCGAGATCTTTCTGTATTTGACGTCTGAAAACCTGGATTTTGGGCCAGGGTGAGATGTAAGGGACGCGGCGGACAGGCTAAGTCTCGGGCTGTGAGCGGGGCTTCCCTGGTACTTCTGCTGTCCGCCGAGGCCGGGACTACACTGGCGAATGATGGATGGATCTTTCCTGCCGCTGGCCACAGTGTATGGGGAGGGACTGGGTGGAGAACGTGGACTGCTGGCAGCAGAGCCCACATCTTTAGGACTGCAGTGGAGGGATGAATAGGGAGGAGAGTCTGCATTGGAGGACTTAGAGAGGGCTAAATCCCTTGAATTGCCCCTTTGATGAGTGCGCTGAGGTTCCTGCGGAGTTAGCATCTGTTAAGACTTTTGTTCAAGGACAGAACACTAAAATACATAAAATCTTATATATGCACTGTTATGCTGACATTAAAATACGGATATAAAGGCACAAAAATATCTTCTGAAAAGGTGTGTTTATGCAATTTATGCAAAGTTTGAATTTCTTACTGTGCTTTGTTTATGGTGATGGCTCCGTGAGTCCTTCTCCTCCAGGGGGTGCGGTGTCGGGTTGTGCTGTAGGGCCCTGGGGTGGCCTGTGTGCCGTTGATAGTGGTAGCTGTGGTTTTGGTGGCTGTAAGGCACACGGGTGTGGTCTGCTGGTGAGGACGAGATTTTCCGGTCCATCTTCCCTCTGCTTCCGTGATGTGGAGGTCTGCCGCCACAACTCTGGCTCAGAGCTGCCGGGTTGCCGTTACAGAAGCCGTGTCCTCCAGCTCGCAGTTTAGAGGTCTCCTGCAAAATTCCAAAACAAAAAGGAAACATCAAGTAACCATCTTCACGAGGGATTGTTCACTAATTGTCCACACTCACCTGTTGCTGTGTTGTTGAGGTCCTGTGGTCAGAGTGGTGGCAAGGACCCCCCCTGTCGTTCAGAGGCTTCCAGTCATCTTGGTTGCAGCGATGGTGGCGTGGTGGTGACGGGGCGTGGGCGAGCAAAGGTAAATGCCTTGATCCTGGATGAGATGACTAAACAGAGAAGCATAAATATCCCGTCAAAGTAGGAGGGATTTTACCGTTGCGAGATGCTGCTGCACACTAATGTAATTTTACCTGATCAGAGTCCCTTCTCCTCTTGGCCGGACACTCCTCTCTCGGGGATAAAGGGTGCTGTGGAGGGGGACTGTGCTGGTGCAGTTGGTCTCGCCGCTGGTGGGGGGCTGGCCGTTTCCAGGGTCCTTGTCTGTTGTTTATCGTTCTGTCGGGGAAGCTCCTGCGGCAGTCTGAGGGGGCCCACCTCTCTGGTGGGGACTGGAGTTCTCTGTTGTTGCGGTGCAGGCGAGGACCCCCATGCTAACAGCCAAAAGGAGGAGAAATATTGTATAAATATCACAGTCGAAAAGTCAGGTGGTGACACACGTACTGTTCCAACAAAGGTATCGGCTCTTTGAAAATAATAACGCTGCAGCTCTGGGCGGTCTCACCACATTGTTGTCCCAGTTTGCATAGCGCTCCCCTGGTCCCGTTAGATAACCGTTGTTGGTGCCAGCACTGTTGTGGAACGAGCGCGCAGAGTTGTGATGCCACGTCTGGGCCTCAAACGGCCGCTCTTTCCCGTCCCAGAGACGAAGGGGCTGCCTGTGCCCCTTGGAGATGCCCTTGTCCTGGACATGCCTGACTGTTCTCTCCCCCCTGAGCAAAAGACCAGAATCATGTTGTAGATACCTGATTAAAAACCAGCACGCCAAAGGTGACACATATGACACTTTATGCACCAAATGAATATTCATATTCATGATGGAGTCAAGTGTAGTGTATTCTTCTGCTCAGGTGGAATATACAGAAGAGACTCTTCAACCATAAATCCACATTGTGTCAGACAGAGATGCATTGCAGCACATAACTCATGTCATCAACACAAACATGTCATCAGCTCTGGGTATGACTGATGTTGCTACTGTTTTACTCACCTATTATAAATACGACTCGATGGTGGATGATGTGATTGATTGCGCCCTTCTTGGCACCTGGAGTAATGAAAGCATACAGAAAATCTACAGTGTTTCAAAGTGACAATGCAGACGAGGGGTGAAAATATACGTAAACACATCAGGGAGGTCTGAATGTCGCTGCTAGTGTCCAAAAGTCAGGCAGAAACCAAAGCTGCTTGGTCCTCTTGACAGCTGACTTAACCAGCTCGTCTCTCCACATTTGCTCTGCATGTATTTTTTTTCTATAAAGTCTCAGTCCTTGTTGATGACTGTTAGTGTTACTACACTTTTAAAAATGACACTGACTCAGGAGAGTCTGTTTTTGCAGCCTTTTTCTATATCTTAATGGGGAAAAAGCATCTAATTTTGTGGAAATAATAATAATAATTTCATTTAACTTGTTAATAAAGCTTCTGGTTAAAGGGTCATTTGCAAATCATCATGTTGTTTCTGTGACCTCATTGATCTATGGACACACAACTGCATTGTTTATGTCTCTTTGGGGGTCACATTTCTTTATCACAGTCACTGTTGTTACTATTGCCAAAGCCACAGGCAGACAGCTCCAGATACAATCATATCAATCAGAGCCACCTTCAACTGCTGCAGCTGTGCAGTCAGACTGAGGCCTCTCTCAGCTGCAGCTGAAGAAGTTACAGTCACATTCAGCAGAGTCCTGCTTGTTTAAACTGCAGATGAGCTCCCGCTCGCAGCTGCAGCTGAAGTAAGAGCCCGTCATGAATATGCTCATCACAGTTTTAGTTAATCAGTCAGCCCCTTTAAGTGGTGCTTCTCTTGAATCAACCCAGAGAACAGAGGCTGGAGCCCCACCTGCTGGAATGACCCTTATTGGGCAAGTTCAAGCTTCAAGTTGTTCCGCTATCCACTCCCACTGAGTTACAAGTCTTTACAGGATGGATTTGGACACTTATTTTCCAACTCTCTAAGCGTCACAGGCACTTTCATTGTATGTTCTTTCTTAACTGCTACAACAGTTTGAATGTTGTGATGGTTACTGTGGTCTTATTGGAAGTTTTAGTTGTTAAAGATGAGTTCATTTTTGGTTAAAAAATTAGAAAAAAAAAAAGGGAGCACTGTAGGAAGAAGTGTGTGTGAGGGTGCTGCTGACCTTTGTGTGTGGCTCCAGGGGCGACTGTTTACAGGGGCCCATTGTCCTCTGTTAGGTCCTCCAGCTGGATAGGAGCCCCATGTGTTGCGGCCAGAGTACAGCTCTGCTGGGTGATACATGCAGCCTGAAACACAGGTGTTATTTATTGTGCATGGTGTTCAGAGTTTCCATAAATGCACAAGGAACATCTGGCTACGTAAAATGCAACATGTTACACAATAACGATCCCCACCAGTCTTGAAATTCATTTCAATTTGTAAGAAATTCTCACACAATCTATGACAAAATAAGGCTTTAGTTTCTCGACTCTTGCTGAGAATACAGCTCATCTCAGTGAAAAGGACCCTTTAATGATAACGGCTCTATTGGACACTTTACAGTACTGCAGTGTAAAACCTGAATGCCGCACATACTACTGTGGTTCTATACAGTCCCACAGTTGTGCACATAGTACATGTTGGTGTGTAAACAGCCATAAAAACACACAAATGGTAACCGCTTCAAACATGAGAGCGAACAACAGGCTGTGGGCTACACACATTCGAGAGATACAGTCTGTGCAGTATGTGACTAGAGAGAGAGAGAGAGAGAGAGAGAGAGAGAGAGAGAGAGAGACATGTATTTCCATCCCATGTCCACACAGTAATGGATTTTGTTCCATTTTCATGACAAATAAGCTTTTTTATCCTTGTTGATCTGAGATGTACATGCAGACCAAAGTGTCATTTTGTGTATCTCTGGTAAATTTTATTTTCCCATGCTGCATTTTCTGCTGCACTGTATCTGTTCAGTGGTCATATCATCACTCAGCCAGAGCTGCATAGTGCATTCAGCCTCTCTCTAATCACTGCTATCCAGCAGCCACCACAGCCAGTGGCCATTCAGTGATAGAAAAAAAAACATGGCACTAAGACGAAGGACCATGGCAACCTCGCTTTAAGAACAAAGACAAGCGGTGAAGAAAACAGGGTGGGCTGCCGTAGGGTTTTCTCACTGTACAGTATAAGCCCTGATTCTTTATTTCTCTGACAGAACTGGGGGTAAATGTACCTCAGATCATCCTCCATCCAGTCTCACCATTCATCATCCGCTGGTAGCTCAGTATACCTACAGTCCTTCATTTCATTTGCTCCCAGTGCACCAACTTCCAGAAGCACAGTGAGCTCTGCAGCTGCCCACTGCACCAGCTCAGGTGTTTGACTGCTCGTGTCCGTGCACAATTTCAAGCTGTTCACTTATCATCTGATCCAGGTTTATGGCCCTTAGCCTCCTCTGCGTCTACTGCAAATTCTCATTTTTATTGCTGCATAGAGTCGTCTCTTGGACAGATGTCTTACTGTCTCTGCTGCTGCTGCCAAATACTTCAACACTTCATCTCTGCATACTGAAGAGAGCCTCTCTGTGCTGCTGATAAGCTGCACCTCTACATGCATTCATTTCCCACAGCTATTTTTAGACACTATATAGAACCGCTGTGCAACAGTTTACCACTTCTCTTGTGGTGCATTCTTTTCTTTTTTTTACGTTTGCCTCATACAGGTTAGTTTGTGGCGAGACTGCTGCAGCCGCGCTATAATAATCTTTCTGTGAGAGCTGAATGAGCTGTGTGAGCCGCCTCTTCAAGGGTCCATTTCCAACCAGTTGCTAGAGCAACTGGAGCCAGACAGTTCTTGCCGCGCTGGCTTTAGGCTTTTTCAGAATCAACTGCATTTAGATTTATTTTTAGAGCAGTGAGAGGACACACAAAGCCTTTATGTACACACACTGCTGACGTACAGTCAAACAAGCCTGCATGTGTATATCCTAACGCCGTGTGCCATCAGTTGCTACACAGAAGCTGTACAATAGGCACAGCATGTCTGACTGTATACAATGTGATCCTCGTATCACCTCCTCTTCCACTGAAATCTGTTCCTGAGATTCTCTCCTGAGATTCATCAATCGCTCTAATGCTTTCTTTACTCTGGGTCTTCCTTGTGTGACTTTACTCTACGACTTGTTGGAGTATGTGTCAGAGAATGGCAACTTATGTTAATATCACATCAACGTTGATGCTGAATTGTGATTAAGTTGCTCACTGTGTGCTTAATTTGTGCCTGCAACTTGTAAACTGTGTTTCACGGCTTGCGTGGCGTTACAACAAGTGTTACACACACTGTGCTGCGAGTCTCTCCTTTCTCACCTCAGTGAGTTTTTAACCCTGAGTTTGCTAGCGTCTGACCTTCCCTGCTGCACGCTTTTGTTGCAGTGATGCAAATATGACTCTGCACAACAACGTCTCTGTGCCTCCGATATTGAATCCAGCTGTGCAGGGTTAACTCCACACATCTGGAATTTAGCTCCAAGGCTGCATGACGTCACGTGCAAAAAGGGGTTAAGTTGCTGCTGGGTAAACTCTCAGTCTAACTTTGAGGAAAGAATGTGCCATGTACAGAAAAGAAGTGTGTAGTGCTAAAGAAAGTGGTATATAATAAGATAATAAGGCCATTGTTTTCATTACACTTCTCCTCCTGGCTCATGTGGTGAGATATCTTTGCACAAATCATGCTGCAGAAATAAAATCTTGAATTTATTAGGGTTGGTGGGTGATTAGTTGAC
Source organism: Amniataba percoides (assembly GCA_037176925.1). Lineage (NCBI taxonomy): Eukaryota > Metazoa > Chordata > Actinopteri > Centrarchiformes > Terapontidae > Amniataba > Amniataba percoides. The sequence goes on from JBAJHX010000067.1 coordinate 6,185,950, forward strand.
AAACTACTGGAAATCTGCTGGCTGCCCCCCCCCCGTCCCCTTGTCGCCAAGGAAACCCCGGTCATATCTCCCGTCAGCACACAGATGGACAGCCATGCATCCAATCGTATCTCAGCTGTGCCCCATTTGGCTCTCTAACCTTTTACAATTTGGCCACACTGATCCTGGTTGCGTGTGTAAACTGGAGACATTTGTTTATTTGAAAACCTAATGGTGTGTGTGTGTGTGTGTGTGTGTGTGTGTGTGTGTGAGCATCCCTGCCATCAATCTTACCTCGCAATGAGCACTGAGAGAAA
>JBAJHX010000067.1:6192165-6219142 GCA_037176925.1 Amniataba percoides
GTTGGTTTGAAGACCCTCTCTGATTGGTTGGTTTGAAGACGCTCTCTGATTGGTTAGTTTTAAGGCGCTCTCTGATTGGTTGGTTTGAAGACGCTCTCTGATTTGGTTGGTTTGAAGACGCTCTCTGATTTGGTTGGTTTGAAGCCGCTCTCTGATTGGTTGGTTTGAAGACGCTCTCTGATTTGGTTGGTTTGAAGACGCTCTCTGATTGGTTAGTTTTAAGGCGCTCTCTGATTGGTTGGTTTGAAGACGCTCTCTGATTTGGTTGGTTTGAAGCCGCTCTCTGATTGGTTGGTTTAAAGACCCTCTCTGATTGGTTGGTTTGAAGCCGCTCTCTGATTGGTTGGTTTAAAGACCCTCTCTGATTGGTTGGTTTGAAGACCAAATATACGGTGCCAATTTGTACCTTCTTCTTTCAGCCAAGCCCCTTCTGTAAGTTTCATTTCAGATCTATAATATATATACATTTAGAAAACAAATAATCTTTCCTCTCTCTTGAGATCCTCCACAGAACTGCCCCTGATGGTCCAAGTAACCCTGGTTGTGTCACTGATTCAGGTGCCAGTCTTCTTCATGTCTAATGAGATCAAGGACACGTGGTCGATGTGCTGATCAGTTGGTGACCCCTCCATTGCAGGACGGTCGGTGCCACCATCGAGTCACATGGCATATCGTGGTCAGATGATTCCTACAAAATCAAGTATCAGGTACTGCCAGGGGTCCTCACAGTAAAAATCATGCAGCCACAGTTATCAAAATGCGCCTGTAAATGTGTTAGAATAATTCGAAAGAATTTGCATAATGTGTCCAAGCTGTTATGAAGGACTAAGGACAAAAAAACTTTGGACAGAGGAAGACTTTCAGATGGATTAATTGCTCTGTACACAGTGAGCTGCCAAATTAGGTCAAGCAGCCATTTTGGCAGAACATTGAACCATTTGCTATGAAACACTCACTCTACTTCATAGCAAATGAAGTTTCCTCAGCTTCTGTGGAGAACTGAGTTACTCTCTCATGTTGCCACTTCATATTCATCAGTTATCTTCACAGCTGGTTTACATTCACAATTCTTGCTTGATTGACTTGTTAAATAAAACATTTCAACTGAATCTTTTCTCCCTCCTGCTCTAAATAAACCCTCACCAGCACAAAAGCTTATGAAACATTTACCATCTTTGATCACTGGAAATGGGAAACGACACATTCTGTTTTATTTCAGCTGTTGTCTCTGGTTATATTAATGTAACGAGCTCAAGCTTGAAAATGTCCAGTCTCTGGCGCCATGTCATGGTTAAACTTTCATGCTTTATCTCTCCTCTGCCCGGTGGCTTATCCGCCATTCACACTGAGCAGCATAGTACCTCTGAACCACGCTGGTCACTTTAGGCCCTTTGTTCACTGCTGAGACAGATTAGGTGGTTTTGCATTTTACATTACTTTGATAACTCGTCTCTGAATGTCCCGTTTCAGTGTTTCATCACCATTCTCAGCAGAACTCGGACTTCTGTGAGAGTAAATTTCACTTATAGCTAAAAAAAAAAAATTGCAAAAATGCTTGCGTCACTGGAAGAAAAGGGATCTTTTGAGGTCAAAATGTTTTTGCAATTTGGCAGGTAGTTTGGGGGCTTTTACATTTTGTACCAAATGGAGGCCAGAGGTAGCGTGTTGCTCAGAGGAGGTGTGTTGTTTATGGGTTGTCTGTGCCACTGAGATGAATACTTTGAATGATGACACGGTAAAAGGAGTCAATGATCCAATATCTTGTTGCCTCACCATTTGATTGCACCATCAGTGACATACATATATAGTACATCCATCCTGAAGGTCAAAGCGTAACTTTATTTAGAACTCAGGGACGAACCTGTCATTTTTTCATTTAAAGCGCCGGGACGATGACACACTTCACCTTGACGGATCCATAAGTTTGTTAAAGAAGGTTTACTTTAAAAAGAGCACTAAAATCTAAAGAATGGTAAATGACGTCCACGCCCACGCCCACGTGTAGTCGGAGGCTTTACACACTGCCTGGTTTGCATATCTGCTTTTAGACATTTAAATCATAACTGCAAACACGCGCTGTCATCGTTTTGCAGGAGTCACCGCAGAGAGACAGGGATGGAGACGCTCTTGACCATGAATGTGTTCGTCCCTTTGGTTTTTGCTCTTGTAATCTTCTATTTTCCGCCCCCGACATCAGCAACTGTCGTCCAAGACTTCAATCACGTGGAAAGATGCAAGGACTCCCTGTACATGGGGACGCCGCCTCGGGGGATAAATGACGCCAGGCTGAAGAAGATCTGCCAGCGGTACGCGGACAAGCCCCGCTACGTGACCCTGTACGACCCCCAGAAGCGGATTCCAGTTTACTCAGCTTACACCTTCAAGAAGACAGAGGGGGACCGACGTGTGGATTACCCCTGGATGTATGAGCCACAGGTCAGAGGGTTTCTTTGTCATTAATCATTGTTTTGAACAGTTGATTGACCAGGTAGATCAGTACATGGTTTCTTTCAGAGAGGTGTTGGCAGCAGCTGGGACAGATCAAGAGGCAGCAGGGGGTCAAAGAGGCCTCTTACACCACACTGGCTTTGTGTTATTCCCAGCTTATTAAAAAACTAGTATACACGTGTTCTTCTGTGTCTCCCCAGCTGGCAGAAATCGATGGGAATGGGAACATGCTGCCTTTCCCCACCGGTTACCTGCACATGAAGTTTGAGGACAGCCAGGCGGTGCTGGATGACTACTCTGACGTGGTCCTGTACGAGAGAGGCCACCTGAACCCGGACCAGCACCAGTCCACCCCTCACGACCGCGCCGCCACCTACACCCTGACCAACGTGGTCCCGGAGATACGGGAGTTCAACATCGGGCCCTGGCGCGAGTACGAGGAGCGGATCCGAACCCGCCTCAACAACTTCTGTCGCGGCACGGCCTACATCGTGACCGGGGTGACCACCAGGGGCAACATGATCCGCCGGAACAACCAGGACCGCGTGGCCATCCCCGAGGACATCTGGTCCGCCTACTGCTGCACTGACTACGACCGTAACTCGCCCCACGACGTGCGCATCCGCTTCCCGACTTACGGGGCCTTCGCCAAGAACGCCAAGGAGGGCAACAGCGTCCACGAGCTCCCGGTCCAGGAGCTCGAGATCTTCCTGAAGAACAACATGGACGTGGACCAGAACCTGCAGATCTTCTACGACAACTGCATCTCTCCCTCCCCGCTCCCTCTTTACCTCCAGCACACCATCTGAGAGCTCTGCCTCACTCTGGGTTTGTCAAGTTAACATGGGGAAAGGCAGACATGTGTGCCTTTTTTGTCCAAGAGTAGTGAAAATAAGAAAAAAAAAGTTGAAAAATGCCTTCTTTATTATTCTTTAGATAGAAACAGGGTTGGTTGTGTTTTTAAAGGGTCTTGAAATTCTGAATGATCTAATTAATTAAATCTTGCTGAATGTTTCTCTCCCCATTATCTCCCCTCTGACAAAATAGAGATTTGAAGAGTAAAACCATAACACTGAGGGATTATAATACTGATGTGTGGGACTTCATGCAAATTGGCTCATATAATAAAACAGCTTAATTTACTGATGTGCATTGTGATTGTCTTACTTATCATTCACACACTTTACAGGGGTTGAACACTACAAACATGGATAAATTATAGTGACAGAATAAGACAAAAATCATCAATTTGCTGTGAGACTAAAAGATGTAGCAAAACAATCAGTCTTTAATTAAAGTCTGTTACTACAAATCATTGTAAAAATGTCAGTGTAAGTGTAATTAATGTAGGTTTAGAAATAGCTTGTTCCCATTCTTCTCTCCTCGAGCATATGTGAGTCTGAATGGTCACTCAGTTATAAAAATTGGATTTGACTTTTATGGTTGTCTGATGGGGTTTAGTGTCTTTAATCATTTGGCTAATCTACTAGTTATAAAAGTCTTTTGAATATAAAAAAAGGAAATCCATGGACAGTCCCATGACTTTGTTGTAGCGTTCTTGGAAGTTTTTCACAGCTGAGGAACACTAACAAATGCAGCATCTAAATGTAATCTTTTAAAGACAGTGAAAATAACATTTGGGCATCCAATGAAAACTGAAAAATGTTCAAATGTAAATATCTTATCATAGAGACATATTTGACTTTTAATGATTCAAATTGTTTGTTTGTTTTGTGCTGATGACATTAAAAGGGCACTCTATTTGTGACTCTGACTGTAAACAGGGAGCTGGATGATGTTTTTAGCTCGTAAGCAGTCAAACTTCTGATGCAGCAGGCCTCTTTGTACAGCTCCATTCCAGCTGAACACTGCCACCTAGTGAAGGAGGGGCAGTACTTTCTCAGCTCACCACTTGCAGGGACACCAACACACTATTATTACAGAGGAAATTGGGTCGAGCACAAGAGAAGAATGCTTCGACATTACCATATGCATCAGTCATCTAAACAATTGTGCAGTCCGTTTGTGATGAATCTGCTGAAGCTTCAACAAAGATGATTTTGATTAATACAGTGCATATCAACCAGAAGAGTTATTAGACCCAGTGGGATCTAATAACATCTTATTGCAGCAATAATTCAAGACAGTTAATCTAAACCAAAAGCAAGGATTTGGTATTCCACATATAAAAAAAATATAAACCATGGAAAAGTTAGGAAGAAAACAGATGCATGATTCACACATGTGCAAGGACAGATTAAGCACTCTCTCTCTCTCTCTCTCTCTCTCTCCCCTTCTTGTACATTAACATAGCTGCAGGCAGGGTTTCCTTATTGAAATGATCTATCTTCATTGTTTTGCCAAGGCAATTATCCGTAGTCTACCTGTGGTCTAAAAAAAATCAGATGATTCGAGCCTAAAATGTGACTTTGGAACAGTAAAAAGAGGTGCTATGTGGTCTGAAAGTGCTTATTCACAGATAGCATCTAAAGAAATGTATCTGTGGCACCGAAAAAGGTGTTCAATTATTTCCACATCGGGGAGGGAATGAATGGGAAGCCGCGCATTCGCACAAACACTCTCTCCAACAGGACCAGTGCATCAGTCTGTCCCTGTATATTTGCCGTAATATTGATTTATTGTGTAAGCAGCTGAATAAACACAGATCAGAGGACAGTTCCCTTCACAAAACTGCTGCTGCCAAGTTATTTCAGGCTTTGAAATTCAAATCCTTTAGGGAAGTTAAAAGACCTCGTGCAATGAAAGTCAGAGCTCAGTTTGTGTGGCTTGGAAGAAGAAGGCATCACCACCACAGCAACAAACAGCACAGTTACAGTCGTCATGGCTCTGATAACGAGGGAGAACTGTGTCCAGATTACTGTGTGCGCGTCCTGTTTCTGCTGTTAGCTGTTTGTCCTGACCAAAATTTTCACTCTCACTTTTTTAAGAAAACAAGAAAAAAAAGAAACAACCCCCCCCCCCCCCCCCAATAATCATCACCTCCTATACATACAATAATCAATAAATCAAGCCACTCAATGTAAGAGGAGTCACTTAAAGGACAAACCCAACCAACAAACTATACAAATCTTTTTAGCTTTTTTTAATGCTTTTAATAAAACATGTCCTACAGGTTTACGGCACGATTAGGGTTCTCCATTTTCAACCATTTGCAGACGCAGCAGACAGTACACCAGCAAAAGCAGATGACCTGCACAAAGCTTGCAGCTGAACTAGATGAGAAGACAGAGGTCTCTTTCTGAGGAGTTGGTGGAGACCAAACCTGAGCAGAAAGGTAAGTGTGTGTGTTTGATGTTGGAAGCAAGAAACACGACTAGAAATGAAAAATAAATTTGCTTGTATGTACTGGTTGTGTACACCCTTAAAAATACTTGTGGGGCTCTTCTGGCCCCAGGTGGTGAGAAAACATAACACAGCTTCAAAGTTGCATCTGACATGGGGAGAAAAATGGCGAAGCGTTTGTTTAAGAATGTCTTTTAATGTTTTCCAGTTCAGATACACAACATACAGTGTGTAATAGCCTCTATTTGAAATAGAAATATTAACTTTAATTCTTTCAACCCCTTCTGGTCATTATGCTCTCTCACAGTATCTTGAGCTTCAAGCAGGTTACTGAATCAGACTAAATGAAACAGACAAACAGGTGCAAGCCGCCACTTTACCATCCCAGCAATAAATGTTGTAATAAGAAGATATTTGGATCCTTATAATGCTTTTCATTTTTTTTTACTCTTTTTCTTACCTTAAGCCAACATCAAAACAGTTGTGTAAACATGTAAACTTGGTGAGTGTGCTTCCATTATCCGTTGGCTGTCCAAAACCCTGATTTCAAATCAAATAAAATCAAACGCTCTTTGCAATGCTGATTTTTTTTCTCTTTTTCCCTTTTTTTGTTAGCATGAGGCAACTCAAACTCACATCTAACAGCTGGGCCAATAATCCCATAAACAGAATGTGCAGACGAAATTGCAAAAGGTAGCAAAAACAACCACCATGATTAGAGTCTGAAATAAGACCAAAAGAGCACAAAGGATTTCACAACCTCCCGATTACAGGTTACACTGTATGACAATGCTCAAGACAGCGTGAGACACGAACAATTAAAATCCAACAGCGTCACCAGCAAAATTCCTTGATTTGTGGTTTGTTCTGAGCACGTCTGAGACATCCGCCTCTCTTCCCTCAAACCGTCCCCCTGCTTTGCTTTCCCTCATCTGTTCTCTGCAGCTGTTCTTTGGTTTTTTAACCAATGAAAGGACTCAATTTGCCCGGAAGCCGCCTCCATGACTGATGGGGCAGTGCCAGGCGTGTACATTTAATGCTTTAGACAGCCACGTAACGGAACATTTCTGACACCACCAGGCCGACCTGAGCCGTTCTTTTTCCTGTGCATATTGACCTCAACCAAGCCGTGATTTTTTTTTTCCCCCACCCCTTTTTTTTTTTTCAAAAAATATTCAGGTATGTTAACAGATGTACCCATGTGCCCACAACCTATTGGAACTTGCTCTTGAGAGATAGGAAATAAAGGAGAATCAAAGATACGCGCGAGTGCTAAAATCATGTAAGTCACCTAAGCTTGCACCTGCTGTCACAAAGAAAAGATCCGGCCAATCACTCAAACCAAACGACAAACATAATATTTACAAATTCCAGTTTGTTGTTCTCTTACACTTAAAAAATGTACAGTTTGTTTCATGTGTTGTAGTTTTTTTTGTTGTTGTTTTTTTGTTGTTGTTCTTTTGTCCTCGCTCCAGTCCGATGTGATGGATGGCAGTCTGGCTCCAGAGTGTTGTTATCCCGAGCAGACAGGATAGCGAATGTTACAAGGAGGAGGAGGGGAGGTGAGGCCCCCGCTCGCCTTCGCTTTTGTGGTGTATGCTGTGTGAGTAATGTCTGTCATTAAAGATTTTTCTTTGTTTTTTTTTTCTTAAAATCAGGTTTTTAGAATGTGTCCTCTGCATTGACGGACCAGAGCTGACGAGCTATTTCGCCACCACCATTGATTCACTGTCGGCATCGGTCCAGTGCTGTCCTAATGTCACTGGGCTTTTTCTTTTTTTTTCTTTTCTTTTCAGAATCGTCCAGAGTATGACCCGTCTCTGTGTTCAGTTGTGCGAAAGATGTGAAACGCATACAAGGCTGTCTCACCTTTTTTGGCCGTCATAAATATATCTCATCCTCTCTCCCACCCATCGGATGGGAGAACCATGAAACAACAAAAGAGCAGACGAAAAGATAACTGTCAGTCTTCAAACACTTGAAGCATGTGGTTAATGCCAGTCACAGACAAAAACCTTATTTAGACTATTCATGTAAAGTAGTCATTTCTTTTTTTTTCTCTTGTAACTTAAAAAAGTGCTCTATTGAGGTGAGATTGAGATACAGTGATTGCAAACTTGACAGTTGCAAAAGATAAAGAGAAACAGAGCGAAAAGAGGGAGGAAAGAAAAAAGGCTTTCATCAGTCTCTCTGGTAGTTTTGCGGCACAGCCTCAGTGTTAGGAAATGAAAAAAATAAAGAGGAAATATTTACTCTCTGTTATAATCATAGTTTTACACAATATTCATCTCTTAATACTTTTATACCTTTTTGAAGTACCACAAAGTGCAGCGGATATTAAAATAGAAAATGAAAATGACTTTCAAAATAAAAGAAAATCAATGAAGAACAAGGCAAATCATCAAAATGACAAACAAACTTCTCTGTCCACACTCCTTAGAAAATAAAAAAAAAAAACATCATGCAAATATCCCAGATAGCAAAGTAGTTAATAAAACGTTATATTCTTTTTTTTTCTATTTTTAAACGAGGATATATTGAATCTGATTTCCCTTTAAAGAAGAGACCAGCCACAGTGCAACATTGAGTGTAATCAAAAAGAAAAGTGTGTGGATCAAAAAGAAATATGAAGGGGTTGGCACTTTTTATGATGGTAATTCCTTTTGTAAGATACAGTCAGGATGGACCTCTCCAGGCGGTCCACTGGACGCCAATGAAAGAGGAGCTTTATCACAGTACTTGGCACCAAGAATGCTGGTAAAAACGAGATATCAGAATATCTTTTTTTTTCATTCATATCCTTACAATTTATTAATAATACATCATTTACATTTGTGTTTTTGTATAAAAGACTCCAAAAGGAAAAGAGAGTCTAGAAGTGATTGCGAGAAAGAGGAGAGGAGTGGAGATGGAAATGGGGTTATGTCAATGGTTTAATCATAAAAAGAGCTACAAGGGCAGATGCGGAGAGAGAAAGAGTGTGAGGCAGCGAAAAGAGAGAAGCAGTTAAATGGGCTGAGATGGGGATACAGACAGAGAGATAATGAGTGAGAAACAAATAAAGTAATGGACATGATTAGAGCCTGTGCGGCGGAGATGCAGCGAGTTCTAATGGGCAGCCTGGATTCCAGGTTGCATCCCACAGACTGAGCATGATTCAGTTATTTCCTGTACCGCCCAACAGTTGAAGCCCCAATCTGGAAATGTTCTGAAAGCAGCATTTGTAAGTATACTGATTTTTTCTTTTTGAAAAAGCAGAACTTTTTTTTTTTTAATTTAAATGGCATTTAGATCGCATCGGAGCCCAAAACAGGTACATAAATTTATAAACAACAGGAATTAAGTTTTAATGGTGAAAAAAATGTTCGTGCTTAAATGTCAAATACCTCATCTTTATAAATCCAGTGCTGCCAGCGCATTTCACGCACAAAACATAAGTCTCCAAAACCAGAACACAGAGACAGCTGTTGGGACATGGTGCTCAACACGGGGTGCCAAATTTCACTTCCAGATTGGGCCTTTAAAGCTGCAGTTTGTAAGTTTCAAGAAATCACCGCTTTATGACAGACAGCTTGTCCGGACATATGCTGCCTCGCACAGAGCTGCTCGCTACTGTATTATCTTTTCCCTAAATGAGTGAAAATGGATATATGTAGTCTATGTCAAACATAGTTTTACACTGACACAACAACACATGCGCAAAAAACAACCAAGCTACACATAGGATGCCTGACTGATCTGTGATTAGCTCAATACCTCTTCGAGAGAGAGCTTGTAGCTTAAAGCTGCGTTCGGTGGCTCGCCTTAGCAAGAGATACTGAAACAGGGCAAAGCAGTATCTGCCTATCATGACAGGCTTTCAGCAAAGGAGATCTTTTCTATCAACTCCCCTTGATTTATGATTACATTTTAGAGGTATTTCACTGCTTAAAATCTTACAAACTGCAGCTTTACTTGAGGGCTTAATGAGAAAAGATATAGTAGAGACGAATAGAGGGCGGAGAGAGTGGAGTTTGTATGGAGCAGTTTGTGTGGTGCGTCTCTGTAAGCCCAGAGTGGGGTTGTGCCTGGTCCTATACACGGGTGGTGGAGTGTTGGTGTGGCAGGGCATTGTTGCTGTGGCTGGGGACGGGTGTAGTGGAGGGGGCCGGGACCGGGGGGTAAGTGTTGAACGGGTGGAGGGGCTGCATGCTGCTGATGGTGCTGGGGATCATGGTGATGGTGTTGGCTGTCATCAGTGGCACGTCCTCCGGCGCCCGCCGCAGCGCCAGCGTGTAGTCGGGTGGGCACACGGGAGGCCGCAGGGGTTCCAGGTCGCCGTGGACGCCGCGGGACGGGAGAGGCGTGCCGTGCTCCAGCTCCACTCGCTGCTGCTTCATCTGCAGCGACATCAGCTCCTCCTCCTGACTCAGCACCAGGTCATTGTGCGGTGGGGCCCCAACGACGCCCATGCCGACGCCCATGCCCATCGTGGTGCCACGCTGCGGGGACAGTCGGCGGTGGCGCCTCTGCATGAGTTCGTGGCGCTTATCCCGTTTGTAGTAGAGCGCGGCGAAGGCCAGCACATTCAGGAAAAGAAGCGAGGCGCCAACAGCCACTGTCACGCTCAGCTCGGTGGAGTAGTCCCTAGTCTCGCTGGGGAAGGGAGAGTAGCGGGGCCTCTCTGAACCATCCGGCTCAGGATCCGGCGGATAGGTGGAGATCACAGGGTGGCGTGTGGAGCGGGCACCCGGGCTGTGAGGGCCCTTCCAGCGGTTGGTGCCTCCGGGCGGCAGTCGAGTCGTGATGGAGCTAATGATTTCCTTGTGGAGGCTGTGGAGATGTGGCACCAGCTCCAGCCAGAAGGCCACCTTGTTGGCCCTGTAGTTGTCTCTGACGCGAGGCTTCAGGCCGATATGCAAGTACTGCTTGTCTTTGGAGCTGAACTTGGTCCAGATGACCTCTTCAAAGCGGTTGGGCTTGGTGTGGATGAAGGTGGTGTCCTGAGGAACAGGCAGGTTAGGATCCCTGAAAGAGAGCAGGAACACGGTCACAGTATTTTTGACGTTAATTATCAATCACGACTGCGTTATTTATTTTGTGTTACCAGCGCTGCTAATACAGGAATTCAAAGTGCCAAAACACGAGCTGATGTGCTATTTGAGATGAGCACCTGTGTACAAATCTGGTTTGGATTTTAGTAGAAAGAATGCTTTGGAAAGAACAGGTGCTGTATGTTACTGAGCAAGTCCCAACACAGATGTTGAGACACACAACGCGTTCAACAGATTCTCTCATCCAAGAAACCCCAAGTCAAAACTAAACACACATTTTATATTCAGCTTGAACAACAATGTGCCCATAATTGGGCTCAATTTACCAAAGTCTTGCAAAATTCTGACATCATTTGGAAGCCAAAGTGATCATTTGGCATTATACTAACCCTGTCTTGGCAAAGTTGGTCCAGTATGTCATGACTACAGCGCTGAGCATTACATCGTTCTTGGAGAAGTTACAGGGGAACAGGTCAGTGGCTCCCACCATGGGAATCCCAAACACGTAGGGGATCTCGTCTCCGTGGGCAGCATCCGCCCACTCTGGCCTCGCCTCGGTCTGACAGTGGTGGTGGAAGGTATAGAAAAAGACAGGCGACTGGAACTCAGCGTGCAGTTTGGCAGTGGCGACGGCCGGGGCCACCCACTGATGGTCCGTGAACAGTGCCAGGAGGGTCTTCCTGCGCATGTCGCTGTTGTCCCGGTCTGCCCAGTCTGTATACATGAACTTTATGGTTTCCCTCAGGATATCTTTACCTTGACAGAAACGAAAAAGCCACATGAGTAAGTATGCAGTAATAGTGTGTAGTTATCTGCAACATTAGGTGAAAGGATTTACTGCTGAAATGTCAAACTTCTTTGATTACAACATTGTAAAAAAGGGTCACTGTGGTGTGTTATTAGATTTTCTTCTGACTTCCAGTCTCACCGCTCAGATTGGGCCAATAAAGTCAGACCAGTGCCATCGCAGCTGGAGTATCATAAACAAAATTGACTGTACATATAGCTTTATATTGCAAAATCCATGTTATCCCAAGCTGCTTTAGTGTGTAGCTTCACAGTGAACAAATGATCAAAGAAGAGATCTTTCCACTGTTGTTTTTCAGCCAGAGGGGGCCACTACGACTGCAAGAGTCACATGACCAAAAGAGACTAAGAAGTCAGCAGGGTAGTTTTCAGTCAGTGCATTCTTATAGTTAAGTTAATCAGTGAGAAAAATGCTTAAACTAACCAAAAAATAACATGCACTGTATTGCAAAGAGACAAACTGACCTCTATATATTTTTGACAGTAGCAGTTATTAGTGCGATAACTGTGTTGTAGTTGAATGTCACCTAAAGTACTTCTCAGTGCCATAGAGGCCAACAATGAATAAAGTAAAGGTAAAATAGGGTGGGATCTGACCATCAGGGTATCCATACAGATTGTCCACAAAGTTGGAGATAGTGTAGTCAAACGAGGCTGCTGATATTCCGTCTTCTCCTTCACTGTCATCCACAAACTTCAGGCCCTCTCCCTGGTTGACGCCCAGCAATATGTCGTAGTTCAGGAACTCGCCCTGATGTCATGACAAAAATAAACAGCTTGACGTGACAGGACAGAATACAGCAGCGACGCTATGCCAAGATTTCCCACCCTAAAACAATGACAAACAACGCCATCGTTCGCTTCATGGCGTCCAGGGAAATGAGCCCTCACCTGCTGCATGAGGATCTCGGGGTCATCAGGCACCACGTCCCCGTCCACCACAGGGCCGAAGGCGATGTGATAACGTGCAGGCTGGATGTCTTGGTCCACCAGCTCCCGGAAGCTCTTCCTCCTCAGGCAGTCCACCAGCTCAGCCATGTCCCCCAGAGTGCAGCCAACCTTCCTCGCCAGGATCTTGGTGTACATCACAGGCCGGTAGTTGACCGCCCAGCTGGAGATGGCAGAGCCGCTCTGAGCGATGGCCCGCTGGAACAGGCCTACGCAGGGCAGGAGTATATACAGATATAGCTTCAACAGAAAACACACTACCACTTATTCTCTCTCAGTTTTGCACCATTTTTTTTCTCCCCGTGACATACTTTTGCTAGCAGCTGATGGGCCTTCAAGGCCTTACAGTGTGAGTGCTTTCAATAATGCATATGTTGGAGGAGGAGCAATTGTAGGGTATCACATACGAAGAAAGATGCAGTAGATATTCTGCTGCTTTGCATAGCCGGAGAGAATCTTTTTACGAACATTAGTGTAGGAAAATGAAGTGCTTCCATCACATACGAGGAGAGACAGCAGCAAGAAAAATGGTGACAACTCTGCACACAGCAGTGGGCTTGATGGCCATGCTGGGTAAAGCGAGGAGGACAGAAAGAGAGACAGAGAGAGAAAGAGAACTGCTTGCACTGTTGCACGGCTGCACTGTTATGTAAAGTGGCTTGCTGTCCCTCTGTTTTATCTGCAGATTCTGTCATTAATAATTAAGCCCCCCCATATTCTGCATGTGCCCCACCCCCGCTCTTCTCCCTGTGAAATCAATTAAGAAGCCTCTCAGCTGCAGCTCCAGCACTACCCCTCATCTCATCTCTCCTCTGTGCGCGAAAACACACACACGCGCGCACACACCCGCACACACACACACACACACACACACACACTGTACCTTTAAAAACTGTTCGCCCTCCAACTTTTTCTGCACTTTGTGGTGCTACAGACTGACTTCAAAATGGAGTAGAAGAGTACCCCCCCCCACCCACCCCCCACCCCCCCCCACCCCCCACCCCCACACACACACACACACACACACACAAATCTATGCATAACAACCCTTAATGATAACTCGGATGTAAAATCATTTTCTCACACCTAATGTTAACATAAGGGAAGATCCCACACAATCGTGTCCAAAATAATCCAACATGAACCAAAGAAACACAAAATCAAATCCTGAGGGAATTTTGTAGTAATACACCAAACCATCAATGTTGATATAAAATATACTATTTGTTTTAAATTACAAGCCTGTCTGTGGGACTGAATATAGACACTAGCCCCCTCCTGTGAGTTTTTGTCTTGGTCTATGGACAGTATGCAGCCCAGCCAACATTAGCTGGCAACTTGACAGCGACTAACAACTTGGCCGATTATACCAAATTATTGAAATGTTTTTTCATGTCCTCCTGGATGTTATCCAGCTCGTGATAGAGAAAAAGATGTGTGTGTGTGTGTGTGTGTGTGTGTGTGTGTCTATGCAAACACTCTGAATTATCTTTCCCCCATACAAATAAAAAAACCTTTATCTGTCCAAGGTCAGTTTGACCAGGCGAAGGTGAACCGTTCAGTAATAACATTATCTGAATTCTTGGTAAAGCATGAAGTGCCATTCACCTTCTGAGCTCTACCAACCAAGATCACATCAGCAGATTAGTGATGGAACATCTGGTGGGTATTTTAGAGGTCTGCTATTCAAAAGCAAACCAAAGAAAGCAAAGTATAGACCTTAATATGGGGATACTGCAGTGCTTCCAAAGGTGGTGATGCGAGGACAAGCCAAGGTTTTTTTTACTGTGTATTTTCACTAATGTTCAACATCAAATAGCAAGGTGGCATTGGCATGTGCTGTATTCTAATATTATGTTCTCAAAACAGAGGAATAAACATATGAATCACTGTATTTAAAACTCTGTTAAATATGCAGTAATACTGCAGCGCGTGAGGGCATCTTGCCGTTGCCGGTCGTCATAGCAACATGACACGTTTTTTTTTCGCCCAATGCACAGTGGTCTGAAGTAATGACTGTTTTAATACTGACCAAAAGAAATCAAATGGTAAAGTTATAACTACTGAGGTTACAGCTTTTGGTGTCGATGTGATGAAGCTAGCCATCCAACGCCTGAATCTGTGAACAAGATGTAAAAGTTTGCGAGACATCTTGAGACAAAACATCCTTGGGATCCAGCAAAGATACTGGACACTTCAAGAGATGTAAATGAAAACAGAATCATAGCATAATGTCGTGTGTGTTCTTTTCAGCCTAACATGTAATCAAATGTTACTTCTGAACTAAATGAAAGAAATGAATTAAAGGAACCAGCAAACTTCATCATCATTTTTATTCATTGTTTGGTTTGGGGTTACTTAAACTGCTGACTTCTTTTTGGGAATGACTGAAAAAAGGCCTGTGTAGATTTTCAGTCATGTTTAATCCTTATACCAAAGGAGAAAGATTACTATGAAGGGCTGCTATCGTTTAAGAAACATCTGGGAACAATGGACAAACTACACACTCATTCCTTTTGTGTTTATAAAAAAATGAAGTGTTTTCAACAAACCCCTTGAATCAAATTTTGCACAAGCAGCACCTTCCTGTGACATTAGTAAAACATCAGACATGTGGACTGAAGACTCTGTAATTTAGCTCTTAGAAGGCCAAATTGCAAGATTACCGACCAGAAGGGGCACTTTAAGCTGCCCATCTATTAAAGGGAAGGAATTATGTGAAACTACAACTGACAGAGACCACAATTTTTTTGGCCTGTCCTCACTAAGACACATTATGATATGTGTCTGCTTAGAATAGTCATAGTATTCAATCCATGTTAAAATATCAAATTCACTGATGATACCCAGTAATAAGATACTGTTTATATAAAGATAAATATGGACACGCTCATGATCCATGTAAAAGATCTAAAACTGAGTAATATATATGTTATATGCTATATGCCTTGTCCAGACAGGATTAGTTTTATTGGAGAGGGACAATTTTGTCAGTGCAGTTCAGTGGTCTGGGATTATTACAGGGCTTGTGTCCCAAGGTGAGTAATGACTTTATGGCAAATAACCTACTGTTTTCATCCATCTGTCGACTCTAGCGCCGCCCAGATTGACAATCTTTTTTTTTTTTCAAATTACTAGATCTTTTGGGTTTTCATGTTTATTGAAAAAATCTATATATACTATATTGCTGCTAACAGTGGATGACTCATCTCCGAATATTGCATCCCTTCACTTGAGGGAATAATATTGCCATATATTTTTATCTGGTTGAAATTACTGACATGCTCTGTAAAGAAATACCTTACGCATGCAGTCCTGAAACGATAATCCCCTCTGTGCAGCGTATATGACTGCTAATGCGACAGTGATGGTGAAAACCTCACCCTCGGAGTGGTGGGAGAGGATGAGAAGGTTCACACAGGCGGCACCAGCTCCCGAGCCAAAGATGGTGATTCTCTCTGGGTCTCCTCCAAAGTGGCCAATGTTTTCATTGAGCCAGCGCAGGGCCTGGATCTGGTCCAACAAGCCATAGTTCCCCTTAGCAGACTGGTCCCCCGTGCTCAGAAACCCTGCAGGGTAAATTAGAACAAACAGAGAGAGGGAAAGAGAAAAAAATATACAGATTAAAAAAAAGAAAGGCAGGACAGAAATTCAGGGGCACAGGAAAACATAATCCTACGTGTTTATTGCCCTTTTTAGAGGAAAAAAAAGTATCCCACATAAACAGAAGATGGCATCCTGTCATTGTCAGGAACTTCTCAGCCTCCAACTCATTGCAAGTCTGAGGAGATTTCACACAGAGAGCTTGCCAAATTACTCATTTTTTAAAACCCACGCTGGAAATATAACACAGTTAAGAGAACTTGTCAGCAGAGAGAGGAGGAGAGCAACAGAAGGCATGTTTCACCTACTTCCAGGACACACATTTACTCAGTAGGTGCACACCCACAACAAGATAAAATAAACTGAACAAAATGTCACACACACACGCACACACGCGCACACACACACACGCACACACACACACACACACACACACACATATACACAGAGAATCCTTTGTTCTCATGATGGTGGATTATATTATATTACACTTGCTTCATCCAGCACCAGGTATTTCACCCTGCAAGAGCTAGAGCACTTTGGCTGGTTTGGATGATTTGGTTTGGCTGAATTCAGTACCCAGAATTCAGCTGAAATCACTTTAGTAAGTGGCACACTCCTCCCATTACTGGATGTGATGACAAAGAACTGACAAAAACTAATAAGAAACATTTGCACCCATCATCAAGGAGGCACATTCATCTCTTCATCTTCTCATATTAAAAGTGCTCCATAGAGGTGAAAATAAAAAAAAATAAAGAAGTGGCACTCCTATGTATGAAGTGAATTTCCCAGCAGTACGCATGACTAATGCCAGATCTTCTGTTTCTAATCAGTTAAATGAACTGATTTTGAGGCCTCGTGGGGCAGCAGAAACAAGCTGTAAACACAGCAGTGAAAGTTATAATCCTAAAGATTGCCACAATATCAAGCCAGACAGTATCCACAGCTGGCATTTGTTCCGCTATAGTCATTAATTGTGCTTACTCTCATTAATCATCTCTCTACAGTACACCGAATGGTAGTCTGCATGGACAATGGCAGTCCGCCATTCCTGCAATGGATTTGAATGGCATTCAAATGGCGATCCCAGGGATTTTGAAAAGGACACATACTGTATTTGTGTTGGTTTAACTAGTCATCGCTTGTCGTCTTCTGCTGCAAAGTAGCAGTGTAAAGTGAGTTTCAATAAACAACATGATTTAAACCTCCTTTGAGCCAACTGAAACAGCAGGGTCGGGTGATAATCACAAATAGTGACCCACTTTACATACAGTCGGTCATGTCAACAGAAAAAGAGAGGCGATTGACAACTGCAGCTTTAAGGAAGATGGACCTCTCTTCTTTTTTCCTGCCACAATTCAGGATGGTGGGACAACATTTCCATCTTTCCAAGTGCAGAGGTAAGTGCAGAGGTAAGTGCAGAGGTAAGAGCAGACAATACTTTAGAGGCTGACGAGCCCATCCACTTGTTTGTTATTAAGCTGCTTTCTGCAGTCACACAGACATTTTCAGCTCTACAGTGCAACCACGCTGAAAGTCATGCAAATGAGCATACTGGTTGAACAAGTAATGTTTACTTTTGCAAGAGTACGTTCATGATAATTTAACATACACATAATACACCACTATATCAAGGCCCTGATATCACAGTCAGTGTGTTTGCACTAACTGCATTAGTTATTTTTTGTGCCATTACACCCATCTGAGTGTTTTTGGTGAGTACGGTAAAGTGAGTTTCCTTGTGTGGGAGTTTGAAGAAGAAATACATAAATATATATATGTGACTGAATTAAGCAGTAAGGATGTTAAAGTTGGAGAGAGTGGGACAGACATAAAGTACAGCACAGGGAGTGCACAGAGACAGATGGCAGAGGAGGACAGTCAGCGTGTTCTGAAGTGTGCTGAACTGCAAATTAAGTTTTATTGTTGATGATAATAATGTGAGTGATGGTGATGATGGTGACGGTAACAGCAATGATAATGATGGTGGTGATGATAACCTGCCAAATTGACCTCCCTGCAACAATCGCTGTGACACACGCATGTCTCATTGCACGCTCTCCACTGTACTTACACTACAGTTAACAACACTTTAAGCCTGGAGTGTTGTTGGTGGGTTCACCTGGCTTAATTATGATTCATATTACAGAAAGAGTGTCATCCAGAGACTTTGCTGAAAATATTTCACATCATTATAATTTTTCTATTATTATTTGGCCAATGTTTATGAAAAGTAGCCATGAAATGGGAGAATGTTGTGAAGTGGTTGCTCTTATTTTTGTATTTATTTTCATTTTTCACAAGGTAAGGTCCCTGGTGTCTCATTAAGATTGTGATTTTACCCTATAATCATTTCTCACATTTAATGAACAAGAACATTACATGCAAAACACATCAGGGATATAAAAAAAAAAGACACTTATTGACTGGCGAAAAATAAATTCTCAGGAAAAGGAAAATCAACCGCAGGTAACATTGCTGTGTGCTTTGGTACTGCGCCAGCATCCTATAGTAAGGACAGTATTTCTCAGTATTTTTGCAGACAGCAAATAATTACATTTAAGGTAAACCTCTATCACAGTTTTATGTGTTGGTATCTTTATGTGAACATCCACTTATTGGATAAGACACACAGAAAAATCATGTTGGTCCACAGATGCAGTAACCAGGATGTTGCAGTTCAAAAGAAAAATGCAGATGCCAAGGGCAGCAATGCTCGCTGCTTTTATTCTTTTACAATATCTCACAATCACAAGTGTATTATCTTCTTATCCTGTGAGAACAAATGGATGCTTCAATAAGTCCGATAGCTGAACAATATGCAACCACAAACACTGACCCACTCTTGCATTAACAATAATCTCTCTTCAATCCTAATGATAATGAGATAATGATCATGAGGAACCGCTGCTTTATTAAATTGTGATCTAGAGATAATAGGATTACCAAATTTACGAGAAACCACAGCTGCTCTTAGCTTCCATAGTGCAGTCTTTAGCATTGGATGGATTACCAGAAACATAGAAATCTTGTTACTTTAAATCATACCAATGTTGCAGCAGAAACATTACTTTGAGAGGCTTACCCGCCCCCCACCGTGATCAAGATACAGTATGCATGTTAGGGTGTAATTGTATTATCCTTAGATCATCCCAGCAATTGGCTGGCTCTTAGCCTGATGTGACTCTGACCCGGTAACGTATCAGCGCTGACCTGTGCCGCTTATCAAAACCACGGGCACGTGGAAGTGTCTGCTCCGTGGCTGCCCAGTCGAGTGCTGAGCTGACTGCCACAGTTGCCTGGCAACAGTCCAGAGCTTCAGGCAAAATGATATGGACAGACACTCGCAAAAACACTTGCATACACACATTCGAGCGCTTCCATATTCAAGTGTACAAACAGCCACATGCATGCGCGCACAAGCACGGAAACAAAGTCGACGGGCACACGCAGTTGAGTGTATGAACTAACGCACGAGCTGGAGCCAGCGCCTCCTGTCGCTCTCTCTGCAAGGGCAACTTGAAGAGAGGAAATTTGGTTTATCTTCCACCATTGAAGATAAGTCAAAGAAGTTCCCTCTCCTCCTCTCTTTCTCTTTCAGTAAGTTTTCTTTCTGATCCCCCCCATCTGCTGAGTTGGGCTTCCTACTGACTTTAGCGCTGAGAGCAGCAGTTTATGAGGCTGAACTCATGCATATTCAACACTTGCTTTAGGTAACGGCCAAGGAACTGTGAGGAGAGTCATCAACCTTTAAGTAAAGATACAGGCTGAAGACAGCGAAATGAATGGATGAAAGAAAACGGGGGAGTAGTGAGCAGCTGAAGGAGGGAGATTTAAAACAGAAATATTTGCAGTATATTGTATCATGCAGGGCGTTGTGTGGTGAAAACTGCTGCTTCCACTCATATATGTGATCTGTCGAGGTCACAAAAAACTGTCAGATCTCATTTTGAATGCCGAAAAATGGGAGTGTGCCTCTATTGCACACTCATAAGATGAGTCATGGTAAAAGGCCATTATTCCGTAATGATATTGCATTGCGTGTGCAACAGGGAGATGATAAACACACACCACCAAAATTAGTTTTTAAGGATTGACACAAAGAAAGAAGATGTTTTCAGCATTTATGTCCTGTGATGTGCATTATATTTAGTGTGCTATATTGAACAACTTTATTCACTTATGTTGATTCACAGACAGGAGTGAAGTGCGGTCAGTCATCTGACTGACTACTGAGACAGGAGCACGTATCTGCAGAGTAATTTTTAGGAAGGAACAGAACGACTGCAGTGGGTCACTGAACATATTTCTGAACAGAGAAGAAAGAACAAGGGGGGGTGGGGTCGGAAAAGGAGAAAGGGATTAAAAAAATCCAGAGACATAAGACAGCTATTAAACCGAATATTGCCCAAAGCTACTGTCAAATGACAGAGAGGTGAAAGGAATTTACTGAAGGACATATTATGTAATTTCTCTGTGACGTCACACAGAGATGTCAAAAATCAGAGGGAAAATATTGCCTTTATCTACAAACAGATACAAAAAAGAATATTGAAGAGAGGAAACAAGGCAATGTTTCTGTAAGTATGAGTCACTAAATTAATCAAGCAAAAGTAGAGGCACTAATACAAAAAAGGAGAAAAAAGCGTAACAGATGGTGAATGTCTCCTGCACACTGAAGACTAAAGAATCTGTTTTGATGATTGGAATAAAGTAGATTTGATCATTCAGTGCTGTGCTGAAACGTTGGGGATTATCTTCTCTGTGTGAATGATGATGACCTTCCTCTGTACTGTATGTACTGACAACTGAAAATATCATTTCAAATCAGTTTTAAAAGCACTTCTGTCAGTAAAAGCACTGAGTCTGATGGGCCAGTTAGCACATCCTCGTAATGGGCCTTGAAACAAAATGTGCTGTGGAAACAGCCCCATAAGAGCTTCAATCTATGTGAACAAACACACGAGTATGAATTTAATGAATTTCATATCTGCTAAAAAAAAAAAAAACAAACAGAAAAAAAAACTTGTAATGATAATTCTCCATCTCAGAACTGAAGTCTAAAGCATTGCTAGCACCCCCTGGAGGACACTTATGTCATGTCTATCTACAATACAAAAGCGTCATCATGTCCATTCTTTGAGTCAATTATCAGGTGCTACAATTAACCTCTTTCACATTCTTGCCGGATTATCAGAAGTTTTCCACAAATCCATTGCATCTCCTTGTTGGCACCGGAACTTCAATCTGAAGACCTGCTGGCAGGTCAGTTTCAATTATGTATGAAACTGTGTGTCAAGTATACCCAGAAATGAAATTATATTGTAATTGGCCTTTCTCCTGCTGAACTAATGTCATTTCAGTACACCGCCCATAGGTTTCCAGTGTCATTGTATTTATTACCTTACTTATCTCACTCAATTTTTACTCTCAAAGGGCCATTCAAATGGTGCCAAGCTGTGCAATAAAACCAGGCTGTCATGCAAATTTGAAAAGCAATGCTTCAAACTTCACACTGACACAAAGACGCTTCAAAGCTTTTCAAAGAAACTTCCATTTCAGAAACACTGATCACTGGTGAAAATCACAGTCGGTGAGAATTAAAATCTGTTCAAATTAAATGAACTAAAACTGAGCCTTGTTTGCAGACACAGTGTTTAATCACAAAACTAATGACACAGACAGAGCTGTTTTCATTAATGTGTGTGTAAGTGTATATTTATAATTTTACTGCAGAGGATATAAGGAGTGAAGCTCGGCATACTTCGGTATATTTTGGTGAGCTGGGTTTTCTACATAGAAATACAAAGTTGGAATATGACCCCATGCTTTGAAAGTTTGAAAATCATCAACCATGAAGTCAGTTAACACCAAATTGGTAAAAAGTTAAAAGTCAAATCAGACATATTTCATTCAATTACCTTGATACTGCTGACAAAAACCTAAAAACATGATGATTCTCATGGATCCAACAGTGATTTGCCCCAAGAGGAGGTTTTTGATGAAATCTCTCCCTCCTCCTCTTTGACTCTCACAGTTTGAAAAGCTCAACCAAAAGAATCAACAGAAGTTGAAAGAAAGGATGCAACTATTGCACTAATGTTTTTATGTGTGTGTATGTTAATGTCCCACATTTTGTATGTGTCACAGGAGGACACAACTGAACTCATAAAGAGATACTTTCTGGTACCTTTGCCGCATACATTAATGGGGAATGTACAGCTGATATTTGATATGTTAGGTGACATTTTAAATTAGAGTTTGACACTTTGTGTAGTGTGTAAGATGTATGATTATCTTCCTTGCATTTGACTGGTCCAACTGTGCAACTGGCTGCCAGCCTGGGAGGCACATTGGTGTCAGTTTCGGTCAATATAGCTACAAGTCATTAGTGTTCAATTTGAACTGAATTATAAGAAGGAAGCAACTGTTCCAGCATCATTTTTAACATTTTTTTCAAGAAGCTAAATCCTCCAGTGCACATGTTTTTTTTCCCCATCCATCGCACTCCCTCATCACATTCTACACAATCACATTTGCAATAAGACCCAGATAACAGATAAAGAATGAGGCATACTTCTCCAAAGAGAATAAATTATTTCTAATGTTTAAATTTAATTTCTAGATCCAAAATCTTCTAGTGCATATGAACCTAATTACAATCAGAATGACACGCAAGCAAAACTATTATGTTTTTTCTGTGCCGTCATCACGTCAGTCTGCACACTGTAGAAAAAATGTGGTGACAGAAGAGTTAACATTTGCTCGCAGAGTGGGACGACTGTGCAGGGAGTGGGAGGTGTGTTTCATTTGTATTTAGGGACAGCTGAGTTGTGAAAAGGCAGCAGGCTGAAATTAATTGACAGCAAAATCTGCTGCTAAAATCTGCTGTCTAAAAATACTGTTAATGTCATATTTTAAGGGATGTTTTTGAGAACAACGGGCAGCAAAATTTGAATGGGGGCTCATTGAGTTAAGTAGTATGTGCGGATGCACTGATGCTGTCTGATGTGACTTATGCCAAAAGAAAATATTCTTATGTGCATCAGTTTGTGAAATTACATCTATTAAGTAGTGTATAAAATTGTGCTTAGTGGTGTGTCACAAAAAAGCACATTTCAGATAGGTCTTTTTTAATTGATTGATTTGTACTGGACGACTGCACAGAGCATGAAGTCATTACATCTTCCTCTGCATTTAGTCATTTTAAGAATGTAAAATACAATTATTGTTATTGGCAGTAAATGTTGTAGAAATATTGAACAGAGTACGATCAAATTATAAGAATAAACAGTAGCTAGAAGCTTTAAAGAATCACAAGGGGTCTCTAATTACATTATCTAATTACAGTTAAACTGCATAAGGTTTACTACAAAAGTAAAATAAAACTGAAGATGAGAGATAACGTCACTATCGGATCCACTACTTTGGTTGAGACATGACATGATCTCAGTATATCTATACTCATTTCAAACAGTACTCTATGGATTTCTGTGGTATTTCTCTTTGAATGTGTCCCTCCTAATTCCAGTCCTGTTACATACACTGTAGTCTGTTGGGAAAGTGTTCAGCTACATTTCTAATGTTGACAATAGATGAAATGACAATGTGTGATGTGGCCTAAATAAATAAATAAATTACCTTTACTATTCCTGACTAGTTGGTGAACATATAGTGAAGCATTTAGCAGCTAGGAAGCTAACAAGAGCCAGATATTTCCATCAGAAGTTGGTGGAGACCAAAACAGAGGTAAAAGAGAGCGTACGTTGGATTTCCATTCAACAGACAAGCACGACCTCCAAATTCATGCTAATGTCGCTCTGTGTCTGCTGGATGTGCAGAAAGCCACTCGCAGCCAATACTCGTGTCGCTTGGTGAATTCATGCTCATCCAGATGCAGGTTAATGTTGCTCAGCGCCTGATGGATGTGTGAGTCTGCAGCTGTTCACTAACACACATAAAAGTGATACCACGTCAGCGTTGTGTTACAGCTTGCAACAGGAAAAGAAGAACAAATCAATAGAGCACAAATCAAATAAACCACCAGTATTGATCTATTTGGGTGTAAGCATGTACAAATCATGGCTAAACCAGTTAGTTTGCTGGGAACTCATCCAAAATCTGTTTTTTATCGCTAAGACGAAACATTAACTGGGATAAATCTAAGTCACACACTATCACCCAGCACAATTGTAAATATGAACATTTTGGCAGCTTAATAACCAAACAAATGTTACATCCATGAGTCCTTTTATTCGGTTACCAAATGGGGTGTTATTTGCCTCTAAATACGTTGCTCTTACTCACAAGGAAAAAGCTGGAATTGGGTAGAATGTGCAGCGAAACGTTTCCAGAAGAAGCGTTTCATCTCTCTTCCTGAGGTGAAACATGTTCTCAGTCTCAGCGCCCACGATGGTGGGCCTTTCCCCAGAGTTCATTAATTAGTTAATTAGTTAATTAGTCTGAACAGATGGCTATGCAACACAAATCAGAAGGCTCTCTGGGCCCGGAGCAGGAGGAAGGTAGGAGAAGGTGAGCCGAGAAGCAATCTGGAATCTCAACTGTCACCAAACCTCTGAACCGGGCCGTGTGCAGCGGACATTTTCTTCTCATTCACCCATTTCACTCCACAACGACGGGGCGGATCATAAATTAATAAGAAAATTCCAGAAAGTATGCAATTTGCCGGAAAAACGACACGAGTACATGCGTCGCACTGGAGCGAACACATAAGTCATCAAACCGCATGTGAGGGTGCTGTGGTCGCACCGCGGGAGTGTTTATTTGAATGAATACTTTGCATCACTGCAGATTTAAAAAAGCATTTCTGACGGTTTATTTTTAGACTGTTCCCATCTCACCCCCCCCTTCTGTTTCCTTTTCCCTCACTGTCTCTCTATGATTCTCCCTCTCGCTCATCTGTCTCTATTCCCTGCTCTCTCCTCTTCCCTTATTCCTGACTCCCTATCGCCCTCTTAAAGGCGCAGGCATTGTAATGAAATGAGGTTGGCATGTGTAAGCTCCTGTCTGCGTAAGTACAGGATAATACTAAAGATTAGACCATAAAACTATTAGAATACAGTATGCTTGTGTTTCTCACTTTGACTCAAATTCAGCGTTGGAGAGGAGAGCTATTAAATATTCAGGTGGATGGTGCATTATTCATATATATATTTTACGCACGGCACGCAAGCCAGCAGCGCGCGCATACACTTACACACTGCCACATGTACAGGGAGATACTGGTGTGCACAAGGGGAAAACATGTATGCTTATGTTACACAAACATACAAATACAAACACACACACGCGCACACACACACACACACAGATAATCGCTTTAGTACAGTAACCCATTTAAAGCATATCTGAGAGAGAGGGAGAGAGGGAGGGAGAGAGAGAGAGACAGAGCACACATTCGCCCACATACCAAGATTTTCAACAATGTTCAAGGAATCGAGGACACTGCGTCATCCCTCATAATCACTCAGCAGGATCGCTCTCCACCTCGATGTGTGTGTATTTTGTATGTATTTCGACGCTCGTGTGCGGGTGTTGAGTCAAATAAACGTGCTGCAACGCACAGGGGCCCTTCAGACGCCGTCCACACGGATCGCGGCAACAATGTCAACGTAAACCAGGGCCAGGTTGCGCTCTGGAAACAAGGTCGAGATGTCTGCGAAGGAAGCGAGCAGTGATGGCACCGGAGAGCGCCTGGATCAGCGTGTCATTTAACGCCACATTCAGGAAAGATGATTTCAAAACGTGAACCAAATCTCACGCTCATTTTTTTTTTTTTTTTTACAACAGTCACGATTTGTCTGACAGCTGCGAAAAAGACCACATAACAAGCTGAGATTGGGCAGGATAAGTCCCTGTTTCACTAACTCTCACTTTGTCCTTGTCCCCGTGCCTCTCCATTGGCACTGTCAATAACGGTCTGGATCATGTTACCCTCTGTTAATACTCGATGCAACTCTTGGACGGCATCCTAAACTACTCCCATTTCTCTGTTTATCATTATTCTGATATGTTGAAACAGGCGTGATGCAATAAACAAGATCTGATTACCCAACCTGGCAACCGCAATGACAGTCGCAGATAGTCTGTGTGCAAATACCTCCAAAAGATGATGGAGAATGTAAATACTTGACTCCACTGAAATCCCGCAGCACAGGGGCTGGGGTATATACACACACACACACACACACAACACACAGCTCAGCCCACAGGCCACACAAGCACTGCAAAGCTCCAACAGAATGGACAAATAGAATACCACTTCA
Source organism: Amniataba percoides (assembly GCA_037176925.1). Lineage (NCBI taxonomy): Eukaryota > Metazoa > Chordata > Actinopteri > Centrarchiformes > Terapontidae > Amniataba > Amniataba percoides. Next base: position 6,218,597 of record JBAJHX010000067.1, read on the forward strand.
ATTCTGCCTTCAATGGCTGAACGTACACCAAAGGCATTAAGTGTTCGGTGGTGTCTCTGAAGTGAGTCAGATCCCGGCTCTTTTTTTCTGCAGAGGTGCGTATTAACAATTAATTAATCCCAAAAATGTCATTTTCAGGCAAAGTGAACACAGTAAATACACCTGTTTGTGCTTTATTACGATATATCCTGGCTGCGCAGAAATAACACCCAAATGAAGGCGAATGAAGGAGTAACTGGTCAGCTCAGAGCACGTTTGACAGCAGAAATAATAACTCAGGATTAACTAGAGCTCATTGTGCATGAGTCCAAGACTGAAAAACACTTCTGAACTGCATGCACAAACCCTATTATTGCACACGCATGCCTCTGAGTCCTAGACCGGTAATACAGTGTAGTGTAATGCAGTGTGTACTATCAGGCGTGCATAAGACATCTGCTACCTGTCTCCAACCCTGATCAGGACAAGATGACTTCAAGCTGGGTTTTGATTCAGCACAGGTTCAGATTTGTTTTTTTTCAAATGTAATGTAGCAATAAATTTCTC
>JBAJHX010000067.1:6222472-6244464 GCA_037176925.1 Amniataba percoides
AACACTCAAATTCACACAGGATTCACACCGCATTCACACAGAGATGCAAACACACACACACACACACACACACACACACACACTTGCATAGGCAGCTGCGATGTTGAGTCGCTATGGAAACTGCTTCTCACTAATAGAACTGCACCAGCCATTCCATTGCACCGACTCACTGAATGCCTGTTGCCGTGGTAACAAATTCTACTCACGTATTTGCACACCCGCCTGCATCACCACCTGAATCTCAGGTTACACATGCACTTGGGTGCGTCACTCACAGTCACACACACACACACACACACACATACACACATGCACATACACACATACGCACGAGCAAACATGGAAAAATGGCACATATGGCTTCACACATGCAGACATCTTTTATGGATCATACGTATGACACAAGCAGACTGGCAAAAAATAAAATATTTTCAGTCGTACACTCCGACGCACTGCTCTTTTTCTTCTCTTCTCCGGTGTATTCTGAACCTCGGCTGATTTCCCAGAGGATATGTAAACAAGTTCAATTATCCAGCATTACCAGGACAGTATGGAGGAGTGACATACCAGCACGTCGTCATGTGCCAAACTCACAGTAACACTCATAAAGTAAATCCTTGGAGAAAAGGACTCAGCCATTTTAAAATCAGTAGTTTTTTACTTTTAAATGACAGTTTTGCTGCTGTATTTGGTGCTAAATGTATCAAAACAACTTAAAATAGTGCTGCACGATTTAGTACTGCACTTCTATAATGTTCTTTGACTGGACAGTTAAAGGATCCAAATCAATGCAGCAGATATCATCTTCTTATTCCAGACTTTCTTTTTCTGGTGCCTACATTACCCACAGTGCAGTTTGTCTGCTGACGGTTGGGCTGCAGATTCAGATGCGTTACGCTAGCAGTGACTGATGTAACCTTGAGCCTCAACCAGAGATGAGGAGCAGGCTACAGAGAGCTTCTGCTTTCTAACTCATTTTCAAATGTGTCGTCTTCAGACCTAGCTAATGCTGACTCAAGTGACATCACTTGAGTAGATTTATCAAATTTCACTCAACAAAATGTTTTATAAAGTTTTTTTTTTTTTTTTTTTTGACATATACAGTAGAATGTGAACATACTTTGATTTGTTGCCACTTCAAATATAGTAATGTATTTTGTAATGTCTATAGATTTGCTAGTTTTTGTTTTAGCTCTGTGTGATGTTAAGCTCTTTGGATTGACTGTATTGTGCATAAAATAATATACTAATAAACAATGATACAACTGATTTCACGCTTCATAAACTTGTACTTTGTCATATATATACACTGTATACAATTTGTGAAACACTGTCTACAACAAATTCCTCATTTTTTTAACAATTATAAAAGATTTAGATTTGATTTAGGTCACACTAAACACATCAAATTAAACATATTCATTAAACAGTGCAATTTGATCCTTTGTTGCTGATTAAATTAAACGGTTTCATCTTTCCTAATCACTGCACCTCCTGGCGGATAGCTAAAGCATTGCAGCCTGTGCTTTATGCTGCTTTAAGGGCTGTTACAAGGTAGAAGAAGTTAATCACATCATTGGGGGGGATCTCATTGCAACCAAGTAGGGACCCAGCTGGGGTCTGCCAGGGATCCGTATGGGCCCTGTCACAGAGCAGCCAACAATTCTAGATGGCTCCATCTGTATGAATAAAGTAATTACCAGAGAGCTACTCTTTTTACATTTGGATCACCAGTTGTGCCTTTAATGGTGAGCCCCCTTTTGAAGCTAACCTCTGCTCCATGAACCTCAACCAGAAAATGTATTTTTCCTCTGAGACTTTCTTTCATTGGTTTTTCTAAAAGACTGAAACATGATAGTGGAGTGTTTCACAACCCCAGCTCTGTTCAGACTTCATTTGGAGGATGGTGCACCAATGCATTCAAGCTGTTTCAGCTCTGAGAGTACATAAAGTTCAAAAAGTAGCCATGTAGTGTAACAGCACATCAAGGTCATTACTTTGTGAAGGGCATAATTATCAAACTAAACTCCAGCTGTAATCTTTGACTCAACAGTGACTTAACTTTTGTTTCACTTTCAGCTTTTGTAAATTGTCATACTGTGGATAAAGGACAGGCTGAAATGATTTTTTTTCATAATATTTCAGCAGCACTGAAACCTTGAAAAAATAAAGTTATAACTGAAATATTTGCTAAGCCCAATAAAGGCTACGGGTAAGCCCAAAAAAAACCTAAATGGAAATAAAAATCAATTCATTTCAGAATAAAAGATAAAAAGCTCATGCATACCTACAATGCCTTAATGAAAGGTGGATAGGAAAAGGTCCAAGTGGTGCAAAAGAAGAAAACTTCTTGCTGTCTATCTCATCACCTGTACGCTCTTTATTCTGACAACATTTTTGGAGCTTTAAACCCATCAGGTGGGCCTAAAAAGAACATTTGTGACATCAAAAAGAAAAACTGGAAACATGATGTAGGTACTTTGGTGAGAGCACAGGCATTTGTCTAGCAAGGCAACCTCAGGTGATGATAAAAGAACTGAACATATCCCACCACTGGCATGAGATAATAATTTGATAATTTGATATAATTTTTATGTATAATAACAACCCGTGAAAAAAAAAGATGGAAACACAGTTGGATGCGTGCTGAGGGATATGGTGCTATGAGTGGAGGGGGCTCAGCACAAACAGAGAGGTGATTAGGGGTGCGGGGTCGCAGGGTGAAAGTGGTTTACTCGGCCCCAATCCGAGGCCTATATGGCCAACAAGGAGCTCACTGTTTTTCCTGCCTGCCTCCAAAACACTGGCACATTATTCACTCCTCTCTTTCTTTTCTACCTAACCTGATACTATCCCCCTCTCACATCTATTCTCAATGTAATGTCTTACCTCCCAATAGAAACTGCCTATTTCCTGCTCTTCCACTATTCTGGGTGCTCTCTCATTCATTTCCTTATGGAAATCTCAATTGATCTGGGCATAAAAGTTTTTACCCTGATTCAGCACATGAATTTTTTTTTTGCACTGAACCCCTATGCCAAAATGATGCCGTTTCTTGCAAATAACTTTTAAAATCAAGATACAAATAACAGTATTTTGCAGCAATGTTGCTGGAACCTGTGTCTGATCCATACCTGAGCAATTAAGTGAGGAATTCAGGCCTACCGAGCCCTCCTGATCCTGTCAAGATCCGTCAGGTGTTGGCATAAATGTCAAGCTCTACCAGTCTCCTACTCATCCACCCTCTCAATCTCTCTTTCTCCACATCTCTCTCACTTTCAAAGCTGTATAAATGTCATTTCATCATGCACTTGTCTTCATTATGACTATTTTTTCCCTCCTCTCCCCCTCATTGCCCTCCCTGTGCTCTCGCAGTGCTCAGCTTTTCCTTTTCTTTCATCTCTATTCTATCATTCTGCTCCTCTTCTAGGCAATCCTGCATGAATCCTTCCTTCTGTTTTCACCGTTAAGAAACCACACAATTGGATTAGCTACATCTGTCTCTTTTTAAACCATAGCAATTAGAGATGCAAGGGAGAGAGAATTCAATACCCAAATAGCAGAGAGCCCAAAATACAAAAAAAAAAAAAAGGGCGAAAAAAGGAAAGAAAAACCACACACACTGGCACACATTAGAGCACATGCACTCTGGTGTAGATCTGCACATGCACTGTGCTTGAGTTGACACACATGCACACATGGAAATGTGCATAATTCTGTGTAATATACAGTACGTCTGGGCACGTGTACAGGAACAGAGGCACACGCTGTCTGCATAGATTTTGGCTGCATCAGTAAAGAGTAATGAGAGCATCTCCGTTTGACTGCAGTGAACTTGAAAATGTACAGCAGTAGCAGAAAGATGCAGAAGTCGGCCACTTTTTCCTACTTTAAAAATGAAAAACTGGAGAGGCCCAATAACATTATGAAGGACAATAATTTAGGAGACCATTTTATGGGGACTTTAGTACAGGAATAAAAGTATAGGTGAAAAGGGACTGAATATTGATTTTCAGTGATGCATCACACAGGTTAGTCAGAACATCAGCGTGTGGTTGATCAACCACATAGCAACTGAGAGAGGAAAGTAAATTACGTCCTTGTGCAAGTAGCCAAAGAGCAGAATTTACAACAGGGGAGAATGAATACCAACTGTTCTGCATGAAGCTCTTTATGCATTTAGCAAAAGTCGTGTCGGTGCGAGGGAACGACAGATTTGTGTGCCAATAAAGCCGGTTAACAAAAGACAGTGTGATATGGAGTGATGAGAGGATGATTATTAATACAGATACAAACACAACATTCCCCACAGACTCTGAAAAATGGAGCACGAGGAGAAAAATAACATGCAATTAAAATACCTTCATCCCTCGGTCTGTTCATTGTAGACTCATCGTGTTTTTTTGTGAGCGGACCTACGGTACAGAAAATAAAGGCGGGGGGGAGAGACAAAAGATAAAATTCAAAAAGATTGCATTTGCAGAAAAACAAAACAGAAAAACAAGGAAGGTTACAAGAGAAAAATAGCAAAAGATGAGATGTTCTGCTCTGTTTCGTTTCAGTGGCGGTGCACAGCTGAAGACAAAATGTTTACAAGGGTTACACACTGTTTTCCTGAAAAGATAACCCCAAACTCATCTGTTTTAACTGCTTAGGATCTAGTCACGGACTGCCTTGTAAATGACCCCAGGGGCCACTTCTCCTCAACCCCTCTCCCAATCAGCCCTGACACACTGCTGCTTTGTAAAGAAAAATCAATGAGCAGAATCAAGCCATCACTCTTTTTCGGTCAGAAAAGGCAGCGGAATGCCAAGATACTCTGCGTCCTGCCCCAGCTCAGGACGGCGTTGCAGTCCTGAGGCAAACGTCCCTGCAAGATCCAGAGAGACTAGACTGTCAAAACATAACACTGAAGACACACACACACACACACAAAATCAGGCACAGATATTGTCCTGAGTACATGTGACCAGGTACGCACATTGTGCACGGAGAAAAGCTGCTGTAGAGCCTAAAACGTGAGTCTCTCCTACCAAATTAGCAAACAGGGAGCTGCGTTTGATATTTACACCACCTGCGAAGTCTTGTGACAGGATTCCCCTCGCCAAGGTCAAAGAGGAGCCCCACATTAGGCTTTAATGGTAACGCCAGTTAAATGCTCCATAGGGCACAGCCAATAACAAGCATTTATCACAGTGACCAACCAACACCCTGGCGCGTCAACCTCTGTAAGTCTTAACTGATAAGGATCCCATTAATTTGTTTTTTCTTGGTTTCTGTCAGCGGAGCTTTCCATCAGCCCGCAATTACCGCTGCGTTTCATGTCGTTCTCAGTCACTGTCTACATGCGCACGTCTCAGAGAGGAGCCATTAAAACACACTCACGTTTGCACATGCGGCCCCCCAACCATCCCCCCGCCTCCTCCCTCACACACACATACACACACACATACGTCCACGCGCTACACGCAGAATGCTAACCGCGTCCTTATCATCTGTTGCCATCCTTCTCGCACCCACCCGGCAGCACATCCTCTGCTCTCCGGTGGGGAGGCGTTGCGGTCTCTCATTTTAAAGAATACTCTACGTTGGGTTGCCAAAGGGTTTATCACTCTGCCAGCGTGCTGCTGACATGTCTGTTTCCACCATTCTGCTGGAAACCTCACAGTGAAGTGATGGTGTATATAGCTCTTTTCACAGCGCTTTATGCCTATTGATGAAGGAGGCCCAGAGCGCCGCTGCACTCCACCATCATAATGCTGCATTTCCACCCGCCCTGCTATATGAATATGGTGTCCTGATATAAAATGTTTATCTTCCGTCTAAATGGAAAAGGATCAATGCTGAATGGATTTGCTGCATCCTCCGACTAGCACCATGCAGGCGCCTGATCCAAAGATTACTTCCTGCCATCGAGGGAGATGGTTCAGCAGTTGGGCCTGGCTACAGGGCAAACAGGTAGACAGGCCGGTAATGGATAAAAAGGCACATTAGTCCCCCGTCTTGTCAGCACTTCCCCACTACTTAGCACCACTCTAAAACCACACTTTACCGCTTAATGGAGACTACTCTGATTTCATTTGTTTTATAATGCCTAATAAAGGGCTAACCTATATGTGAAGATAAGCTGTGCTCAAACAGAGAGCAGCACTTTGGAAGACATCATCAGACTTCACTCTAGGACTTCATTTGGACACCTAACCTAAGTTCTCCTGGTTTTAAAATACTGAGAAGTATGGATGCATTTAGAATGATTCTTATTGTCAAATAGTCAGTTTCTGCCTATTTCATCAGTCTATTACGTGTCAGAAAACAATGCCCATGAAATCTTGTTTTGTCAGATCAAGATCTTTGAGCTTTCAGTAAAATGCAGCATTCCAATAACACGCTCACAATCACAATGCTAACATGCCCCCTAATGGGAATCTGCCATGTGGTTGTTGAGATGTTTCACAAGAAACCAAAACGTCCTCCTGTGTGTTGGAACAGTAATGGAATCACTGAGATCTCTTCATCTCCCTGGAGAGCCTCACTGTCTGTACAAAATGTCATCAGATCCGTCCAGTACAGTCGAGATCTTTCAGTCTGAACATTGCCATCCCTGGAGATACGTAGCTAAAGTGCTTGAAAACATACATGTTGAGCTGAACGCAGGCAGTTTAGAGACAGGTGGGGGACTGAATACCTCTTGGCATGTTTTATATCATCAGGATGAGAGCTGTGGAGACATTCCACGATGGACCGCCGTTGCCATACCAAGAGCAATGCTGCTACAATGGCTAAAAAATATACAGATTTACAATGATATAAAAGGCAGAGATGCTTTGCACCTGAGATTTGAGCTTGACACATAACCTAAATCTAAATGAATTGATAATTTTTTGTAAGCTATATTTTCATTGACTGACATATGGATTCATATATTTTCTGCCATGAACATGACTTTTTACAAAGAAATAATGCTGCTAAGCACTGGACAAAACAAAAAGTATTATCTAGCTAAAGAGAAACACACAGCCTTCTTAGGGTAAAAAAAATCTTTCTGATATCCCTCGGAAGAGAAGCCCACCATTATGCTGACTGTCACATGATATAATGGGCCACTGGTCACTGAAATGTACTGGCTCACGCTGGAGCATTTAGCTCTGGTTGTCCCAGTCCTGTTTGACCTAATGCAGCTCCATCTCTCAGTCAACAGCGTTTCTGTTCGGTTCAGTGAGCTAGTGGCCAGAGCGCAAGCTGTCTCCCGTCCCTCTCCATTTCCTCAGTGCAGTAAACGGGATGAAGCTGCAGTATGTCATGTCTATGGTGGCCTGTCTGCTTGACAAGGTGTCAGACACAGCTTCGGTTCAACCCCCCTGCATCCAGGCAGCAGCTTCCAGCACATGCAGTCCCCATCCTTCTGCTCTCCATCTCCTCTACTGTGCCCCCAGCCTCCAGCTCCATCCTTGCCTCCACTGTCCTGCCTCCTGAAATATGGTTTTTAATAAAGAGCACGGTAAATGGCTGCTCTTGCGGCAATAAAAATGAAGGATCTTAGGCCCTTGGCTGAGGAGTGTCTTGAGGAAATAGGAATGCAGCGAGACAGTGCTCCTGCCTAGAAGCCTGGTCACACGGGAGAGCTGGAGTGGGGCGCTGTAGGAGGAGGCAGCGAGCAAGAGAGAGAGATGAAGCGAGAGTGTAAAACCCACTGTTCAATCAACTCCACCATTTGTGTTATTTACATTATCCTAAGAAGTTATTTCAATATCATTTCGGTTGAAGAAGTAGCAGGCTATGTAGTGGCCTGGTGGGGAAGGGCACGGAGCTCATTTGCATTCAGAACAGTGACCCCTTCTACCGCCATCTGCATAAAGATGGAGGAGAGGAGAGGAGGCAGGGATGATTTTGGGGAGGAGAGAGCAGGAGGGGTGAACAGATGCAAAAAGAAAAGAAAGTCCTCAATTTTCTTTTGTCCAAAGAATAACACAGCGAACATGTTAAGTGTGAGTATTTGTACACCAACAAAGATACCAGATAGAGGTATGACTTGGTGCTGAATGGGAAGATGATACATAATTCTGTTCCCTGGAGATTAAATGTGTCAAAATCGAGTTGTGCAGGCCAGATTTGGCACTAAAAACATTTTGATCCAGGCTGTGTATGATTCTGTGCTGCCAATTCATTTTGGCCCACCTACATCCGCCATGAGTGGGAATGCAGCTGCTCGCTGCCAAACACAGCACAATACAGCGCCGACATCCTCCTTTTAAACATGCTTGACCATCACTCACTGCAACCAAGTTAGCAACCTAACCTGCTGGGAAAAAACAGCTTAGTGGCCAAAAAACAAGCCACTGGATAAATCAAACATTTGACTAGTTGATGGCTGTGAATTAAAAGTTGGAGACAAAACCTATTGCAGATTCATCCCAAGAGAGGAATGCATCTCTGTAGCAGATCTTACAGTGACACTTCCAATACTTCATATCTCACTCAAAGTCAACAGGACAAATCATGGATGTGACCATGGATGTCTGTTACAGTATTTCAAGGTGATGACATTTTACTAAAAAGCAAAAAAAAAAAACCTGTTGGTGACACTAGAGGAAGTAACAGGTGTTGAGATAATTTAGGAGAGACACCCAAAGATACATCAGCAGCGTGGCCAAAAACATTCATGTTGAGAAGAACAGAGACAATCTAAAGATTCATGGGAGATTGAATACTTCCTGCTTTCTGCTATTAGGATGAACAATGTGAAGACTGAGGTTAGGACCAGCAGTATGGAGGTTTAAAATCAGTTGCTTGGCTTTTTTTGTGGTTCACCTCCATGGTTAAAGCACGCTTGTAAATGAAAAGAAGAGTGCCAATGAAATCTACACTATCCGTACTTCAAGGCCTTTAAAGCTGGTACCTCTGACATAATTGCAAGTGCAACACCATGTGAAGTATTTGCCAGTTTATGACAGCGCTTGCGTGTAAAATGTGGCGTCTTTGATTTCAGGGGCACTTCACTCTCCTTCAGTCTCTATTTCCCTATCTCTATTCTCTCTCTCTCTCCCTCACACACACACACACACAAACACACACACAAGGCTAAACATATCCGTGGGGACAGCATCAGCCTTGTGTAAGCAGTGACCCCTGACAATAAGTGACAGATTCTGACAAGCAGACAGGGCTACATGTAAAGTCAGTCTCACTCATTTGCACACCTTCTCCCCCGAGAATAACACAGGAGACTCTACATCATCCTCTCGGTGAGTATGTGACATATGCACTCAGGATACATACTGTAACCACAGAGCTTTCACTCTACCCATGTACGAACACTCCTCTATATACAACACCAAGAGTAGTTACAGTTTCTCGTGTTTGCAGCATCTCGACAGTAATACGTGATATTTTCCACTCGCAATTAATCTGCTTCCATCTTCCCTTCGGTCCATAGAGCATTCATCAATAAAACAAATAACCTCCAAAACTGACACAGTCTCGTTAAGTAGGTTATGCTTTCGGCTTAAGTGTTACAACACAACAATGGCTTCACATGTGAGCAGCAGCATTAATGCAAAAACATGCCTTTTCTGGAGTACTCTCAGGCAACTCTCAGGTGAGCCCATTAATCATAGACTTTTTAACATTTTATCATTAGCCTTGCTTACTATAATCAGTGGCATATGCTTTGCCTCCAAAGTTACACTTTGATCCTGTGTTCTCTTACCTGCCCATCTGCTTTCTCAAACGCTCTCCTCTGGGTCATTAATGCAAGAAGTGCACCCAGGTAGCCCATGCAGAGGTTGAGGTTTTGCCATATAGTGATTTTTTTAGTTTTTGACTAATTTCATCCCAGGAGGACCAAACAAGGCTGTCTCTGGAATTGTATTTGCTATATTTTGCTGCTACGCCAAAATTGTTTTTCTAGTTGAACCACAGTAACCACAGTGCGTCATCGGCATAATGAAGAGTACCATTCTGGTAAAACCATAAAACTGGGATATGCCTACCACTATAATCTTCATAGAGACTTCAAACCACATCCGAACAACACAAAAAACACAGCTGATTTCAGCACTTTGTTGTGTGCTGTTAAAATCGTGTGTTATTCATGGCATACAAATCTTTATCAGCTCTATTTAACAATTGTCCTTCAGCTAACTAAAACGTCACAAATGTGCAGGCTAGTCCAGATTACTTGATCATGATTCAACCAGCTGCTTTTCATGTGCACTCAAATGAACTCTGACTGGAAAAGTGATGGTCATTGTAGCCATGTAGCCAACAATGTCTGAATAACAATGTAAAAATACAGTATTGTGACAAATTTTAAACACAAGAAATGAATTTTATTTTTCTTTTGATCTAGCTGCTGCATCGATACTAGCTTTCCTGGGCTAACATAGTGGAGCAACATTCATATCCATGAATGGAATGATCTGATCATGATTTGATCATGGTAGCTAGCTACAGTGACAATTTTTGATAACTTTCTCGATGCAGTCTCTAATTTTATCGTTAGAAGAGACAAAATGTTAATGCTATCAGTGACTCACTGTTTTCATATATCAGCGCTTCATTTTGTTCAGTCACACAAAACACGTGTGACTTACTCTGCACTGCTCATGCTGAAATGCTGATGTTGGCAAGCTGACGCAATTTTCAAAATGAAGATAAAATGTTAATGCATGGGTCTAATTGGTCAAGCTAAGACAAGAAAAAAAAATATAGTGGGGCTAAAAGGTAGGATGCCACAAAGTAGTTGGGTAAAAGAAGCAGCAAGTTAGCTGAATTTGTTTAGTGTGAATTTTGAACATTTCATCAACAATATTAATAAATATTAAAAATGATTATACATGAGACAGTAAAGAAAGTAAAGAGAGTAAAATATATCTAATTGCTTAGCAGAGTATTAGCACAAGAAACAGTACACGTGTGACTATGCTGCATTATGTGCAGCTAAAAAAGAGTTAGACTCAATGATCAATAGTAATTGAGTCTGGCATTGATACAAACTCAGGAGATCATCAGAGAAAATATTCTGTAGTCTTCTTCTGGTTGTCTTTTAGCTCATGTTAAGAGCTTCACTGAAAGTAATTCTGACTAATTGATCAGAATGACACTATTCCAGGAAGTGCTGCTGCACTGACATAAACAAGATCGTCTTAAAGTCTGAAACAGCTGTGACTCAAACTTATCTTTTCTCTCACTTTGATGCAAAGAGGCAGAATGTCATGCTCACTATGGCCTTTCAAAATGTAAAGAAAGGTTTAACAGACCAAGAATAAGTTTACCACCTCCCACATCTAGTATGAGAGTTCTAGTTCACTCACCATCTTCAGTGGGTACGTAGATGTTGAGGTAAAGGCAGTCCTCGCTCTGGTTCTGAACATAGGTCGCAGCGGCGTCCAGGTTGTCTGTGAACCACACTGGTAGCATGATCTCTGGTAAAACCCCGTGCACGTTCTGGGGACACACTGGCGCATACTGGGTGGCATTGCGGATTTCTTGCCAGGAGCCCGGAGCTTCAGGAGGCTGGAAGCGACGCTCGCCAATGGGGGCGGTGGCATACGGCACGCCTAAGTACTGTTCCACCGGGCCCAGGATCTCATTGTTGAGCTCCTTCCTGATGCCACGTACCTTTCCATAGCCTGTGGATACTATGGGGTGTTTCAGGTCAACTCGTTGACATGAGCAAAGGGTGAGGTGTAGCACTAGTCCCAAGAGCCACAGCAGACAGTGATTAGCAACCTGCTGAGAAGTATAATGACGCTTCCCACCATAGCCCTGGTGGCTGGCAGCACTGAGAGGAAAAAACAACATGTCCAAAATAAACGTTCTGTTAGTCCTATCACTTGGACTTCAGCTGGGTATAGAGAGGGATCACAAACTCAGAGGGTTATGGGGGATAACAAAGGCGAAAAGAGGATTTGTGAACGGGAACAGGTTAACAGCTTTCCTAGGCTGACATGGTGAGGCGGAAGGACAGGTAGCATTCTCAGGTAGACTCTGTGGTCTCATTCGTCTTCCTCTTCGGAACTCCTGATGGGTCCGGAGGTGCAGCCAGAGAGCCAATTATACCTGGAAGACAGAGACAGGTCGCGGGTTTGAGTCAGTGTGCGTGAATAGGTGTGCTCTTTAAGCCCTGTCAGCATGTTTAAAAAGGCACAAGAGAACAACATGGGTAGGCTGATTTCACCTAAGATGAAGTGTCTGATAGCTCAAAAGAGAAGGAATAATGACACTCGACGGCAGAGGGCTCCTTTGTGGCACATTTATATTAACCCAAGGCTAAAGTTTGTTACTCTGTCTAGCACAACAGACACGCAGGTTTAGTGGTACTGAAGATATTTGATTTAAACTGAAAATATGTATGTTGATGAGAACTGAACCTTTTATGGCTGTGTTGTTTCACTAGAATTCTTTGAGGATTCAGCATCACTAATGGTGAAACTATCCAAATACCAGTGACACATCTACGAAGAAACCAATTATGCCGACATCATGTGCATAATTGTTAAAAAAATGCAACAATTATCTATTTTTAGTCTGAATACTCAGTGCATAAGTCAACATATATTGCAGTAGAAATGATTGGATCTTTTATGGATGGGATACTTCTATTTTTAAATGATGTAATGCACGCTTGGTTGGCAGCAGCTGCCAGAACAGCAGTAAAATATCGACGCTATCATCAGTTTAAATGATGGGCTGCAGGATCATGTCTCTACTTAGAATGAAGGTCAGTGAGTTATTTGTTTTCATCATATGGTCATCTAGTGTCCAGTGTCAAGTCTGACATACCACGTTTCTAGACATACTCTGCTGATCTCTTTTTGGCTCTGTAGATCTCGAACAACCACAGGATGGATTGCTTTGTGGGCGGACGCAATGGCTAAAAAAACAACCATCCCTCCTAGTACAACATCCTCCCTGGATGTTGCACATGTACTAAGTGAAGCTTTAAATGAAACCACCAGAAAGACTGCAACTGTGTTTTACACGTGGGTATTTTCTGTATCCATTTGTGTCTTTCCCTTTTATTCTGTTTTTTCAGCTGTGACGTTAGCTAGCTAGCTCATTGCTATTTAACCAACAATTGTCACTGACAGTCATGTGCATCTATTTTTTTTAGTCCACTGAGTTATGATTTATTTTGAGCATTTGTCATTTCATTACTACTTTTAATGATACGGAGCTTGCTGTTGGCCAGCAGGGCACTCTTGCTTTCCTAAAGGCTCTGTCTAAAATAAGTGTCTGAAATTCAGCTTTTGTCAGTAGTTATATCCTCTGTGAATGTGCAAAGAACTATGCACACCACATCCACGTACTGGGTTGTGTAGTGCCTTCCTAATGTTTTTTTGGGTGCAAACACATAGCTGCATTCAGAATTGTAAACTTGTGATCTTGCAAACTATAGAAAGAGTCAAATTCTTGAATATGAACTCACAAAATATCACAAGGTTGGAAGAAGCTGAACTTGTGGGTTTTGCAATTCTTATTTGAGAATCAGAGCTTACACTGAGAAATGAGAAAGCAGGGTTAAGAGTGTAAGAATATTTAGCCTGATTGCAAAAACTGAATTTGCAGTCCAAAGGGAGACTTCTTCAATGACCAGGGTGTATTGTGCTGCCTGCTTCATATTTTCATCCTGCAGATAATCACCGTACTTTGGAGTGTAAAACAACACTTGTCTTCTAATCAACTTGAATCCACAGAGAACACAAAATAAGTAGAAGTGTGTTCGCACATCATTCTGAGGAGTGAACAAGCAAAACCCCGCTGGCCCCGGACTCTTTTCAGCCATCCACACCGTGTCAGAGTTAGCCTTTCCCTCTCAACTCAGTTCAGTTGCTCCTTGCTTCCACATCATTACAGATGAATGGGCAGTGCTTATCTTGCTCTGGCTTTGGGAGCCGGAGCCGTTTAGGTGTGATAAAGGCTTTATGTGGCGCTAACTGTTGGTTGAATGCCACCTCATCCCTCCACCCTCAACCCTGCAATATCCACACTCCACTGCTAGCCAGCAGACACAAGGGATGACGGCAAAATACAGTGGAAAGATGGCGTGCAACATTACAGGATGTTCGAAGTTAGCGATGTGAGTGGTACCCTGCTTCGCCAGGACAAAACAGGAACAAGCTCTCTGGAAAAATATTCAGTTCATTAAAGCCCTCCGAGTGGCTCCATCTCATGACAGCTCTAGACATTCAGAGGAGGAGGCAAGATGTGTAAGGACACCCTGAATTCCCATCAAAAAAGTTAGTGTGCATACATAGTCAAGCTGAAAATCCAACTTAGAAAAAGATTAATGTGAATTATACACAGTACATGATTCTCTCACACGTTGCTGTTAGACTCATTGTGAGGGGGTAAGATTGCGTGATTAAGAGAAGCCATTAAGACTTATTTGGAATAAGAGGCAGTGAAGGAGATGTGTTCTATTTCCAGAAGTGTTCATCTCACTTTTGATTTACCTGTATTTACCCAGCAATGTAAAAGTTACATTAGATGACAAGAATAGAGAGATACCACTCTCATATCTAGGGTTGGGACAAGATCCATTGCCTACGTGACGAGCACCACAGCCGGTGTAGGTACTGGATCCGCTCGGGGTCCTGCATTTACAGATGACGTAACACATTATGGCTGGCTGTGCGTCAGGAAGCTGTTGTGACTTTTGATAGAGAAAATGAATATGATGAAAGTTTTGCAGTGTGAAGTTGGAATATCAAGAAAACTAACCCAAAATAAAGTTAGCTGTTATTGTAAACTGGTATTTAGTGTTAAATTAAACAAAATAAATAAACTAAGTATATAAGTATCATGTTGACACCTGACAAGAACCCACAAAATATCCAACCCTACTCATGTCTGCCTGCAAAGAATAGGAGGAGATTCAGGAGATGATTAATTTAGGAGTAGCGAACTTACTCTGAAGGTCGCACATTGACGAGTACTAGTATCACAGGATGTTATGATGTTATTATTTCTGCCAAAAAGTTCCACATTTAAATGTCTTTATACTTCTGTTTTTGCACAGATGAAATTAACGTGATATAACATGTTAATGTGTGAGCTTTAGAGGTGCTGGTTGGCAGATTTTCTTACGTTTTAATATGAATGTGTCTGGTGTTGAAGCTAAGCTAACCGAGTGGTGGCCGTGGCTTCACAGACAGATCTTAGAGTGGTATTGATCTTCCAGCTGCAAATGACACACACTGAATAGTAAGAGGGATGTATTGAATGTTGGTATATTCAAGGAGAAAACTGACAATGATGGAGACACAAGTAGTACACTAAGTACAACCACACAAAAGTGCACAGTAGATACTCAGAATTTACAGAATACAGAATACTGTATAAAGCATATGGTTTCAAATAGCACAGAATTACACCACACATCTCTTGTAACTGCACAATGCTTACTTTTCCTATAGCGAAATATCCATTCTGTATTCTGTCTGTAAATGTCCTGAACATATAGCAGAAGACCAAGGCCAGAGCACCTTTAATATGCACAGCAGTTCCAAGGCAATACACAATAGTATGCCCTTACTGACCGGAATAGCATAGCTGAGCTGGGGATTGTTCTCTGTATTTCTTGTCTGCCCTGCATGCACAGGCAGATATGTACACAAACATGCATAAAATGAAAGGAGACATCAGATGTTGCATGTGAGCTGAGAGTGTACATCGAGCACAAATTCATCTGCTCTCAACCTCTCACACATGTCTGCTGTAGTACCCTAACATCCCTAACATCTGTTCATGTCAGCCGTCCGTGAGCTGTAACGCCACTGAGTGTGCATCTTCGTGCATAAACGTGGGATAAACTGACACACAAATCACCAGGCTGATTCAAACTGCTTTCTGTCCTGTTTTATGTCATACGTAGTCCTGTCAGCTGAGGCAGTTTGTGGAGGTAATGTCTCCCTGCCAGTGGGACACTTTCATGGGCATGTTTAAAATGGGACGATCAGAGTGGTTTGTGGATTCTTTCGCAGAATGGTGATGTTGGGAAGAATGTTGGCCATGGGATTTTATATTGCTGTGTTTCCACTTTGAGTGTTAAAACTACATACGCTACTTCAGCTGTCAAGCTGCCCCCCTCTGCTAGTCAACATCTGTGGATGACAAGCGGCTTAGTGAGCCAGAAACAGAGTGCAGAGTTTTTGTTGAAACTTGGGTGTCTGCTATCTACTGTCACTGTGCTTAGAAAAAGGGACCCTTTAATTTAAAAATATAACAAAGCTCCGATGGCTGTATGTTGTAGTCTCCCGCAACCAACGATGTCTGGAAAGAGTGGTACCAATCGTCCTATCTAACTCTCAGCAACAAAGCAAAAAAAGCATATCTCCCAAAATGTCAGACTTTTACTTATTTCCCAAAAACCTCTCAGATGAGGAAATACAACTGCAACGAGGCCCTAACTCATGCAGATTTCAATTCAGAGAAGGGAGTAACTAAAAGGAGCACTTCTAATTTGCACAAGATATTATGGCACTGGGATTGAGGCAGGAACGTACAAAATCAATATCTATGACTTAAACGATTGAAAAACTGCATTTCATGTATGTAATCCATTTATGTTAGAATTTACAATTATATAAATTTTACTAGAGAGTTGACTTTCAGTGAGTATGCAGTGGACATGACCACGTTCGCCCAGCCTGGCGTAAACGTGCCCAAAGGCCTCATGGTGAGAAAACAGGGCAGTCACACCTGCTCTGGGAAGATGAAGGCAATGTTCCTTTTAGCAGGTAAAGCGTGAACCATTTATGCAGGTTTGATTAAAAGAGATGTTTAGAGGCCTTAATGTTCCCTTAAATCTTTAATGGAGTGGGCAAGATGAATAAGTTGTCTCGCTGATGAAGTGAGAGGCTAACTGTAGAACCGGAGCTAAGATTAGACTTGTCAGGCTGCATATGTAGGCTCAGCCAAAGGGCCTCATCCTCTTTTCACACTAGACAGTGAAGCTATCCAGAATCCGCCCCAATGCCTCCCTGTACAGACTGCCAGGAAGCGCTGGGTGACACAGGAATAGGAGATGAGGGAAGAATGGGCTGCCACTCCGGGAGAGTGCAACATGATATCAGAATTTAAAAGCCGCTGCTGGAAAAGTCCGTTCCTCTCCTTTGTAATCTCTAACAACAATATGATGCTCCGACGATGCTGAGGAAGCGGGGACGGAGGCGAGGGATTTGGCAGTCCTACAGCACTGGGTAAATTGGTTCGTTTTAAAATTCAGTACGAGTTCCAGCCTATTCTTGTCAATTAGGATCATGTGTGAGTCATATGCATTGAGAGCCGAATGGTGCTGTCATCAGTTTATTCAAGGTCACAACTTCCGAATTTATTCGGTAAAAATAGCGTCACTAACTGCCCAACTGATTTCGTAATTGTCTCGTAAGTGTCTCGTAATTAGCAAAAACAGTTAAGCCCCTAAAAGATTTTTGTCTCCAACTATATGACATGTCAAATAATGAAGACAAGGGGAGGGCTGCAGAGGATAATAGGCAGAGATTCAGCAGACTTTATGTCAATCGAGCCTCAAACCATATTAGGATTATTGTAATGGTTTCACTGTCGAACCTTCTGAGAAGATATATATTTATATTGTAATGTATTCTTTCAAGTGGCGGAGATGTAAAATCACAGCTGACTTCAGCAGTGCTACTGAAGCTGAATTTCATGTGGCCGATAAGAATGACCGCACAGGCAGGTTGATTTTACCCTAACAGAGTCAGAATGGAGTGCTGCTTGGTTGGGTACATTCATCACAGAAACTTACTGAGTGTTTATCTTTTCTGGTCTTTGTTGCGAGAAAAACTTTTAAAAGATTTTTTTTTGACACCATCTAAAAGACACTCGTGACTCAAGGCAGCTTACGTAGCCAGCTACCACGTTCACAACATTTTTCCTGAAAATACTGTTTTTGTGCACATAATAACTCACTTTCCTTGACAAAAGCACAAATAATATCAAATTCTACACTTTGTCCAGCCATAGCTATGCAAGACGTTTCAGGAGCTATTTTCCAAACCGCCATGAAATTTCAAATGGATATTCATTGTAGCCAGAGGATGATCTGACCGTGACCATGTCTGTTTACGACTGCATCACAGTGTGTTATAGACTGTGTATGAAATGTTTGTGTGTTCCTTATAAATGCTGAGTATGAGGACGTGCTGTTAATCTGTCTGAGAAAGTAAACATTTCAGGCTATAAGTACTTGTCAAAGGGTTAATTTCACGGCGACCCCATAATTGTGGCGAACCCCTGCATTGTTAGCGCTGATGAATGGCGTGAGATTCATCCCCCAATTTATTCTTTTTACCTTAAGCTCTCCAGACTCAACGAGCGGGTCAATCAGATACCATGGCCGCTCGATCTGCCACCGCTCCCCCATCCTCATCACGCCGCCGCCAGAAAAAGTGTGGGAACATCCACAAGGAAATATCACTTTACACTCGCTGTAATTGCAATTAACCCGAGAAATGGCTGCAAACATCTCGAGATAAGGGCCTGCCGCACGGATTCAGACTGAGCGCTGTAGCAAAAAAAAAAAAAAAAAAAAACAGGTCAAAACAAATTAAAGGTCATTATGTTTCTTCACTGCACTGCTGCGTGGATCCACCACCGGCCCAATAATTAGCAACTTGAGAAACACAAGTTAGTGATTTTAAAAAGTTCACAAATGATCAAGTGGTAGTCAATTAAAAAAAAAAGAGGGGGGGGGGGGCTTAATGAAGCATCAGTGCAGGTTATTAAGACAGCAGCAGGGATCATAAACCAGGAGCAACCAGGAGGAGCAGATATTAGATGTCAAGAGAGGAGGCCCTCTGTCACTGCTCGATCAGAAGATCAATACGCTGCTGTTGATCATCGCCGCCGCTCTTCTCCCGCTTAACACCTGTAGATCACGTGGAAAACCCTTTATCTTCCAAAGTCTCCTCACCATCACAAAGACGCCTCCTGGCCAGACACACTAGCCGAACACTGCTGCCCGCTACGGGAGGCCGCTACGTTTTTATGTGTCTGCTCTCTTTAGTGTGTTTTGGTGCTTGTGAAGGGGGGAGTGTGTCATAATGAAGCCAAGTAGTGCGCGCAATCTGGTGACACACTAATTAGCGATGATCTAGGTGAAATGCTAGCTGCGCTAGCGTGTGTATAGGTGTCTGTGGGCGAAGCACACAGTTTGAGGGAGCAGTCTGACAGCTGCTTTGCCTCGAGCTCCAAGCTAATTTAAGAATAAAACGGCCCGCTAAGTTAAATAGAGACGGCAGCTCGGCCACGTTAACACGATTGCCTGGTCTCACCCGTGCACTGTTAAATGTGAAAATCCAAATAATAACAGTGATGCTGGCGATAATCTGTTTTTAAATCTAAAATCTAGAAGGAGAAAAAAGAAAAGAGGAAATAGAGGAAACAGAGAGAGCGGTTGCAAAGATGAAGACAATACATAAAAGCATGTCTGGAGGGGTGCAATTTAAAAGGAGATTTACAGGATAACATTGAATTAACTAGCTTACGCTCCTCAGGCGGGCACGTTCGACACTAAGCCCCCCCCAGCAAAACTCCAATCAGCTTTATTCTCCACTCCAGACTGTGAGAGTCGAAAGAGCCCGAGGAGCTCACAGGCTGACAGGAAACTCCAAAGTCTGAACGTAGCCACGGGGCCAGACGAAGCTTTAGCCTACTTTAAATGTGATCATTGAAAAGTGATGACACCGAGCCAGGGCCCCCCAACGATATCGCGTATTTACATCATGCCTCAGCCCCCGGAGCGCTGGTGACACACCCGGCTGCACCCGGCTCTGTGTTTCTGAAAGTGTCCCGTTCGGGCCGACGACTCCCAAGTAACACACCGTCAATGCGTGTCTCATGTTCTAGATGTGGGTGTGTTATGAATATTTCGCTGGCTACGTGCGAGTCTGACTAATTCATTACCGGCTGTGACAGCCACATCCAACTGAGCAAAATCCCTCTCCCTTTATCAGGAGAGGGTCTGGACAGGACGTGTAGTAAGTCATGGGGATAGGTTACCTACACGGATCCCTAATAATACAATAACATTACAATAATGGCATGAAAAAAATATACCACACTCATGGCTGAGCAGGAGGCTGTAGTGTTTGTGTACTCTATATGAGACTGTGTAAGGAGGAAGGGATATTTGGCTTGATGTGAAGGATTAGCAAAATGTATTGGGTTGCCAAATTAATTATAGTTGATAGTATTCTGTAATTGTTCAATAAAAAATGAGTAATCACACAATAAATGCCACAGCCCATGTCCTCGGTTTCAGTTTGCCAGCAGCCACTGAAAAAAAAAAAGTATTTTTGTTGAAATTAATATGTGATTCTTCTTTTTTTTATGGCTTTACTTCGATATGATCGGCTTAACATCAACATATTGTTCTTATTTGTTCTTAAAAGCCTTGTTCTCCGGGTGGATAGCATCAAATCAAATCTGTGCGTCCCTAAAGAGGCAGCAGAGGAGTTACATGATTTGTCCCAAGTCGTGTCACACGTTTATTAGATTTTTTCGACAACTTCTGCCCATTGCCACGAGATACCCCTAATGCAATTTCAGCTTGTGGGTCTCTTTGGTGGCTGTAAGCTCGCAGCAAAGTCGATGGTTTGTGATCACTGTTAGGAGGAGAAAGTGTGCAGTTGCGAGGGTGTATGAAGAGCGAGAGGTCAAAACGAGGACGGATGAGCGAATGGGTAAAAAAAAAAAAAGAAAAAAGGCAAGCGGAGAGCAGTGGCAGTAGACATTAGAGGGGAGAGCTGTCAAGGCTAAAACAGAGGCAGGTGCGGGTAGCAGGGGTGACATGCCGTGGTTAAGTGGTTTGCTGAATGTTAAGTCACAACTCATCCTGTAATCCCCTTTGTTCAAGCTCCGCCATAGTAACAGTTTGTGAAGATTCACGAAGATGAAATATGTATATTACATGTGTGGATCCGTAGCATGTTGAATTACATGAACTCTCAGTATACTCTCAGTATATCAAAAAGACATAATACTTACAACAGTGACCTCACTCCTCTTGTGCTGGAACAATGGCATGATAGCAAAATGTTTGAGATATTTAAAAAAAAAAAAAAGACAAACCAAAAAAAAGTCCTCCACACCTTGCTTGTTTCAGGAAAGACCTGCAGTCCTCAGCAAACGCTCAGTTGGACTGACATCTGACCGATGCCTTGTCTCTGTGTCTGGGGTCGACGGCCAGCTGCAGTCGGGGCGCTGTGTATAAAAATGTCCGACGAGCAAACCCCGTTGAAAGCTGAAAGTCAGCACTTCGACTTCGCAGCTATTGTTTCATTTCACATCAAATGGTGCTGGAGTCGAATCAAACCGTGTCCCTGCCCCAGTGCTTTATGACTGCGCCGTACATATTTCCAAACAGCCATTCCGCCATCAAGTTTCCCTCACAACTCATTTCAAACCAATTCAATTTCAGCGGTGTCAGAAGAGAAGGAGCACGGCTGTTTACTGTGGTTTCATAAGCTACAGTCGAAGAAGAAAATATCTGCGTCTAGGAGGCAATAATCTTGACTCCTCCTAACCAGTGCAGTGTGTTATCATGCATTTTTTATATTTTTAATATTTCCCAGTTTACTGCAAAGCTTTATTGGGTTTAATAAGTCGGCAGGTTGTCAGGTGAACTAGATGTAAAGTTTTATAGAACAGAGGAACCACCAGGTTAAAGAATTAATCAAACGGCAGTAAAAACATAACCCGTTTTGGATGCCACGTGCAAAAGCAAACGTCTTACACATCACATCTCCTGCCATTGTGTTACGTAACGAAACTACTACGTATTTTTCGGACTATAAGGCGCACTTAAAATCCTTAAATTTTCTCAAAAATCGACAGTGCACTTTATAAACCGGTGCACCTTATGTATGAACGGCGCTCAAAAATCTTTCAAAATGTTTTAGTACGACTTTGGTAAGCTACGAAGCTGCGCTGCTTGATGGATTGTTGGAGCATTACGGCCACCG
>JBAJHX010000067.1:6257485-6271620 GCA_037176925.1 Amniataba percoides
CCCCCCCCCCCTCCCCCCCCCCCCCCCCCCCCCCCCCCCCCCCCCCCCCCTCCCCTCCCTCCTCCCTTCCCTCCTCCCAAATGAGAAGAGCAGCGGGGCCTGACTGACAGTCCACATGATGAGTTGATTCCAATTAAATCACACGAATATCATCTCGTTAGCGGCCTGATTGAAGCGACAGGGCACTGATGCTGGATGCGCGGAGTGGACGGATCGTGTGGAGATGTGACAGCTTATCAACAGGCAAGGCCAGTCCGAGGCTCCCACGACGCGCGCGCGCACACACACACACACACACACACACTTAAAAAAAAGGAAAAAGAAAATATGTGCTATGGCAACAAAGTGGCACGAGGATTTACAGCGACCCTCCTCCCCACCCCCTCTTCTCCAATTGTGACAGTGCGTCAAGATGGATAAAACGTGCGCAATGTGCGAAGTCACCAAAGCGTACGGATTGCGCACACACACATAAAAAAACACACACACGATGGACAGAAAATCTCCAGTCACGTTTTAGGAGGTGGTGGTGAACACAGGGCTTACCTCTGTGAGAGAGATAGAGGGGGGCAGAAAGATAGATAGATAGAGAGAGGAAGACAGAGAGCGCAGGAATGACGGCCCGTCCGTCCAAACGCGGTTCTTCTCCTTCCGTCCTCCGGCCGGCTCATCAGCTAGGCCATCCTTTCCCCGCGCATCAGCACACCTTCTCGGCGTCTGTCTTTCTCCGGCTTTTTACCCAAAAAGAAAAAAAAAGCACACCTCGCACCGCTGCCCCCTCCTCCTCCTCCTCCTCTCATCCCTCTCCGACAACACCCTGCTCGGCTCCTTATCCGCGGATATTTGACTTTAATAATGTTGGGGGATGCGGCGGCGGAGTGTAATTCAAACAGAGTGGGGGGGTGGAGGGGGGAGGAAGGAGGTTGAGTGTGTGTGGGAGAGAGAGAGAGAGAGAGGGAGAGAGAGAGAGAGAGAGGACGCTCGCTAAAATAAATGCGTAACGCTACAGCGTCAAGACTGTGCGCGCCGCTTCACGAGTCAACGCAGCCGCGCTCTGTCCTCTTTTCCCCGTTTGTCCATGCTGATAATAATCCACGGCGTCCGCTTCCCCCCCTCCACACACACACACACACACACACTCCTTCTCCGACACACAGCTGCACTGCGAGGCCCGTCAAAAAGAAGAAGAAGGAAAAAAAAGACGGTGTGACTTGATGGTGAGCAGCTGATCGAGGCTCTCACTCGGTGTCCGAGGCTCTCCGCGCGCTCAGGTGGAGGCTCTCAGTGGGGGTCGGAGGTGGTGGAGGTGGTGAGGGGGGCAGCGGCGGCTCCGTTCAGCCGTCATGGTCTCTGAAGCGGCGCCGTGATTGTGGATCCGCCGCGCACTGAAGAGGATCCCACCGCTGCTGATCAACAGCCTCACACACTCTCTCTCTCTCTCTCTCTTTCTCTCTCTCTCTCTGTGCGATCTGATCGCCCCTCTCTCTCTCTCTCTCTTTTTTAGGGCACCTCTTGCAATTTTTCAGTCTCGCAGCTTGTTGTCATGACGAGGAGGTGCGACGGGCCGCGCGTTGTGCTGGAGCCGTCATGTGAGGGGGATCTGCATTTGAAACGCGGAGCAGGGATTTGCTTTGATTGTTTTTTGATGAGGATCTGCACCAGGCTGACGTCAGAGTGTCTTTTCTTTTTTTTTTTTTTTGCACCAGGCACCCACAGCACCCTCAGAATATCACTAACTATGGTGTCAGTAGTGCTGCTGTGAATAAAACACTGGTGTTAAAAACACCACTACTGCTACTAATAGCATGTGTTCATTTGCATATTTAAATGTAATAACTTACATGTAAAATACCTACATATGTTGGTAACACTTTATTCCAAAATCCCACAGTTCCCCATAATTTTCTTTACATCTTGTAATCTTTTTACAAACAAATTAAGGAATAGATGTCCTTCCTGTGAAATCTGCATTAATTGATTTGGTCATTTGGGGGCAGCAAAAACAAGCTGGAAGCACACCTGACATATGACCACATTTTAAAGTGTCCCGGTTAAGATCAGAAGAATTTTCTGCTCTTTTTCCTACCACGCACAACAGCTCGCCTTAATTCAATTCTTTTTTTTACTCACATTTTTCAGTGCTCTTTTTCCGTTTACTTATCTTTCATGTTAACCGTTGTTTTCTTGCAACTTGGTTGTTTGGTTGTTGTTTGTTCATCATTACGTTTGCACATGCCCAGCAGAGCAGAGAGACTGAGGCCCTGTCACATGCTCTGCTCTGATTGGTTGTTTTCATTCAGGCACGGTGGAAAATTCTCAGATTTTCAATTGTCTCATGTATTTGTGACAGGTCTAGCATGAATAAAAGTCAAAATTACATTGCTACAAAACAGCGGTCTATTTCTGACATAGCTAGCACACACTATTAACAACATTACCATCAGTGTTCACGAAATAAATGCAGGTTACGTCCACTACTGTTTCTTGTTTCCACTAATCCCCGAGGGAGAAGCCTCTTCAGCTAAGAAATGCTCCACCATGTTCACACGTAGCTAGTTGCTAACTTTGTGTGTCTGGTGATTGGCAAAAGAGTTTTAGAGCTTTTCCACTGAAAACTGCCTGATGTCGGTGTTATTCAACTACAGTGGCAGAGGGGAGCTGAGATCTAAAGGTGACTCACTTCACCAGTCATCGATCAATATTCCAACATTGCAACTCTGGGTCAGATGACGAAGTCGAAGATGCGAGTTTCCAAAACAAGCTACTTCACACACAGGCAGAGCTCAGACCTGTCGTGGCTTTGTGCTGAATGGAGCCAGTCAGAGGTGGTTCAGCCATCTGATGAGGCTGCCCCGCGGGACTGCTCTGTGGATGTCTTCTGGGCATGTTTAACAGAGAGGTCACCCTGGACACTGGGGGGAATGAAATATCTCATTTGGCCTGGGGAAGTCGCAGGAAGTGGAAGATGCATCTTAGCCTGATTTCCACACAAACCAAACCACAATATATAAAAAAATGAATAGACAGGCAGATGTACTGATACCAGAGTCTACACATTTGAGCTGTCGTGGCTTTGGGTTGGGTTTCCATACATGCAACTACATTCAAACTGTGCAGTTGTGGAATACTCCAAGGCACTACATTTACCTGAATTAGCTATTACAATATGAGGAGCACAAAAACAATTTTATTTAATTGTGAAAAGATAATTAGGCACTAAGTCATCTGTAAAATGAGCAATATACTCACCTGATTTAGCTTGCAGACACATTAAATTATGTATTTGAGCATCATTTGCTTTGTTTTTCACAATTATTTCCCATTTTTAAAAACTAGTACTAAATCTCTAAATTAATGCAACATAAGTGCAGTTGTTTACTATGACAGAACCTTTACCTAGCTGTAAGTTAAGTAATTTATCAGTTTTTAATGTGTGCATTAGTTTTCAATCTCTATTCAGAGTGATGTTTAAATTGACTCTGTATTCTGAACATAAGAGATGTAAAAATCCAGTTACTTACACATCTATTTCAGATGTCATATAATCTCCTAAGGGGAGAAAAACAGGAGCCCAGTGACCTACCAGTCAGATATAGTATGGATATTATTTAAAAGAAAAGTAGTACTTGAAAGTGCTCAACACAAATGCACAAGAATAATACAGAGAGAAAACAAATAGTTGAGTGACTTGTTTTACACATTATAGTTGAACAAAGGGCAGATATGCAGATATTTTGTGGAAATTATCTTGGAAAAAGTCTTTACTCTCCAATAACTACATTTATAGTTGTAACATTAAAAAATGTATGTCCACAAGACAGGCTACAAGTCAGAGGTGTTTAATTTATGACCAGATTTACGAAGCTAGAGAACTGATAGCCGATGAAAAAGTCCAGCATGCGCCAACTTCAATAAATAATGATGAAAGCTAGAAGCCTTGTTGTGACATGTCAATAATAGCGTCTCATTCAAAAACTAAAGACCGCTGATGGCGACCTCTTCTTATGGGACAGGAAGAAAACCGCTCTCAACAGTCCTTGTGCAGAGGGCAAATGTCCTGTGTCACGTTAAAAAGAGAGGGAAGATACTGTAGGTGCTCAGGTCCTCTGTGCCACGACCGCTTATCACAGGTCAGGGAGGAGATTAAAGAGCCAACAGCTGCAGGAGTATCATCTGCTTACTGAACATTATTATCTGCAAACAAAAAAGCAGTATCTGTCCAGACTGGTCTCAGAGTTTTCTGGTCAGAAACTGTGAACCCCCACCCCACCCCACCCCTTTCTTTCTTTCTCTTTTTTTTGTGCATTGCATCACAAAATCAAGTTTTTCATCATCACCTGACTCAATGGGAAAACAGTCAAACTCTGCAATACTGAATTAAATTGCAGGCTTGTTGGGCTTGCTTTCAGTGAAGGCGCATAAGCTCGTCGTATTCTAAACAAGGTCGCGCATGTTGCTCCTGCGCCCGTCGAAATGCAGCGGGAGGCGGAAAATGGTAGGAAAAACAGATGAGGCAGAAGGACTGGCTGAATGCCTTGGATGTGCAATCAATGCATCAAAAGTCAGCTTCATATCCAGGGTCAGCGCTGCTAATCTTTCCACATTTCTAAGGACATGTCTGTCTACCACCAAGTAACCGCCAGGAGAGCAAGAGGCAAAGATATAATAAAATGTTAGTACTCATAATAAATAACTGACAAATCTCCATGCTACAGCTTAGCTTCTTTGAACTTTGAACTAATCATCCTTGTAGTTAGACAAAAATAACGCAAAATGAAAAAGAACACTGCAGTGTATGAATCTGCTTAGGCTACTAAATCAAAGCAAAATACACACACAGTGTACAGATGAAATACATATTGACGCCCTGTTAACCGGTACAGATGCAGATATTAATGAACCATCAGGACACAGAGGCTGCTGCTGTCACTGAGAGCACCACATCGGTGCACAAATGCAGCACTCAAGAGACGGAGCCACAGGATCCAGCTCAGAGGGGCATTTGTGACGAGGTGACGCATTCCCACCGTTCAGTTGTTGGAGAACAGCTCACTCTGCTGGGTGAAACTTTATATTGCATCTGTGGGCAGGCACAGCAGCCCTGGTGTTAGTTTGTATGTGCTGTGTGTTTACCCGAAGTCCCTACAAAGTATTTAAAGAGGACACAGTCCAAGTCGGCATTTTCTGTTTTGTTTTGTTTTCTTTTTTTTTTTTTAAAAAAGGGCCATAACCTTTAAAGGTCGTATAAGTATGAACTGAATACACTGTGTCAGAGCACGACACCGAGGGATGTTTTTCTCTGTTTGCAGCCCTCCAAACTGGTCATTGTTGTACCAAAAAGAAAGAAAGAAAGAAAAAAATGTATGGCTCAGCAACAGCAAAGTAAATCTTTAGATATAGATATATAAAAACATACTGGCAGTGATGGAGAAAACAAAAAATCCCTTCTTCCTTCATATTTTCTTGACCAGGCCTGCAGATGGTTAATCAGTGAAGAGGAACTAGCAGTGTGCCTCCAGAAATGATGAGATGCTGGTAAGTGTCGGCTTATAAACCTCAGGAAAAGTTGTAAAAAGCAAATCACGGAGTCGCAAATCAACAAGCTGAGACCAAGTTAAATGATTTATAAAACTGCACAGATAAAATACAAAATACAGATTAATGAGTCCCTTCATTTGTAGAGCCCACTTCTGTCAACTACACAGCTGTACTGCCTCAGGAAAGATCCTGATCGGCCTTATTGGGACATGATCAACAGCTCAGTCAGAGGGGTCAGTGAACAACCACAGAGCTTTCTAGTGTATACTGTGGAATATAGAGGCTAAAGAGGGACTTAAAAGAGGACTGTCTGTGTCCATGTGAGCAGATGCATGTCACAGCATAAGAGTAGTGAAGGTTGAGAATGAATTTCTTTTTGTTGCTAATCTATCAGGGCATCACAGCTCTCCCTTAACGTCACTGTAATGTAGAAAAGACGAATCAAAAGCAAAGAGTTCCATAGCACATTCACATTCACATGATTAGCTACCTTGTTTATTAACAACACAAGTAACCCAGTGCAAGAAGAGGCTTATAAGCTTATAAACTACATATAAACTACATTGATTTCTGAGGTAACAGGTAATATGTGTATAGAGTCATATATACATAAACACACATATATAGACACATTTTTAAGACTGCCTCCTTGATGATTGAGTATGACATCCCTGGATTACATAATAAAAAGCCACATTCACACTGAACCACTGTGAAGTATTTCCACACTGTGCAGAACTCGGTCCATGATGTTTTCATTTAGTGTGCAGGGTCAGGTTGGACGCTCTGTCCTGATCTCAGTGCTCTTTCAGTGTGGGTCAATAACTGGTTAACATTTTGCCTAGGAAACTTTAGCCTTAGTTTTCTAATATAATATCATGTATGCAGTCATCACATTTGTCCTAAAGACTCTTCTGTTGGTGATTAGTATTATTTTTATCCAGTATATTTTAGGATTCCTCCCCCCTGTACCTGCTAACCATTATATCTACTGGGACAGCTCCATCTTTTTCACAGTCAAACCTGCAATTGCAGCTTTTCAGGCTACATTAGTGCACTGGAAACAGTCTGAGAAAACAGCACTGTCATATCATCGTTTAAGTTGATATGATGAACCTGCTGGCAAACAGTAGCTTTCTTATGCATCCAGCAGCTACCTGACAAATGAAGGCCCATTATGCACTCAATTCTGTTTATGAGCTCTATCAACCCCTGATGGGAATATCTGTCTGCCGTTTGTTGCAGAGCACTTGGTATACAGGATTTTCACAACTTTGTCATGGTAAACAGCTGCCCTACGTGGCCAAAAACTGAAATAACAACATGAGAGCGGTGAGAGTGAACCGAAACAGTGCGAAAAAGTTGCAGCTGAAACTCCCTCCAAAGCTTCATAAAGCTGATGGCAGCTGCAGATTCAGATAAGAAGTCACTGTAGGTTCGACACTATGAGCAACCCGTTGCATTGTTTTTACATTTCATTTAACAGATTGTTAATATAAACATATATCTTCACAGCTCAGAGAAAGCAGATATTTTATCACAGCAAGAATGAGTGTGATAATTAATATGTCCAAAATATGGTGATACCTGGAAACAGGTGGGCAAGAGTGAAATTTCTGAAACAATTCTACCAATGAGTTTGAACCAACCCTAAGCTAGTTGATGCCATTTTTATCTAAAGCAATGCAAATGTCAGCATGTTGTCGTCCACATACGTGGGCTAACAGAGCTCACTGCAGAGGTGTCTGTGCACACAACAATGCTGCTCTAACCACCAGTGTTACTGCTGTTATTGGTGGTTTGCAGTGAAAAAATACAGCCGGTGCCTTTCAACAAATGCAAAAAGATACATTCTGACATGTCTAAAGCGAGGGAGACGTCCACGTGAAGAATAAGAAACAATATCCGATGGGAACAAATAATGAAAGGTCATCTGGCCCAATCTACAAGAGATGATAGAGAGAACATTTAGAGGGCTGATTGCAGATAGAAATGGGACTGGAATGATGATTTGTTCCCTATATTTAACACCCATTTAATCTCGCTCCTTCTCACTTTCCCTTTCTCTCCCTCTCACTCGGTCCCCCTCCCTCCTGTACGTAACACTTTACAGTCTCCCTATCCATAGCTATGTCTTTAATAGGATGAGGGAAATCATGTTAAAGGATTTAAAACCTCTGCAGTGAAACGCTGTAGCTTTGCCAAGCTCACTCTCTGTCGTTCAGCTTCTCATTCTCTCCCCCTCCACCCCAAACCCCCCCAAACTCTCTCCTCCTCTCTGAATTACTTAGCACCGGCTCATACTGTTCACTCCCACAGACTCCCGACTAATAACAGAGGTCCAACAAGGACACTGCAATAAAAAAAAAAGAGGACAGTAAATGTTTGACTATTTGTGTCAGTATGTTTTCACACTTCTCTCGCGCGGCACATGCCACATGAAAAGTTCAATACACAAGGGAGTCCTACAGGCTGGATCGTTTGTAGGGGGGCATTAAATATTGGAGAGAAGACTCTGCTGTCTCAGTCTCTGGATGGAAAAACACTGTCTGTCTAGTTTCGAGGAGCTCGACTTGAGGCTGCTGTTGGAATCAGAATTGTGAAACACAGAGCGTACTGCGTGTACCGCCGTGTCCCAGTTTTTCTTCATTGTATCCAAATTTGCCAAAGACCTTTTTAAATCAACTGAAATCCATTCTGACTGGATTAAGCACGGATACTGGAGCTACGTTACAATATGATGTTCTGGGCCGAGCGACGTGTTATGTTTAATAGCTGTATTAGTATAACAGATGGGAAACAGGCCGAGCGGGTCATCCATTGATTTAGTAAAGTAGATGACACATTTAAATTAAATATATTTTCCTTTTTTCTTACTTCAGCTCATTCTGTATTTCTACACTGAAGGGAATAATCTGTGTTATGTTAATGTAACCGTTTTGTACCTAATTTGACTTTTATAACAAAAGTAACTGCAACTCACAGCCATTTTCATTACGAATGAATCATTTTGTCTATAACATGTCAGAAAGAGCACACAGTGAAAGAAGATTCAAAGATTTAATTAAATTAGATAAAAAGGTTCCATTTACAATAATGTTGAAAAGATAAAAGAAGCAAATCCCCTGATTTAAGAAAGCATGAGACAAGAGATTTAGCTTGAAAAGTGACTCTAAGAGTAAACAGAACACTTTTCCCCATTTAGTCTAAGCCCTGCATCTCATTACTCTCTTTGGTCCTCAGCTCTCACATGTTCAGTTCTTTAGAAATAATGCTGTTTGCACTGAAAATGATCATAGCACAAATAACCTCGTACAACCTCGGGTATACAATTCAAAGTCAACTCGGCCTGTGTCACGTTCAGGGCTCACCAATCAGATGTGAGCATTGCTTGATGTGGAATTATATTGTGAGGTTTATCACAATACAGACGATCAGCAGGAATACGGTTGGCTATGTGCAGGGAATATAAAAGGACAGCAACGGTGATGCTTTTTTTCTTTCTTATCGTCTTTCTCATATTAATTCAGTTTGAAAATGTACTGAATCAATTTTTTTTCCATATTATAAAAACCGCGGGGTGAATGAAAGAAACAGCCGGAGCCTGAATGGAGAAATGCCCTTGCTGGTGTTCTTCAAGGATGCAGCAGTGGACCAGTGAGTCAGTTGCGTTGGGCGTACAGCAGGAGGTGCTGGCTGACTGCGCTCTGCGTTCTCTGCGTTTCCTCTAATCCTGTCGCGGCTCTGTCAGTGGGAGATAGTCACGGTCTGTGAGTAAGACTATCAAGGAGGAGAGGGAAACCAGGATCGAAAGGGAAGATGGGAGGATACACGGGGACCGGCAAGGCAAATGGTGCTTTAGTAAGGTGTTAAGATGAAAAGTGGGGGTATAGGTGGGTAAAAGTGGTGTGTGTATGTACGTGGATGAGGGTGTGTGTGTGTGTGTGTGTGTGTGTGCGCGTGTGTGCTAAAGCTGGATGGGTGATCCTTAAGGACATGGTTTGGTTTAGCAGAGCCACTTTTCTTCTCAATGGCTGCCTCTCTTCTTTCTGTCCTCTTTCTCTGTCTTCCCTGACTGGCTGCAGACCAAACCTTGTTCTAGAGTTACATGCCCCCTATGTCCATCTCCTCTCCCTCTTTCATCCCTCCCTCCCTCTGTTTTCTTCTTATCACTCTGTGAAATACTTCCTTATCCTATTCTCTCCCTAAGGCCTTTGTCTCCTGGAGTTGCAGGTGAAATTAGAGGATATAATTTCCTACAATCAGCAGAATCTGGTCCACAGCACCCTCACCACCTCCCCTCTCACCCTTCCGCCACCCCCCCTCCACCCTGCTCCTCACACAAATCCCCACCACGGCCAGGGGCAGAGGAACACCAGCAGTCTCAGGCAGAAACCTCCCTTCGTTCTGCCTTCCACATTGGGTCACTTTCATCTTCTGATTGCGGGGGAAAGAACAAACCGACACAGAGGAAAAGGGGCACTAATGAGGACGAAAAGCAGATGAGCGGATCTTCATCCGGCGTGTGTCTGTGTATGTGTGTGTGTGCATGTGTGTGTGTGATGAAATGGAGAGAGTGCGTAGGGAAGGGCGGGGAAGGTTGGGGTCAAACACACGGAAGAAAAGAAAGTGAGTGAAGGACGAAAAAGAAGAGGAGGAGGAGCGGGATCGTGAAGGAGGACAAACAAACATATAGTCACACATGGATGCACACACACACACACACACACGTGCACGCGCCGCACATCACACATTGGACCAATCTGCCATGGATAAGAAGATTATGCCTCAGAGTTTCCTGGAATGTTCTCTGCTGTACCCCCTCAACTACCGCCGCCCATCCCCCACCCGCACAAAACGCTGTCTGTCTCTCTCTGTCTCTGTCTCATCCCCGGGCTGCGGTTTGGACTCCAGCTCGGATGCCCCGATCTTCCACAGCTCAAGTTATATAAGCGCAGCCCCGTCCCCTCCCGTGTCCCCAAAGCTGCCCACTGAGTGCACCATCCCCTGCCCCGTCACTCAAACGCTGTTCCCGCCGTCCTGACGTCGCCCGGCCCGCAGGAGAGCCCGTTTGCAGTCAATTAGCTTCGTGCGGCATCCCGGGCACTCGACACTGTCTTGGATGCTTGAACATCTTCGAACAGGCCGCTTTTGTTGACTGCGAACAATAACAATCCGGAAAAATTCTTTATCTGTCAGCGACCTCTGTTCTTTGCTTAAACTATAATACGATAATAATGCCTTATTATTCTCTTGTATGTTGTGCTATACTACTCTCCATGCCGCCACCTACAAATAGTGAGAAGGGGCAGCAATCTGTAATTATTTGGCGAACACCTTCCTCTGAGAGGGGCAGGGCCTCTTTACAGACGTACAAAGGTGTTTTTCACCTCAGAACTTGGTGTTTCCTTTTCCCCGCCTAATGAAATCTATCCATCTTTCAGTCCGTTCTTGTTTCTGCCCACTCACAACGTGCTTCGCGCCCCCCCGCCCCCCTCCAACTCACCTCCACCAGCACTCATGATGGTTTTTCTCCCACTCTACCATGTCTCTTTGTTGCCCGTACCCATTAATCTCCATTAACACAGGGAGAGTATTAATAGTTTCTGAGGAGAAAAGGAAAAGAGAGAGCTGCTAGGGTTTCAGGGGCAGATTGCTGGTGGTCACTGAGTGGCTGATTTACATTTTTAGTGTCTCATACTTATCTTGTATGCGTGTGCATAAACATGTGATTGTCCTTTTCATGAATTTAATACATTAATCATACATTATTTTTTCACAAAGTGGAGTTCATATTCAGTGTTAAATATTTGTTGACCACCTTTGTCCACACCAGAAAGTCACATTTGATAATTAACAATGTATCATTGAAAACTGAATGATAACATTACAGACGGACAGATGAACTGAAGAAGTGCTTCTTCATACCTGAACTCTAATGCAAAGTCTTCTTCAAAGACCTGCGTGTATCTGTGGAATCACTCACTGTAGCTCCTGATAAGTGAAACACTCTCCTCTGCCGCACAAAAATATCTCTTGCCCATCAGAAGCTGATTCAGCCAATGGACTAAGAGTCAAGGGGGGGTGATAAGTTCAGTTAAAATCACTTTTTCACTCTCCATCAACTCTCACTCTCCTGCTCCCGTCCACTCTCCTCCCTGCTTGCGTCACCTCCGTCCTACCTTCTGCTTCTCTTTTCTGTATTATTCCTATTTGAGCAGCTCCGGCAGGAGACTATCACAGTCCATGTTACAACATTTTCTCCCCACTACATTATTAACTAAAGTGCACAACCGGAAAAAGACAAATTTAGATCCCCGTTCGGGACATTTTCTGAACATACATGGGGTTGCACTATGCTGGGGAATGAATAATAGCTTGTGTTGACTTTGCCGACATCCTCTGTGGTCAGATGACGCTTTCGTGCATTTCGCTGCCAAACGCCTGTGATCGTATTAGAGATAAACTAATTGGCCCATTTGAAATGTTCATTAGCTCTAAATGAGCTGCGGCATCTTTGACTTGAATATCAATCCAACGCAAAAAGAGGTCCGAAAAATGAGACGCACACGCACCAGTGGATGACGCACAGACTGACGGAGAGAAAAGACAGAGACAGAAAGCTCTCAGGGTTGGAAACAGACTCCTAGTGGGGTGTGACAAATTATTCCTAAAGCCATGACGCACAAGATGGGCTGCAGTCCGAAAAATAAGGGCAGTAATTAGACGAGGAGGCCCTCTCAGACCAGAGCGTACCCACATGATTCAATCAAATAAAGCAGTAATAAATGTGAAGAATAAAAGCCGTTGACAGTAGGTATGAAAAGAATAAACTGCGGCCACACCTGAGAGCCCCTTACGGCTCGACATACTTTTAATTATTTGTAAGACGCAGAGCAGGTTTTAATTTGCTGTGACTTTTAATGGAGGCCGCTCTCTTCAGGCACATAAAGTGTACTGTACAGCAAGTCTTGACTGTAATGCATTTTATAGCTCCTCTTTCCAGCAATTTGCGACTGGAGATTCATCTCAATTTATAATGCTTATTGCCAAAAGCTTATGAGGTCTACTTCGGTGGGCTATTAAAGCCCCCATATTGCAAGGATGTAAATTTTTAGTGCTCAATTTTCAAGCAAGTGCTACAATATGTGCTGTTCCTCAAATAAAGGCTCCTGTTCCACATACAGCAGTGACAAACAGCTTTTTGTGTTGTTTCTTCTAGTTTTAAGATATCTGTTTTAACTTGTGTTTGAGTTATGATGGCACACATTTGATGTGCTACTGAGGCTAAATGAAGATGAATAATCACTGAGGAGGAGAAATCTCTGAGGGGGATTTAATTTGTTACCCACTGTCATATCCATTAACATGTCTATGGATTGAGTGAGTGAATACTGGCAATATTAGACCCAGTCAAGTCACAAGGGAAGATTGTAGGATTCACAGGTTTGAGTTTCAGTGCTGCGGTATGTTTGTGTGTCTGACTGCTGGCTGGTGATCCCCTGATCATCTCTCCATGGTGCACCAGGAATGCATCCTGCGATCCTCTGTCAAAGATTTCCGGTAAAATAGTCACCATAAAATGTTGTACAGACATGTAGTTCCCAGGCAATTAATTCCGAAGACTTTTCCTCCGGCACCACCATGAGTTTGATGTTTCTGACTTTGAGTGAAATGTCTCGACAGCCACTGGATGGCTTGTCGTAAGATCTGGTACGAACATTTGTGTCCCCCCTCAAGATGAATTGAGGCCGTGGACATTGACAGGATGGCACAAGTGACATTCTGTGCTCAAGTGACAAAAGCCTTCAAAGGAAGAAGTCAGGCGACTTTATTATCGGCTGGGGTGGATGGATGGCCTAACAAAACCTTGGGCTTAAACACAGACACTTCTGTCAGTTTCCTGTTTCCATTTTTTTTAAGTGTGACCATAAATGTTCTTTCACCATAACCACATTAATTATTCTAACCACAATAAAGAAGGTTCTGTAACCTTCATCAAGCAGTCATTTTAACCCAGTGATATTTCCTGAAATCCTGGTCATCTTGGTGCCAAAATCTAACTAACCCTGAACCACAGCATTGCCACAACATAAAACAGAATAATTTTCCACAGTGAACAGCAATACTTTGAAATAGCACAAACAAATGGTATCGTCAGTCAATAGTGACATCTGATCACCAACGTTTTCAAAGTGTCATTCACATTTTTACATTTATTTTGAAGCACATGTTGGATCAATTGTAGTAACTTCTATTGTCATTATCAGGTCAGAAATTTAATTCAACTTAAATTTTTTTTTTACTTTACTTTATGGCCATATACCTGCAAGACGAATGGTGTTCTCATCAGCCTCTGATCAGCTTCCTGCTTGGTGCTAGCAAATGTTAGCAACACTAAACTGCTAACACAAGATGTTTGATCTTACATCAGACCTGTGAAAAATCAACATTATAGAGAAGCTGGGGTCCCCTGAGCTTGCTGCCATGCAAGCATTAGCATTTAGCTCAAAGCACTGTCTAATGCCGCTTTTCCACTAGTACCTGATAGTACCTACTCGGCTCGCCTCGACTCGGCTCGCCTTGGCTCGATTGTG